>OY735232.1:13751823-13804323 GCA_963457665.1 Thysanoteuthis rhombus | reverse complement strand
TTCTACATGCAATCCAAATGTACTAATTCTAATTACATAGTTCTCATCTAATTCGTATTTTTTGAATTCCTTGTTCTTCAACATTAAATATTTTGGTACCATGATAAATTTAAAACTACGAAAGACTTTCAAAACCTACAAATAAGTAGTTCATTTAATGTCATCTATGAGAGAAATTGAAAAGAAAAAATCTTCTCTGCACTTCAGAGGTTAAAAAAAATACCCCTTGTATATTTGCTATAGAAAAGATCCTACTTATTGTATTTGCAAATCTGGAACTTTGAAATTGAAATAGGAAAGGAATAGTCTGAGAATATGGAATTGATAACATCTTGAACAACTATGTCTGAACATTTGCACCCTTTTTTTTTTTTTTAATGTAGTTATTATTAGAGAAAAAAAATGGTTCTATACAAATAATTTTTATGCTTGAAGAATGCCTAAACTTGAAAAGTTTGCCTGTTGTATGCACACCCTCTTGAGAAAAGTAGGAACCAAAAGTTCAGTTACCTTGTACTGAATATCAAATACTAACAATTTGCAGTTGTCCTGCTGAGCAAGATTATCTTTCAGAAATTCTGCTGAATAAACAGTTCCTCTTTTTTACTTTTCACACATTGCATTGATTGTGGTACTTTTGTTTAACATCAAGGTTTAAATCTGTAGTTTATTACAAACTCAAATAGAAAACATGGATAAGTATCCATCTTTATTAGATGGGTTGCAAATATTTTACTAAAATCCAATAAAGAGTTCTGTTATTTACGCATCAAGGATTTTGCTGAATTTCAGAACAATAAATACTGCTACAGCAGACACCTTGTTTGTTTGTTCACAATAATTTTAGCCAAGATTTTTTTTTTTTAATTTTTTTTTGTACACATAACTTTTTCAGAGATTATTCTCCAATCTTTGTTCCCTTTGCTCCTACTAATGAATTGAAGATTCTGATAAAATTGAACTTTATACAATTACAGTTTTTTTTTTTTTTTTTCTTTTTCTCAATTTTAAAAATCTTTGTAAGGTCATGTTGGCTCCGGGGAAATGCTCTGAAAAAACTAGCTGTCATTGCATACAATGCATTTTAGGAATCAAAACACATGCTTATAAAAAAGAAAACAAATTTTAAACCATATAAATTTTATCAAAATATTTCTTTCTGATGAGAACAAAGATTGAAAAAAAAAAATGTTATGTACTGTCATATCGAGGATTTAAAATGAATGAAATAAAAAAAAATTTTAAACTCACATTATTTTGACTAAAATCTTGTGAAAAAACAAACTGTAGAGATGCAGTAGAAACACTTAGAATGGTTAAAGGTATAGAAAATATCACAAGCATCTTTCTACAAAAAGGTGTTAACTATTGGAATTACATGATTCATAACAAATCTAAATAGTGAAGATCTTTCAAGAAAACTGCTCAAAATTAGAGAGCAGAGGTGGTATATATATATATATATATATTACTTGCAAAAATTTGATAAGGTTTCATGTGGTTGTTTGAAATCAGTTAATTTTAATTTTTTAAGGAGATAGATAAAATTCTGTTTGTTTTCAAAGAGAGAGAAATGATTTTCACATTGAATTTCCTTGTATATTTTTGCCCCTCTCTACCTCCAAATTTGAATAATTTAAAGAATAACATGAAATAGTTGATAAAACAACCAATTGGATGTAACTTTTTTAGTTTAGGCTTGAAGTGTAGTATCTGATCACATGTCAACAAAACAATATTAACTGTTCCCAGTCCCATGTTATGATTGTATCTGTCATTATGTAGGGAAGGTGGTCTCAATTATGAAGATTCATACCCTAATTAAATCAATTTAAAAAATGATACTTAAAATGAAATAACATTCATCTTTTGTTTCTTTTTTTTTTTTCTTAATTGAAATGGTGTTTTTGTTGGTAAATGTAAAAAGAATTCAACTGTTCTGAAGTCCATGTTTAATAAAAATCTCTTTTATAGACAAAAATTTGTATTCTTCCTTTCCAACAAAAACAAGGACAAATTTGAATAAAATATTTCTAATCTCAGTTACCTTTTTAAAAAAGGGTGTCACACACACACACACATATATATATATATATATATATATATATATATATATATATATATATATATATATATATATATATATAGTGTGTGTGTGTGTGTGTATACATGTATATATGTATAATATATATGTATATAATTTTTTTTTTTTTTTTTTTTTCCCTCTAACGAAGAGCTGAGTACTTTTTGTTGTTTCTGATGCAATGGTTACATGTTTTTGAAAACACAAATTCTCTTTTGTTAATAACGTTTTTGATGAACCTGAAAACTCTAACGGAAGATAATATTTTCAAAAAACCAGGTCGAATTTAATGCATGATATCTGATAATCAGATATCCTGATGAAATTGAATGTCGTGTTCTGTTTTTTTTTTTGTTTTTTTTCCTCTATGACTTTGGCTTAGGATATGACTGAATCCTGGTACAACATTGTTTGCACACATAGCTTCAAGTGAGATATTAATACTCATTTTTATGAGTATTTATAGTACCTAATATTCAGTTCCAACCATTTTAAAGATTATTTTTTATTGCATTATCCTTTAGGTGTTAATTTCATTTTCAAGTTCTCCTTTCAACTCCTATTATTTTGAAATCTACATAATTTGAAATATTTTTTCTTTTTACATTTAAATCCTGATTTGTTCACTAAAGGTGAAAAGGAAGTTGTTTGAAATGTGCTATGCCAGTTGAAAAATGTTCCAACTTTGACTGATCGTAGTTTGCAATTTCATGTTATCACTTGATTAAATTATATTGGTTGTGATTACAATTAAACTGTTCCTGGATTGATCTGATAATGACTTTCTGTTTTGGTGATGGGTTTATGTGTTAGCTCCTTGATTTGTTCCTAATTCATATGCCAATCCAAGGATGCTCATTATGGTTGAGCAGCAATAGTAGTGTTCAAGAGTGAACAATGGAACTTTCAAGCTGATGCTGCTATTACTACCACCACCACCACCACTACCACAATCATTACCATTACCACTTTGGTGATCGACTACTGCTGCTCTTCCATATACCCTTAGTTGAAAGACAGTGTGATCATATTAAGCAAGCTGGAAATACAGAGATAAGGTGGTTGGGTGGTGGTGCTTGTTATTCTTTGATTTCAAAGGCTAAATTCTGTCTTCTTCCTTTTTGTAGCCTAAGGTATTGGCCAGGTTTCCATCTTGTCCTTAGGGGCTCTGTTCTTCTGCCCCCCTTTTTTCATTCTTTTTTTTCCCCCATATTGCTATTGTTTGTAAAAAAATCTGTGGCATTTCACTTGATAACTTATTCTTGACTACAATACCAACAAGTGCTAAGTAAACAGCATCTTGTCCTACTGACCTTGAAGTGTTCTCATCTGGAGATAGCCAAAACTGGACTAATACCATAGACTGATGTTGACATGTTAATCATAGGCTTCTACACATGGTACTATTTGTACTACTATGAGACTTCAGTGTTCCCAGATCTTCCATCTTGAGAATTGGAAAAATTTGTGAACATTAATAATGTGAGGTCCACATTGCTCTTGCAATAAGAATTGCATATCAATTAGGATTAAATTCTGTCTAATCTACTTTATTTATATTTTTAAAAGTAAAGCTCAAGTAGAAATGATATTAAATTATACTTTCATCTTTAGTTCCAGTTTAATGCTGACTGGGTGAATATAATCATTGGCAGCTACTTACAGTTAACTTAATGTTACTTGTAACTGAGGGATATTTGTAGTTTGATTTAGTTTACTCAAGTAGATTTTCATTTTATGTATTTAGTTTGAACCAACCATTTTGATTTGATTCCTCTCATAAACTATATGAATACTAGTTAGTCTCTTGTGCAAAGTTGTTTTCTCTTACTGGAATTTAACAATTTAGAATGAGGTGCATCAGAATCCTCCAATGTTTATTTGCAATACTTTTCAAATATTTCAAATTTAAGAGAATCCATTTTGATTGTCTTTACAGAAAGCTCAACTGTGATTAATGGTCACATTCTGAAATGTCTGAAGTTTTACCGTATCTATTTCCACTCAGAGTTCTCTCCATTAATTCCCCTCCCTCTTCTGTTGAACAATTCTTACAAAAAAGAACTCTAAAGTTTTTACTTTAGAACAATATTTTGCAAAATGCTAAACAACTTAATGAACTTACGAAGAAAATATTAATTGTAACAATCTGAATTATAGATTGAGAAAATATCTAAATTTCAATTCATTAATTGAACAAATGATTCCTTTTTAACTTTTGTCCATCCATTCTAGTCAGTTTCATCTTCACTTGTGTAACATTCATACCTTTTCTTAAAGATTTGGCTTACATTTAAAAAAAAAAAAAAAGAAAAAAAAAGGCAGCCATCGTGGGTTTATTTTCTTTATTCATGCATTTTGAAATGTTTCTTTTCATTTATGCTCTGTTGTATTCTTGGATAGCAAGACAAGTGTTAATGTAAGTTGTTTCACACTCTCTACATAACAAAAGTTTACTTTTTGTAATCAATGCTATTGATACATTTCTGTAACTGCTCAGTATTTTTTAATTTTTTTTTTTTAACCTGTATTGGTCTAACATCTTTTATCAGCCCCCACCCCTCCCCCGCACACAAATCAATCAGGTAGATTGGCTAGAGGATGTTAAATGTGCTGTTGTTGTCAAGGCCAGGTGGCTTTTATTACATAATTAATCAATAGACTTCATGTGTAGAAAACAAAAGAAAAAAAAAAAGAATCATTCAAGAGTAGAGACAGTGTTACAGGTGGTTTCTTGTAGTTATTGCTTTGGGAATCATCCAATCATTGATTGGTACTTTTTCAACCACTAGGTAAGAATGTTTTTTTTTTTTTTTTTTTTTTTTTTTTTCTTAGTGTAGTTTTGTTGGTTGGTAGAAATCTATTGCAGACATATCGGTGCCAATCCATAAGGTTGGAACACTAATACATTCTGGATAACTTCTGGAATATGATAATAATGTATCATCTTGAATTAAGAGAAGTCTTTGAAAAACTTGAAATTCTGATAAGCAACAGTTATACTTATTGGATTTGATTTCCTGATAAGCACAACAGAATGTTAGAATAAAAGTGATCATGGATATTTCTTGAACAGTCTTTCGAAAACAAATTGACGAGATAAATTATGTATGAACATTCTTTCTTAGGGATATATTTCGAACTGTTGATAGATTAAACATGTAACAATTAGAACTTGTACCATTTGCTCACTAAAGATTTATTCTTTTCTTATCCTAATTGAGTAACTAATATACTGATCTTTCCATTTGCTTATTAAGAAAAATTAGGATTTCATTGCTCAAGTACTGCAAAAGCTGACAGCCTAGGAATTGGATTGACTCTTTATTATTATTGTTGTTCCTTTATATTTACTCTTCTCATCTCTTTAATATTGTGTATTCAATAACACAGTATTGACAAAGTTCATTGTTTTTACAAATCCACTTCAATTCATATTGGTAACAATTCAAGCTTTTATATTTGTAAGCGTTTTCATAGAATAAGGAGCAAACTATTATATGAATATTCGTGTTGTAAAGCTGTCAACATGTTTGAGCGATTTTGTTTGCTATTATGGCACTTGATGTTCCACAATATTTTGAAATTCAATATTTCAAAAGACATTGTACTGTTTTTTGTTTTTTTTGTTTTTGTTATTTTTTTTTCTTCTTACATTAATCTCCAAAGTGGTCAAGTGAATCAAAATTTCATTTTTTTTTTTTTTTTTTTTTTTTTTTTTTTTTTCCCCTCTGTAGAACTACCCTGGGGTAAAATAAAGCAAGTGATAACAATATGAAAAAAAAATGTGAATGTCTTGAACTTGTGTCCTTGAGAAATTATATTCTATCATTAATAGCAAATCTATTTTACAGAATATGAATATCTATTTTATTTTATTTATTTATTTTTTCATTTTTATTTTCATCTTTTCGTTTATTTTCATCTTTTCGTTTATTTTCATCTTTTCGTTTATTTTCATCTTTTCGTTTTTTTCATCTTTTCGTTTTTTTCATCTTTTCGTTTTTTTCATCTTTTCGTTTTTTTCATCTTTTCGTTTTTTTCATCTTTTCGTTTTTTTCATCTTTTCGTTTTTTTCATCTTTTCGTTTTTTTCATCTTTTCGTTTTTTTCATCTTTTCGTTTATTTTCATCTTTTCGTTTATTTTCATCTTTTCGTTTATTTTCATCTTTTCGTTTATTTTCATCTTTTCGTTTTTTTTCTCGTTTTTTCTTATAAATATCTAGGAATTGGCAGGAAAATTTTCGATGACGTTTGTCAAAAATTTTAGCATAAATCCTAAAAAAATTATTTCAAATTTCAAGGCCTGGAAATATTTGTAAAAAAAACAAAAAATCAGGGGAGACAGACTTGAAATTTAAGACATATCTTACATTTGGAATGTTTTCTTCATTCAAGAATGAAAGATGTTTCTACTTGAACAAGTAAATTTGGTATGCCAAGCTGCTTTCATGGTATTCAATGAAGTTTTTAAAAATGCATTCAATATACAACTGGGAATAACTGGAAATGAAAGGTTTAATAAGTGTCTTAAAACTTTTGAATACATTCTATGAGAAACTTTGATGACATGAAATCAGATTTGTATCTCTCCATTTGACTATTTCAAAACCTATCTTAGTTGATTATGCCATTGAATTATACTGGGTATATGAGTAAAAGCTGCGTTAATTAACTTGCTCCCCCAAAATATCAAGGTTAGTGATACTTGAATGCTATTGAATATCTATTAACTTTTTATTACTTTCCATTAATCATTCGATTATTTACTGTATAAAAAATTGTTCCAAATTCCTATGGTTTGATTGGTTTTTTTTATTAGCCTTTAAAGTACATGGTTGGACATAGGCCTATCCCAAGTAAGTGTAGGATGGAAGGGGAATTTATGGGCCTCAACTTTGCCATGCTTGCCCATGACTGGGGAGGGGGGTATATGTCCTTCTCAAGGGCATTTGTGCAAAGTGAATGCAACTAGTCGCTGGTCAAGTTTAAACTCTGCTTACCCACCCTATTCTCTGTGACATTAACCACTCTGCCACTTGCACCTTTCTTTAATAAATTACCCACATGCAAATTATTAGACCTTTCTATTATTTCTCTTAGGTGCCATTTGCCGGAGGAGGGTCAGAATAAGCAGGGTGTGATAGAATTCAGTAGGATCTGAACAAAACAGTCATTTGAGGAAGATTTATAATAAAGATGAGGTAGGCATACAGGAAGTAAAACATACAGTTATGACAAGAACAAGAAAATTCTTTTCGTTTTCAAAGAATTAAACTGAAGTTTCATGGTATCAAATTTTAAAATAGTTAAAATTAGTGGATACAATAAAATTTATTTGAACGAATAGTTTATAAACATTCAGTTGAACAAAGTTCTATGTTGAACTTACTAAATGATTTCATTACTTTTGAGGCTCATCAAAAATCTACTTTAGTTATTTCTGATCGTTTATTATCAAAATAAAACCAAGATATTTCTCAATTCTTTTCTACAGCTCTTATATAGCTTCAAGATTATTTTCATTTTAAGATGTCTATTTTCATCCATTTAATGCTTACACATCCAATCATTTTTTTTTTTGTTTTTTTTTTTTTTCTCTTTCTCTCTCCAGGTGTTATCCTTCTCCATGGTCGGACTGGGGATAACTAATAGGCTCTTACATTAACAACTTCAAGTACCTCTAAGTAGTGCTTAAAGATGTCTTCTGCTGTAAGTATCTTTTTAGAATTGTTTCTCCCCAGTTGCGTCATCTTCTGTCACCCTAGTTTTCAATAACCAGTAAGCATCCTACCATTCATGTATCATCCACCAGGGTTTAGTTAGCAGACAAGATTTTATCGGTTTTTTTTTGTTTTTTTTTTCTCCATAGTCTCGAATGTTTATTTCTTTTTCTACTGATTTTCAATCTATCAGGCATAGTAAATGTATTGAAAGAAAGGGAACTGAGTAATATCTACAAAATATATTGTGATTGGCATCTTTTAAATAGATCTAGGAACAAGTATCTTAATTATTTAAGATTAGTTGAATTTTTTTCCCCCTCCTCATCACAAAATGTTACAGTCCAAATGAGAAACGGTACTTTTTATCCTCGCCATACATTAATGAAATATTTTGATGCTAGAACTGTACCTGCCATTTATCACTACTAGTTCTCAAACGTTGATGAAACATTTAGCAATGAATGGCAGGGAGTTGGTTCATGTTTGAGTACTACTATGAAGAGGTGGCAGAGATAAAAAGTAGTCTATACCATTCAAATAAGGAACAATAGCTCATTTGGTAGTGTATCCAGTCCCGCTTCCCTAGGTTTCTATATTTGGATTCTTTACTCTTTCTGCCAATACTTGAGTATAAATATGATCATCATTATATTTCTACTTATTTGAATTTAACTTGGTACTGTGTAACCTGTCTTACTATTTGTATATTGACTTAGCAATGATTTCATGGGTGTTCAATCTCTGTCCTCAGACAGAATTCCATCTTTTACAAACAAAAATTTGGCAGTGCAAAAATCACTAAATTAGTCTACAGTGCCTAAACATTTTGGTTATTTATTGAGTTGACAACATTGAGTTTTAATCTTGGCAATTCTGCTAACACTCATGTGGTTTTCATTATTTATTTATTAGTTGAAGCTTAGAAAAAGAAAGTGATATTTACACACACTCACATGCACTTTTTTTCTTAGATCATGTATTCTGAGATTGTAGGAGTACTTTTTTGCATGTCTTTTGCTTTGGAACTCTTTCATTCTTGAAATATGGTATACACGTTTTTTCTGCTGAATAGTTGCACTGTATGAATGTAAAGTTTTATAACACCAGTGAGAAATGATATTTTCACTTTTACATGAAAACAAGTATTCCAAGTAGGATTTTTTCCATTAATCTTAGGGCTTAATTTTTACTCAATTGCATGAAACCTTTTAACCATCAACCAACCTGTTGAAGGGTTCTCTATTTCTAAAGAAGTATTGTTACATTAAGTTCACTTGACCACTTGATGTTGATAATTGCTTTTTCTGTTTTTCCCTTTTTTACTTTTTTTTCCCCCCCTTTTATCTTTTTCTTTTCTTTAGGGCACAAGTACTGACCGGACAGGGTCATCAAGAAGGTAACTTGATTTCCTTATCTATTTCATTAATATAGTTGTAATATTCATTTGTATGAAAATTTTTACTTGGTAGTTTTCCTGGATCTACTAGTTGAAATCAATTAATTTTTTATCTTATTGATTTGGATCTTTAACAATGCTTAACCTCTATATGTATCTTAAAGATTAATTTGCAGGATGCTTGATTTTTTTTATCAAATGATATTGTAATGTTAAGTGAAATGTATGAGGATTAAGTTGAAAAGCAGTGCAATTAAATGTCATAGAAGCTTATAACTTACTGTATTGCTGCACAACTTCAGCAGTCACCAATCATTTTTTTCATCTTACCCTTCGATTATATATTCAGTTATCATAACAAATTACAAAAATTCTACATACATTAAAGAAAACAGAATTCAATCAATAAGTAATTAATTTCTAAATTGAAGTTCTCTTAATATAGACAATTTTTTTTTTCTTTTCCTAGTAATACCTAGTAACTCTTATTGAGCAAAAGTGAAATAACTTTTTGTTCTGGTGACATTTCAAAAATTTACTCAAGTTAGCTGTTCTATCAGCATTAAGTTTTAAATGCATCTCTAGTACTTATTTTATTCTCTGATCATTTTTTTTATTTTTTTTATTTTTTTTATTTCATTGATACAATGTCTTTTCAAAGAAAAAAGAATGAAACTTGTTTGGAGTTGTTCACTGATCTTTGTTTGATGTTATTTCATTCCACTTTCAATGCTTTCTTCTTCTTTTTCTTCTATCTCTCTTTAGAGCCTTTATCCCCCCCAAATACTATGATCCTTTTAGTTCTTGTACTTGTCTTCAATTAAAAGAGAAATAGTTTGGTTACATTTGATATTAAAACAAGCATAAAAACGTCTTGAATATTTTTTAAAATTTTGAATAAGACGTAAAGAAAATCCTATTACTTGATGCAAAAGTATGAAAAATGAATGTAGAAGATGTTTGATTTTGCCTACCATACATTTTCATTTCTTGTTAAGTAATGAGTCTTTTTTCAAATTCTCATTTAATGATTTTATTTAGACTATTTGCACATTTAAAGAAAGATTTCATCTAGTAAATCTAAGTTATCTTGTGAGCATAGTTCAAAATATAACAATTGTTCATTTTTTTGATAAAAGTCCCTAATTTGGCTGGTATGTTGATAGATATATTGGGAATAAAATGGATATTGGGCCTTCTCATTTTTCAAAATGGCCTCTAGTAGTTGCTTAAACTTTTCTATCCTATTGGAACCATATGCAATAATAAACATAATCTAGTTCCTAGATCCTGGCAACCGTGAAAGCCAAATAAAGTACTCCCTTGCTATTTATACAATTTTTACAAAATTCATTATATTATGATTTTATTTATATAGCGCTGTGAATTAGTAAAAGAGTCTATGTAACATTTTATCAGATGGATACTAGAGCAAACATGTTTTTGTTTTTTTTTGTGTGCGTGTGTGTGTCCCCCACTTGGTGTGGGGCTGGCCACCAGTCATTTAGAACAGTTTGACTGCATATCAGCATCTTTGTCTGTCCTCATGAAAGTAGACTGATCACAGCTTATGCTGCCACTTGCATACAGAGAACCACACATTAGCTAGCTGGCTAGCTATATACATTAGCCAAGTACATTTGAAAAGCATTTGAATTGACCGCCGTATTGTGATGGAGGTTCTGCGAGGATACTACACATAACTTCCACCGGTTGTTTTTAGTACTATGAAGGCACCTGTACCACTTAGCACTGAGGCATCCCTGTGCAGGAAGAACACTGAATAAGAGAACTTGGTATGTGGACTAAGTCTTGGTCTGTATATCACCAGCCTGCTGCCAAAAAAGTCATCAGCCCAAGGGCCCTACTCCCCATTTCACATGGGTGTCCACAGAGTGGCAGTGATTAATACTCAATGGGCACAATGAAGAAGGTTGTTCAACCTCTGAATGCTTGATTGACACCAGTAGTAATTGCCAGGCTGGACCAGTGGAAGTGGCCAGAAATTTATGATGATGAGTTTGTTGTGATTTTTGGCTGCCTGCATTCAGGAATGGCAGCTCTGAAGACTCTGGGATATTGGTAGCAAGGTTGTTGCTGGTACAAGCAGAAATCATAACAGCAGGCGCTGCTGACTCCTTGCTTTCAGCACATATTGTTCGTACCAGACGTGCCTACCAAATCACAGTAACTGCTTTATACATCCTGCAGTATCAAGCCTACAATAACTGAATGGTCATGGTACCAGAGCTTAGTGCCTGCATGTTGGATGATAGCTGGCTCCGATTAGATGAGGTACTCCATGACTGGACAGCAAATGTACAGAAAGCATTTAGGAAATATGGCTGCTCACTTGTAAATGTAAGGAATGTACTGGGAAGAGAGCAAAGACCTGTTCGTCCATGGCAGCCCACCAAATAGCTGTGACTCAGACCAAAGATGTTGTGTACTTCCAATGTTCAATGACTTGGCTGCAACATTGTATCTAGCATTGTTGGGTAGTGAAAGAAGGCAGCATGGTCAACATGAAAATTGCTATTGGAATTGACAGATGGACCCAAAAAGATCCCAGAATGAGGTTTGAATATTATTGAGAGGTTTGACATATTACTTTTTGACAGAACTAACATGCACCAAAGTGGACCCTGTAAGAAGACAGTCCCCGCCCCCAAAATCATCCATGCTGCAAATCCCACCTCTAACTGCTCTGGTAGAGCATGTTGAGAGTGCAGTCTTCCAGGGTGGTTACCTCTAGGTGGAAGACACTGGTACCAGACCCTGTGCTGCTACCGCCAACTGACTGGGTGTGGGTGTAGAATCTATGAACCCCACTGAACGAAATTGCGACAAACATCAAAATTCTGCTACAAGCTCATCTGTTGTGGCTACAATAGTGGTTTTGGAGAGGGCTGCAGGTAAAAGAAGGCAACACTTCAGTGCATAGACCTCTGTTTCTGTCAGGAAGAATGTGCCAGTTGAACACTTACTTGAACATGTATCATTCCAAATTGTCTTGCCCTGATGAACTATGAAAGAATGGTTCAAATAGTTACTATACTGCAATTACACTGGTCTTTCTAACTAAATTAAGTTGTATAATTGATGTCTTCAGCACAATAACTGAACGTTGTTACATGGCTTATGTACATACATAATTGTACTTACTTCTGCTACTGTTTAATAATGTTATCACTATGACATGTAGAGACTCTCACCCTTTACCATTTCTTTTATTTATTACTACCTTACATTGTAATAAAACTTTTTTTTTACTTGTATGTAAATATTTATGATACTGAAAACACAGGTTGGCCATAATGTTCCATACTAATCTGCAATTGCCCAATATCCAGATTTCTTTCAAATATACTAAGAGATATATATATTTTATTGTAAATAATTTCAAGTTTTAATGGAAATCAATGAAACTACCTAAGAGTACAGGAGACTGCCTCTCAGCTACTTCATAATTTTTTTCTTTTAAAAAAAAAAATAGTATTTGGAAAAAATGTTTCATATAAACCTGGAATTTTTTAAATTCTTTATTTTCTTTTAAATTTTGGTGCAAATTATACATCATTTGTTTGTTTTAGTCATCAAACTCAAGAAACATTTTAGCTGTACAAGTTCATATACTTGATGTATATTTTCATCACTAATTTTGAGACATTATCATTCCATGAGTTGTTTGTGGGCTATTGAACTCTCATTTTTTGTGTAGTGAGCACAACATTTTGATCGTTGTATTTTCCAGCCTCCTTAAGGTTTACAATCTAAAGATAGAGAGGGGGCAAGGGTCTCTCTTTTCTGCAGAAAAAGTTAATGAACTGAATGAGTTCAATCATCCAATCAACTCATTGAATATTTTGATGTTTGTAAGGTTTGACACATTTCTATTTAAATGGCATCTCATACATCTACTTTTCCCCTGAGATGACAAATTATGATAATTCAAAAAAAAAATCTTACAGCTGTTCTGCTGAATTGATAATTAAAAGATGTTGAAATATGAGGAAAAATTGTTTGAGAGCATATAGAATGGTATAGAATTTCATCTGCAACATAGCCTTGCATCATGTATTGTTTTTGTTACTGATTAGTCTTTTGCTTTGTGACTGTTGCTTAAATGATTTGTTCAAGTCATGTTGCTCGCTTTGATATGATGGACAAGTTTTTTGGCTTATCTAATTTAGCTGGTCAGTGTGTTCTGTATTCTTTCATTAATCTTATGTAGAAATATGGAAAATTAGTTCTAATGGTTAGTTTGGTAAGAAATGTTCTTGATTATATAGTCTTATAAATTGGAAAGTCTTTTAAACAAAAATATTACATGAAAATTACTTGAATCAAATTTTTTTTCACTCCAGTCTGTTGACAATATATAATTTTGCTATTTAAAAGAAATTGGAAAACTTCCCAATGCATGTAAATTACCAGAATGAAGACTGAACATTCCGTTCTGATAAAGATATAATAAATAAAATTTCTTGTTAATTTTTTTTTCTCTCTTTTCCTCTTTCCTCTCACAAATCTTAGGGGGTAATTTTTTGTTGCTTAGAAAAAAACAATGAATTATGGATGGGGATTGGGTGGTAAAGACATGTTTCATTTTCATGCGAACAACGGGACAGATGTTTGCTCTCATATAAACATTAGGGGTTCAAATGATCTATATTAGATTGTTTATCATTTCTAACTAGCTGTTTATGTAACACATGGTTCCATTAGTGGACTTGACCAATATATCCAATCTTTCATCCACACTAATGATCACATGTATCGGATGTTTGTAAGATAACGTAACATTTAAAAGGGGGAAATAACTCTTTGATAGATACTCATCAGTTGTGTCCCTTGAATTTAGTCAGCTGATTGACTGATATGTTTAGCTGAGAATTCAGCTAAGAAGCCGATTGTAAATTTAAGGGCTGCAACTAAGTCTTCTTTTTTTCTTTTTTTCCCCCTTAGAGATATTTCCCTTTTTGAATGTTGTGTTTTTTTTGTTTTTTTTTTTACAAACACCTTGTATAGTGACATAGCAAACTCAGATGAATAAATGTATCAAAGTTGTATTTAGCACCAACTGCATTTTAACCTAGTATAGGCTGACAAGATTTCAGCTTTTGTTATTGCTGCCCACTGACTCTACTGCTACTTCTACCACTACCCACTTTGCTTTAGTTATTTTCTGCACTAACATACTAAATATTCCTGGCTATAGCGAAAAAAAGTAAACATTGAATTTCGCTATTTTTGATCCAATTAGCAAATCTTGGCATCTGAAAGTTGTACATTGAAAATTGGGAAGAAAGGAATTGTCTATGAACAGGAATTAATGCAAGCATTACTGACAGAATAAGACTTTTCTGTATGATTATCCATATTTACAATACTCATTAATTCAGAAGTATCAACCAATTGAATTTCAAAGGTTTATTTCTATTACTGATATGTTTTATAGACTCTGCACAACGAGCGGCTAGCAAAGCCTCTACACCCAACTTCAATGGGCTCACAGCAATCTCTCCAGCCCTGATCCGCCAACTCTTGATACTTGGACAGCTTCCGCTCATTACAGTATAGCTATGAAAATTATGTGATCAAAATTCACTCATTGTATCAAGAAGCTGGTACATGACAAATTTTACCAAAATATAGCTTGAAATAAATTCAAAGAGGAACATGAAATATATTTACTATTTCTATATTTTAGAGTAAGATATTCAATGTTTAATTATGAACATTATAAACAAATTAAAAATGAATCTTACTGTATGTAATTAACAAACCTTGTGTATCAGTAGTTCAGAACAAACTGAATTTTTTTCTTGATAAATTCCAAGAATAAATTGATGGTGAAATAGTGAAAGTCTTTGAATATGATTTCATTTTGTTCTGAAGATGGCAATTAAAAAGAATTTCAATGGTAAAAAACTGAATTATTACTGATGCCAGCACTTTGTATCTATTTGAGAAATTATGTTGAAGTTTGATTATCATGTAATTTATGTTGCAATATAAATAACTTATTGATTGTTGCAAAAACAATAGATTTTTCTTATTGAAAATCATTGATTGTTTATTGCTAGTCAGGCCTATTTTGTTAATGTTTTAGATAATTCTTAAATAGAATTTTATGCAATGCATACAGAAATGCACTTGAATTTATCAACTCTATCAAGATGTAGTTCAAATTGAGCTATCAAGCCACCATTTTTAATATAAATATGTTCCTGCAAAATCAAATCTTAGTGTTTATCTCACTTATATCATTACTAACAAGGTAACCTTAATTAACCCCCCCCCTTTTTTTTCCTTCCTTTTTCTAACGTTAATACATTCAGAAGTAAACTATTGTTGACTTGTAAAATGTCATGAAATATATCTTAACAGCTTATAATCTGGATAATTCTGTTTCTGTTTTTTTTTTTTTTTTTTTTTTTCTTTTTTTTTTCCTCATTTGGTTTAAAATTGTCAGCAGATTTTATTTCAGTATTTGAAATGTGATATCATACAGGAAAATGTATAACTTCCATAAGATTATTAAGAATGTTTGGCTTTAAATCCTAACATGTAATATCTCAACTCCTGTTCAATAGCCTAGTTTGCTTAATTAATTTATTTCTTGGGAAATTGCAGCCTCCAAATAATTTGTTAATGTTGAGAGTTGATATACCAAGGTTAGATATTTTTGATGTTTTGTTACTTCTCTTTGTAGGAAGGAGCTGGATATCAGTTTGGGGTGAGGAATTTATTTCATTTTTTTTTTCTAATTGTTTATTCAGAATATATAATAAAAATTGTCTTCAGAAATAATTCAACATCTATTTCTGTTGGAATTTTTAAGATGCACCAATATTAGTGGACTTCTGAAAATATACTTTTTAAAGCTGAACAGCAAAAATTGAAAAAATAGCAAGACCTTTGGTTATTTCCTCCTGTCACTTTTTCAAAAATATCAAGTAAATACTTGATAAAGCTGCTGTAGTATTGTAATGTAGTGCATTTAAGAAATGATCTACATGGATATCACTATTTCTGTGCATTTGGATTACATTTAAGCATTAACCAGGTATAGAATCAAGAATGACATTGATGAATGAGTTTGGTTAGGGTAGTCCATTCAATCAGTAGATTAGTTGGAACTAGAATACATAGGTTAGGGTTGATTTTGAAGCTGATTAACATGAGTAAGCAATATTAAGAAAATGAATGTTGCTAGAATATATTCTTTTTTGATTGTTGTTTTTTTTTTTTTGGACATTGTAAATATTGCCTGAGATACTCAGGGATTTTATGCTTTTTGATAAAAAGCAAAAGGAATTTGAAAATTAATTTTTAAAAAGGTGTCAAATAAGTTGCATGAAAGACTTACCCAAAGTCTTGATACTTCTTAGTGATAGTTGCGTACTATGGCTAACTGAAAGCTAACTTATTAGTAGATTTGCTTATGTAGTTTAATGATAGAAGTATAAAATTGTTGACTTAGAGTTATTAGTTTCTACCCCCAATGTGTATTACAATTAGGAAAAGGGGCTTCCCCCACCATACAAATCGTGTTTAGTCTGGTTGTTACTAATATTTAGTGATAAATTGCCTCTGCTCTGACATTCTTCATTCTACAAGAATTTCTTTCTTTTCCAAACTTATTAAATATTATTAAATGAAATAAGATATATAAACAATGAAAATTCAAATGTTTTTTTGCAAGCAATACCAAACTGATGTACTATCAATATTGTAAGATTAGTGACAGATTTTGAACTTTTGTTTGCCTTTGAATTCCTTCTAAACTTCCCCAATATCTCTTCAAATGTTGGGAATGGTGGTGGTTTCTTTGGCAAGTCCAAGAAGACACTTCTCCACATGCTCTTTCATGAAGGCTTCAAGATTTTTGGTGGGTTTGGAGTCGGGTGAATTTCTTATCCATCTACCAAATCCATCATTCCAGAGGGTTGAGGTGGTCCAGCTTTCTGACTCGTGTATCACTCTAAACATGGCACACATACTCCATCAATGAGTTACACATCAAACTCCATAAAAATAGACAAATTTCTCACAGATGAATGACAATGCACTACTTGGCATCCGGGTCAAACATCTTAACTAGAATCACTTGAGTGGATAAGAAAAAAAAGGATGGTAGCTGAAAGATATCACAACAAACTTTTGTAAAATTTATTGGAAAAATTTCTGTATTGACTCAAACTTTTTTCTAGTGCCATCTTTCTCGGTTGTTATGTTTGCAAGGTATAATTCTTTTTTTACTATGTAATGTATTAAATAGATTTAGCATCAATAGTAGGTCTATTGTCCCAAAATATGTATTTAAAAATAGTATGTATATATATGTAATTTAGGGTTAAAATTCATTTTATTTGGGGATTTGAGAATGGGTATTTTAAATGTTTATCAATTCTCAGATTTGAAAAATAAAGTAACCAAGTGACAGTAGTGCTTGAATACCAAAGTGGTCTTTTATTTTATTTTCTTTTGATTTTTTTTTTTTTTTTTTTTTTTTTTGAAAGACATGATTTAGCTAAAATAGGTGATCTGTTAGAAAATTTGATTTAATTTGAATAAATAAAATCTCCATTAAAAATCAGTATAATCTGTCAAGTGATGAGGTCTACTGTAAAAATGGATTTAGGTTGAGATGAATTAAGAATAAAGCCATTGTCTTGTCCATCATTTAGATGAAATGTTTGTTCAACTGTGTATATTACGAAGAAATATTTGGGAAAATGAGAAATATTCAACTCATCTGTGCTTATTTTTACATGCATGCATGTAGAATCTGGAGAGAAAAAAATGCTGCTATAACATAATCAGTGGTGAGAAATCTTGATTCAATTAACCAAGTGATCGATTCCCTATACAAAGTTAACTCACATATAAAGCATTGCTCATCAGTTGGACACCAACTTTCTAGCTCCATGTAAATTGTCCTGGCTTAAAGTTTTATATATTCTCTAAGTGCAAATCCTAGCCACCACTATTATATATAGTTGGGTATACACTGGAAAGGATAACCAATCACTTCCTATCTATAGCTGAAAAGTTATGTTTACAGCAGTAATGAAGAGTGGTAAGAAGCCTGCACGTGGAAAAAAAATATGGTCATTGGTGCAGTTGGATTGTTGCTTCAAGTCCAACCGCTGTTTATAGTATTGTTGTTTGTTCATCTTGTGTATGAGGTTGTTACGTATGAAATGATTTTTTTTTTTTTTTTTTTTTCTTTGATTATAGTAAGAAAAAATGGTAAATTTTTTTCAAGATATGATCCATTTGAAACCATAACCTTTTTACTATGATCCACTAATACTAATATACCATCTCTATAAAATTCTTTGGGTTTTGTGGTCACAAATTACCGCTTCTCTATTCTTTAACCTTTTATTATGGATATAATATCTGTAGGAGAGGCAAATATGGAGAATGCTGCAAAACTTCATATCCCAATTATTTGAGCTTGTACATGGTCAGCTGAGAAGTGAGATCTGTCACTGAACAACATGTTCAATTCGTGTAGGATCCATTCTTCCAACTTTCCTATTACCTTTGAGATGATGATATAGTTGCGATTGGAGCCTTAAGGTTTCCAGAAAATGCTCAAATCATGATTTGTGTCCTTGAGAATGGGTTTGGGCTTCTCTCAAGGTTTATTATAGGTATCTAAATTTATCCAAATCTAACCTTATTGAACCAATGCTGAATATGTGCTATTCATTCCGAATGTTTTGACATTATCAGCAGCTCTGTCCTTATTTGAAATCATAGTTGAAAGTCAATTAAACTTCTTTGGTAGATGCCATTACTGTTGAGTGCTCCAATACCAGATTGTATTATAGATGCATTTACAGTAGTAAATGTTTCACTTCTAGCATTATTCTCTTCAATGTAAAACAAAACACATTTCATATGTAACAACTTGATACAGTATATGTTTTGTACATTTGTTGTCTGCTTTAATATGCCTTCCTTGTTGACACAATTTTATTGTTGTTTAGAAATTGTTCTTCTTCTGCTAGAAAGCCGCTGGTTACGCGGAAGGTCCAGGCATCCTCTTCTGCAGAGGAGTCTGGTGGCGACTCTAGTGCTGAATTGGATGCTGCTGGAAGTACTAAGGATTCTGAAACTTCCAGAGAGCCAGAACTGAATGCTGCCGACAGTGATGACGGCCCGCCTGACTTGCCTGAAGGTGACTAACATTGCTCCCCTTCTATTTATCAATTTCTTTTGCTGATCAGTCCTATCTACCTATCCATCCATCCATCATTCTCCCTGGTCAATGTGATTCTCATTACTAACCCACAATCCTTCAAAATGGCATTAGTAATCACTCTTGAGACAATCTTGATTGGAGAAGCAAGCAATTATTGTTGACAAAAAATTGTTTGCTCCAAACTATACTCTGCAAGTCTTTTTGAGAATAAAACATAGCAGAGTTATTCTGTATTCAGTGACAGGGCTTTTTAAAAACTGATAGCTTTTTGAATGCATATCTTTTTATCTACAGAATTTTGTAGTTTCAAGAACATAAAAATTAAATTCCAGTGAAACAAGGAATAGTTTTAAGAAAAATATTGAATTGCCCTCCATTGAAAAATCATTTAGACTGGATGATTAATCTGCAAGTCCAGTGCAAACTTTAGTATTGCGAGGGTTGCACTTGATGTTTCCCTGTGTTTTTATTGGCATCCAAACAGCAGTCTGCTTTGATATTTAGATATTCAGATATTCATGAAAATTATCTGTTTGATTTTTCTCTTGGATAAAAAGAATTATCCTAGTATTTATTCATAACTATTCCCATTTTCTATTGTGATTAGATCCCATTCTATCTCAAGATTTCTGTGGGGTCAGACATACGTAACTTAGTAAAAGATTGAACAATTGCTTTGGTTGTAAGTTCTGAGATGTTGATTATTCTCTTTTCGATGTTATTTTTTCAAGCTTGACTTGGCCAATAAATTTTGCCCAAGCTCAGCATTTATTTTAGCCAATATTTCAGCTGTGTAAAAGCTTTGTAGGAGATTAATTTTTGTTTGTCAAGTATCCAAATTTTGTGCTTGGTGAAGTGTTTCTAAAAGGTTTTCCCTTTTCATTTCTTTTCAGGTACAGTAGTTGTTGAACCACAACCGGTTTCTGAGTCTAAGCTTATCTTTAGAGGTCCTGAATTTCCAAGCAAACGTCGAAGCAATCAGAAATCATTTGGTAAATTTTGATATTTAAATTTTTTAAACTTGAAATTTTGCTTCATCAAAGACCTTTCAATGAGTGAAGCATCTTGATGAGACTTCAAATTTAAATATTAATTCTGATTGTAAAATCTGCCTTGGAAGGGAATGCATTTCTGTATTTATCTCCCATTTTTGGAGGTACTGGATACCATTTAGTATGCTTAAATTGAAGTTATCTTGAAAGATTTACCCCCTCCCTCCTCCAGGTAGAACCCTGTTTTGATAATGGTTCCCAATTTAGAGAAGAATTACATAACTTGCTTGTTGAGAGTTTGAAAAGAGGAACTAAGTACCTCCAGATTGATAAGTTAAACAATAAACTCATAGGCTCTAAACTGACTCTTATGTATGACTTCACTTTGATAGATCACACGAATAATCTATAAAGAGAATGTTCATTGAAAATTTAATAGTATTCAAACCTATGTAAAAATATAAATATAATCTATTTAATCATCTTGTGAATTCATTTTTACTAAAAAAAACTCACTAACAAAAATTGCATTGTTCCAACTAAATATAAACACTTTTTTTTTTTTCCCCTCTCCAAAATATGATGATAAAGCAAATACTAAATATTCCTTTATTTTTTTTTCTATTTAATTTTTTTTTTTTTTTTTTTTTTTCTTCCCCTAAATAATCCAAAAGTTTTCTGATTGTATTATTCATGGACTTGTAAAATTTTCTGAATCTGAGTACATCACAAGCTTTTAATTAAAAAAAAATTATCGTTTCTTGTAAATTGTTTCACTTGATACATTTTTTCTTTTCATTTCTAGGAAATTCAATTAGTAAAGTAACATGCACATCATGTGGCAAGCAATTAAATCCCTCCAAAAAAGGGGCAATTAAAAGGCATCCTAAGTTGAAAGTTATTGTTTGCAAGGTAAGTGTCAACTTTCTTTGCATTTAAAATGGATTGCTTTGTCATAAAATGCTCTGTACTGTATGTACGAATTAGAAAGATTCCCTAAAGGAATCATCTTGTTTTTAGAGGATGTTTGGGGTTTTTTTTTTTTTTTTTTTTTTTTTTTTTTTTTTTTTCAAAAAGTTCGCTTTCATTGTTATAAGACCTGCTAAATTTTCAATTTTTAATGATCCTTTATTTACCAATTATTGTCTCAAAAATCTATCCCAAATAATTGAAATTGGGAAAATGGTATTTTTCTGTTTAGAATTTTGCAAATGCCTTCCTGAGATTTTAATTACTCAGGTCTTTTTCTCACCACACAACCTTAGCTGAAGTAAAGTTTGTATTTTAGATTATAAAACTATAACTGCTGGAGATATTTCTCCTATTCTTTGCTCTATACTCTGAAACTTGCAAAACTACATTTTAATGTTCAAATTTTACAATTTGAAAAAAAAATTCATCTTTTTCCTTTTTGTTCAAAGAAAATAGGAAAAGGAAATTAACATTTAAAGAACGGGAACTTGGCTCCAACAAATATTTTCAGTTGTATTGTCAATGTGTGAAATCTTCCCTTTTGTTAAATTATAAGAATCAAATTCATATTCTTGCTAAGAAATGTGTCTCTTAATCGACTACTGAATGTTTAAACAAGATGTATGACAAGTATTTACAGATACATCAGTTTCCCTCCCTCTTTTGTTTCATATGCTTGGTCTGATTTGTGAGGGTTGCATGTGTGAAAAATTACATATAATTGATTTTCTTCATCCATATTTTCTTATGGTTCAAAGTTGAAGCTTGAAATCAATTTAAAATGCAAACTTTTTTAATATTAAATTACTAAATTTGCATAAATAGTATAACTAATTTATTATTTCGTTATTGATACTTCAATCTCTCCCAGAAAAGCTCTGGTTTGAAGACTGAATTTTTAGTTCATTGCAATATATTTTCTAACCTGTGATTTTTGGATTTTTTGGCTCCTTTCTTAGTCCATACCTATTAACATAAAAAGTATAAATATGCATTCCTTTTGTCTTTTATTTCAGTTATTAAAATATGCGAATTCATAGAATTAAATGAATTATAAGTTAGAGATAAAGCAGCACAGAATTCTTCCCATTTATGAACATTTATACATTTAAAGAATTTGATAGCGTAAAATGTTTGTAGTTCTAAAATATATATATATAATCATCATCAATTTTTCAATATCCGTCGTTGGACATAGACCTTCCCCAGGATTTGCCATACTTCTCCATCTGATATTCTGCTGGCCTTGGTTGCGCATGTGATCTTGGGGGATCCATGTCGTGAGTTGGGATGTCAATCGGTAGTACGCCTTTCTTACAACATGGCCAGCCCACTGCCATTTGAGCTTTTTAATGGATTCTATTATGTCCCTGACTCCTGTCTTTTCCTGGATGCACTGTGCTGTCTTGTGGTCTCACCATGTGAGGCCTAGCATGATTTTTTCATGTGCACGTTGCATAGTTCTCAATTTGTGGATCTGTCTCTTGGTTAGGTTCCATGTTTCTGCTCCATAAGTGACTATTGGGAGGATGCATTGGTTATACACCCTTCTTTTTAGGATTAATGGGATCTTTTTATTTTTGAAGGTTGAGCTTGCTCTGCCAAAGGCTTGCCATCCAAGCGTGATTCTTCGCTTGATTTCTTCTTCTTTTGAGGATCTCATGGAGATTCATTGTCCTAGGTAGATGTAGTGATGTACTTCCTCCAGTTGTGTGTCCTCGATTTTAATCTTAGTGTTTTTATCTCAGATGTGGTTGTTGCACATGATCTTCGTCTTGCTGAAGTTCATGTGTAGGCCGACTTTCTTGCTCTCTTCGTTTAGTTCATCTATCATTAGTTGGAGGTTGTGCAGGTTCTCTGCGAAAAGGGCAATGTCGTCTGTAGATCTGAGGTTGCTCAGATTCTCGCTGTCTATTTTAATCCCTTTACTCTCCCAGTATAGTCTTCTGAAGATCATCTCGAAGCAAGCTGTGAAGAGTTTGGTTGAGCTGGTATCACCTTGTCTTACTCCTTTCTGGAGCTGAAAGGGGTCAGTCTTTATGTAGCCTGATAAAAGAGCTGCTGTGATAGTATATATAGTTCAGTACTTTGACGTATACTGGATCTACATTTTGTTGAGTGATGGCCTCCATGACCTTAGGGATTTCTACTGAGTCAAACGCCTTTTTGAAGTCGATAAATGCTACGAGTGGTAGTTTATATTCTGCTGCTTTTTCTTTCAGCTGATTTATCAAATGCAGGTGGTCCATGGTTGAGTAGGTTCTTCTAAAGCCAGCTTGCTCTTGTGGTTGGTTTTCATCAAGTGTTTTTGTTATTCGGTTGATGATGATTTTTGTGAAAAGTTTGTGTACACAGTTGAGTAGGCTTATAGGCCTGTAGTTGTTGAGATCTTCGGGTTTCCTTTTTCATATAAAAGCATTATGATCGCTGTGTTCCAATCATCTGGTACTTTACTGTGTTTTAGACATAAGTTGTAGAGGATGGCCAGTTTCCTGGTGATGATATATATATTAAAAAAAGTTTACTTGTTCCTTTTTTATATTTTTTTGAAGTCCACATACTCGATATAATGCTGCAGTCCCAGGCTCTTGCTACAGAACCCCCCCCCCCATTGGTCAGAGTGCTCTCTTACTATAGAAATTATATGATCATCATTGGCATAATATTTTTCCTCATTTAAATTCAACTGCCTATTTCTCAATGGTTGCATAGAATAGTTGCATTATTCGTTAATGTCGATTATGTTTTAGACAGCTCTTTTTTTTTTTTTTTTTTTTTCATACATTCCCGACTAAACCTTTTCAATTTTTTAGAAAAGTGCTTTATTGATTTTGTATTATTGGAGAACTTAATAAATGAACTTTACAGCAGTATGATTTAAATTACTGAGTATTTTGGAGAAGGCAATTTGAATTTTATTTAGAGAATTTTCAATATAGTAATTTCAAATAATTCCTGCAATGAAATGAATTATTCTGGTGGTTATTTCAGTGTTTATTTTTTCTTTGTTCATGATGATGAAATTTAGTATTTAATTTTATGAATAGCTGATGATTTTAAATAAATTATTGGATGTTCAATGAGTTTATTGATATCAAACTAACTAGATTTTGATTTGTAAATTTTCACTTATTCTAGGCTTGCCAAAACAAAGGTTTGCCAAATATTTAAGATTCAAAGACATTTTTAAACCCCAACTTCCTCTTTCAAACTTTTAATAATGGTCACAAGAAAAGTTGTGTGCAAAGTACGTTGACCAGCTATTTGAAGATAATGACCGTGAAGTTTTCATTTTCAAAGCTGTGTGGGAAAAAGTTTACTATTGAAGTTAAATTTTATTTATGTACATATATTTGGAGGAGAAAATTTAAATTCATATTACTAGGTGCGGATATGAATGTTCGGTTAGTCTATTTAATTGAAAAAACATGAATAAGTTTACTACGATTTTAATCATAAACTTTAATTCTACCACAATTTTGAAATTATAGATAAAGAGCCTAAAATGAGTAAAGTTTCGAAAAAATTGATGAATGGGTTTTTGAGAAGTTTTAGGGAAATAATAAAATAAGTAAACCAAGTAAGCAGGTTTCCTTGCCAAACTTTTCTCTGTATATTTTGAAGTAAAACTTGAATTCAAATTTATATGGAAAATCAGAGTTCGGCTTGTCTATTCAATTTCAAAGTCAAAAACTAAGCTAATGAATTTGTTTGATGTCAAGATGTATTAAAAATATTTCAAAACTGAAATTGTAAATTTTAAGCCATGCTGCTCTAACTCCAATCAAAACAGGATTGTTCCAACATAAGGATTGTGTAATAAAACATGACTACTGTTGAAGACCGAAAAAAATACTTTCAGATGGTTGAAATCTGAATCTTTCAAAGCAGTATGTATGCTGCCCAGTGTCTAAATGATTCCCAATTTTAGACCATGTAGGCCTTATGCAGGGCCATGTCCACGATTTCTTCTTCAGTGAGGACTTGCTAGCCAGGATTACTTTCATTTCTTTTAAAGCTACTCGAGTTTCTCTCATAACTGGGAAATGTCCGGGGGGGGGGGGGGGTACATTTCTCGAGGTCAGAATTGTCTGTGAATTTTACAAATTGTCGGTTTTTAAGATTTCCTTGAATTCCCTGAATGTCTGGCTATTATGTATATTGATATATTGGGGAAATTTTTGGTGCTTCCAATCTATAAGACAAGTTGTGTTTTGGAAGGCAAATGTTTAGGTGTGGGTGGAATGGAAGGTTGTATTCACATTCTAACTAAAATGCTGAGTTGGATTCATACTTCATGTCAGGATTTTTACTATCGAAGTAAAACGAATTTTTTCAGGGATTTTGTTTTGTTTTTTTTCTTCTCTTTTCATCTTTAATTATGTTCAGAAGAAATTTGTTTTTAAAAAATGATGTCAGTCATACGATAGACAGTGAGTTTTAAATGTAGCCTCAACCATTAAACTTATGGTTTGGGTGGATTTATTTTTCTCTTTTAAATGAAAACCAACTGAAATGAAACAAAACCACTTCTGCTTCTGCTTCTTCTGTTATTTCTGCTTCTTCATCTGTTATTTCTGCTTCTTCATCTGTTATTTCTGCTTCTTCATCTGTTACTTCTGCTTCTTCATCTGTTACTTCTGCTTCTTCATCTGTTACTTCTGCTTCTTCATCTGTTACTTCTGCTTCTTCATCTGTTACTTCTGCTTCTTCATCTGTTACTTCTGCTTCTTCATCTGTTACTTCTGCTTCTTCATCTGTTACTTCTGCTTCTTCATCTGTTACTTCTGCTTCTTCATCTGTTACTTCTGCTTCTTCATCTGTTACTTCTGCTTCTTCTTCTGCTTCTGTTTCGTCTCCTCCTTCTTCTATTTCTTCTTATTCGTCTTCTGCTGCTTCTTCTTCGCAGCAGCAGCAGCAGCTCTGGGTTTATGAGGGATCAAGGATTGCATCAAGGGTGGTCATTAGTCTATTAAGTTTCAGATCCCCTTGTTTTAGGACTTGGAATCGAAGGACTGATCTAGGTAAATCAATTTAGTTGTCAAAGTATTTTTAATGAATTCTCATTTTTGAGGTGTTGTTCAGTATTGCGATGTATCAAAGAAATTTAGGCATATATCTGTTTGGGGGCCAGAAACATTTCTAACTATTTGGTTACCTTGACTCAAAGATCAAGAATTCAGAATGAGATGCAGAAATTTGAGATCTCCAAGTTATTTGGTTTTAATTCAGATTTTTTTTTTTAGTTGTGATGTGAGCAACAATTCTTTTCATTATTGATTAATCTGTTGATTGATTTTTCAGTCAACAGATTAGTTAAGTGTTCTACAAAATGGTGAAAATTGTTGATCACTGTTTCCCAAAGCCTGAAATGATATCCTCATATGTCCTGTTTTATCCACAACCCAAGTATATTCAGTTTACTGCGATAGAGGACCATGCTGGTGATAAATTTAATAGTTAACGAATTCATTGTTTTGGCCCTATGGTTTACATAACTTTTCAGTTTTGTTTAAGACCAATTCATTAAGATCAAGCAAAATAATTATATAATCAGAGTTGGTGTGTGGGACCCTCAAAATCTGTCACTGCAGGGGGTGGCAGAGTGGGGTGGGGTCAATATATCTGGAGAACCCTGAAAAAATATTTATTAAATCTTAAATGACTTTGCAGGGAGGTGCTGTCAGGCCCAGCTCTGCCATTTAGATAGTGTTACATACAACTAGAGATGATAACAGAGTAAAGAAATATATTGATATTGATATGGTTTGCATTCACTCCATAGGGGTTAAAATTGTTTTTCAGGGCAGTGGTGAGAAAAGTTAGTTTGGAGCCCCTGTTTAGGAACATTATTGCTCCTAACATTTTTTGTCATCTCCATTTTCATATAACTCAGCACAGAAATGAGTAATGCTTGGCGTTGGGCCTATAATTGTTACTTTGAGTTCTTTCATTGAAAAGAAATTGTTGAAAGTGTTTATATTACAGTCAGATTTTAAATGTAAAATATAAACTTAAAATGACCATTTGTTGAACATTGGCTGTAATATAATCTTAATTTGATTTGTTCAGCTGAAATCAATTAGAAAAATAAAGCTTCTTAAAACAAAGATGCTTGGTTTTAACAAACGCGATAAGCAATTGAATAATGTAAAAAGTCAGATCCAGATTCTTCTCTCTTAGGGTGTCTTGTGTCCCCAGGTGATTTTAGTCACATTTTCAGGGCTACAACATTGGAAATATGAATGAGTGCACCACTGGGCACCATTTAAAGATCCCCCCCCCCAATTCAAAATGTTTTCTAATGGTCAATCAGGCTAACAATACCCACATGTTGTGCTAGTAATTTTTAGATCTTTTTCAATTGAAGATTTTTTATTTTTTTAAAATTTTTTTTTTCTTTCTCCCATAAGATAATTTTAGTAATAAAACTTGTAGGTATTGTTGAACCATGAAATTGTGCATGATAGTCTGATCAAATAAGCAACAATTTCTCTAACAAATTGTATATCTCAATTCATAAATCTGTTGCATCTTCCATTGTTCATTCTTAATTGGTTAGAAGAGGAAGTTACTTAAAATCAATGACTTCTACCAAGGCTCTTACTCCAGTAACATGCAAATAACTTCATTGCTATCTATTCTATTAATCTTTAATTTCTTTTCTTTTTCCAGAAGTGTTACAAATATTATTCAAGTGGTGAAATCTCTCAAGATGCAGATGGTCTTGATGAACAGTGTCGATGGTGTGGTGAGGGCGGTCGTCTTCTAGGCTGTGACTTTTGCCACAATGCCTTCTGTAAAGGTTGCATTCTAAGGAATTTAGGCCGATCTGAATTGAGGATTATAACAGACGCAGGTATGTCTTGTAGCTATTCATTTTTTACTGAAGTACTGAAAGCTTTATAAGATCAGAATCTATAATGGGAAAGATAAAGTATTTTTCAAATCTTTGAAATACTTCTGAATTGTCAGAGGCATTTTCTTTATAAAAGATTATCTCTGAACAAATGTCGTATTGGTTAAGGTTCCAGTTATACATTTTTGCTTGTTTGTATATGCACACTAATAAAGTCATAGAATGGATTAGAAACTCTAAGTAACTTCATAACTGCAGGTGCCCTAATATCTGCTGACCAAGTTGAAAATCTGTGTCCGGTCAGTGAAGGTGATTTACAGTGGTCGCTTTGCAGTTTCTCTCCCCCAGCTGCTTTAGAGAAGATCATGTTGAGTGTTGAACTTGGTCAGAATCCACACTGTGCCACAGGGTATATGCATTTTGCAAGTGACTGTGATTTTGTTTAGTTCTATGTAGGGGAAGTCATTCCCAACAATATTTCAGAGGAATATTCCATAGTAGTTGCTGTCACTGCAATCTCCTTTTTCCTATAAAATATAATGTTAGCATGTCTTTGGGTACTGTCCCTTACTTCCAGCTCTGCTGAAGGAGCTTGGGCAAATGGTTTAGGAAAGTACTCTTCTTGTCAGGTTTGACCTTGTTTCCATCATTTCTGGAAGCCTTGCTGTGGGTGTTGTTGCGCTCTTCTATATCAGTAACAATGTTCTCCTTGAAAAGAGCTGGTAATGCTCTACCCGTCTCTCTATCTGTTTGTGTCAGACTATGATTACCTAAAGCTGGCTCTAGGGGTATGATCCTAATGGCTCTTTAACTGAAGGCTTATCTCTGTGCAATTCTTTATAGTCATCTGAGAGTTAGATGGTCTGAAAAGGTTCTGCCAGTGATTGTATTGTTGAGTGTTGATTCTGAGCCTTACCAAGTGGCTCCCTCCTTAGTTGAGCAGTGCTGCCTGCTTGTTGGGCAGTCCCTAAGGGCCTTTTTATGGTGACAGCAAGACAGTCATAGAAGTGAGGGATTGATTTCCCAGGATATTCGGTAGATGACAATCTTGCTGGTGCCAATGATGGGATCTGTCAATACCAAAGTAGCTGATGCTGCAGGGCCAGGAGTCTTGGTAAGCTCCCTCTCTGGTGTTGATCTATGCCAGTTATCTCTCTGAAGGTAGCCTCGAGCACCTCAAGACTTATCACCCACCTCAAAAGTAAACAGTAGGAGTGTAAATACTTAGGATATTCACCGTCACTGAGAAGGCTGAGAGAGAGAGAGAGAGAGAGAGAGAGAGAGAGAGAGAGAGAGAGAGGACTCTGTGCCTTTAGATCCCATGTCTTCACCAATTTCCGATTTCAAATTGACTGTTTGTTTTGAAGATAACTAATCATGTTAGATGGGAGGTAGCATATTTTAATCTTCTCAAAATATTTCATAGTGGCTAGTGAGTGAAAAAAGGTTTAATACTCCTGCTTTAAATGGTGGTTCAGCTGGAGTCTCTTACTGAGAATCCAATACCATGCAGCTGTTGTTCCCCTGTTTCATTTCCCAGCCAAGAGGACATAGTTTGATGAGAATCTGGTCTCCTGCAGTGTAGCAATGTCAATATTAAGCTTGTGGTAGTATCACTTCCAAAGTGCTAAACCAATCTTGAAATATTCCACTTATGATCAGTTGTAGGGGTTTCATGTATCTTGAATTTACCATATTCACTTTTTTTTTTTTTTTTTTTTTTTTTTGCATTAAAAAATTATTTTTCATATTTTATTGAAAGAAAATTGAATAAATCTATTTACTGAACTCAAATTACGTAAAGATATGTGACTAAAAATTAAGTTTGGTTCCCTTCATTCAGCAAAAAAAGCTGAAAAAATTTATAGGACTAAAGTAAGAACTCATGACACACCACACTGTGGCAAGAGAGGATTGCGCTTGTGGGAGGAAGACTGAGAAAACAATCAAAGAAATCTTTAGGCATTTATCTATAGAAACCCATGAAAGTCTCCAAATTTCGTACCTTCACTCTTTGTGTCTAGTGCAGTATAGCGACCTATTGTGAACCGGGATTTTCAATCAGCAAAAACCAGAAAAGAGAAAGGCTTCTTAGTGGATGATTTTGTTTGTTTCAAATCAAACCTCATATGAATTAGATTATCAAACAAAAACAAGCTTATACCTCTTCATCTATAAGTATATTTTTGGAATAAATTTGGTGTAGCTGCATTGTTTTATACTTTCTGGATGGCACATGATCGTATTATAAAGTAATTGAGTTCTACATTATGACTCTAGCACTGCCAGGAGATTTTTTTTTGTATCAATAAGATAAATTTGGGCTCCAAGCAAATTTTCATCCCCAAAGTGTGTCCCGGAAGAAAAAAAGTTTGAGAACCACTTATTTAATCAGACAGTCTTTTTAGGCAGATTCTTTTCATCCTGATTTGATTGGCTAAAATCTGAATTTACTGTCCATCATTTTTAAAATGGATTTTAAGACATTAACCTATCATGTCACTGATACAATTACCAGAGAAAACTTTTATTTGTTGATCATCAAAGGATTTTATGACAATGATCAGCCATCTTCTTTGTCTTCCTTCTTTTTTATATTACATTTGCCAACAATAAGCTTCTTTTGCTAATAGTCATATAGGCATGTAGCCAGGTGGGGTGGATAGAATTTTCAGTATTTACTATTAAATCCAAACTTAATTATACTGCATAAGGTATTTCACGGGTGCAATGAGTTGATTATTTTTTAGATTACGTCTTTAATACATCAATGAATGTTAAAGCTAGCTGTTATGTATATTATTTTACTTTCCTTTTGAGATGTAATACTTCAACTTTTTATCTTCTTTAGGTTCAGAAAAGTGGAAGTGCTATGTTTGTGACCCTCCAAAATTAAAAGCATTAGTTTCACACTGCAATGAAGTATTCAGTCAATTGGAAGAAGAACGAAACAGAGGAGACTTGATGCAGATAAAACAGGCAAAATCGCAAAGGAAGTCGTCAGCACCAGGTAAAAAGTTTGATGCTGTGTCCGTTATTCCAATCTGTGACGAAAGTATGAATGTCACTCCTAAAACCCTTGGGAATGTTATTGAAAGGCTACTGGCTGCCACCACGTCAATGACTTTTATGCTCAATACCCTTCAAACAGATATAAAAGAGGGTGGTTATGGATCAGACCAAACTGCCAGAGCTGAAGGACAATCACCCGAAGAGTTGGGTGTGATAAAATTGAAAAAGGGTCTTGTAAAATATTTTTTAGCTCTGAAAGAAACCTTATTCGTCAAAGAAGAGGTGAAGGAAGAAAAGTCCCAAAATGATAACTTAAATAAAAAGTCTAGTACAAAAGCCTGTGGCAGTTCAGTGGCATCAGACAGTAAAAAATTTAAAAATTCTAGTAAAGAAAAAGGAAAAAGTTACAATTCTGAACGGAAATATACCAAGATTAGAAATTCCTCCAGTGATAGTGATGATACCGAGTTGAAATCACGAAAAGCTGAGAAAGGACCAGAAAAGCATAAGCACAAAGACTCCTCAGCTTCTAATAAAGTGAAAGTAGAATCAAACAGCCATAACCAAACAAATGAGGTTATCTTTATGTCGGATGACGACGATGATGACGATGATGATGATGATGACGGCGATGACGACATAAAATTTCTGGGTGAAAGTAAGTTAACAAATGCCATGTTCATTGATGGAGATAAAATTGACAGTCCCGTTACAAATGAATCATGTCTCAAAGAAGAAGACTCTATAAAAAATGAATGTCCATCTCCACACAGTGATTCATCTGAAGAAAGCCAGAAGGTATCACGTACAAAAGAAAAATCTGCACATAACAATCAGGTTTCGCACAATGAAAACCAGTCTCAGCGGAGAGAATCAAGCAGGGATAGTGAGAAGGTGAAGAGGACCAGTAACCATGAAGAAGAGGGAGTGTCAAAGAAGAAAGATAGGGGTGAAGAGAAAAATTCTAGAAAGAGAGATCGAGATGAGGAGAGAACACCCAGGAAAAGGTCCTTATCTGACAAATTGGAGAAATCACCCAAAAAAAGAGATGATAAAACAACACCAGTGAAAAATGAAAATAAATCACATCCCCAGCAAGATAAAGAAGATAGTAAATCTGCAGTTAAGGCTCAACATGATAGCGGTAATGATGACAGTGACCTCTCTGTGGATGACATTCCGCTGATTAAGCGATCTCAGAAAACTGAGAAAAAGCAAAATGAAGACCGTAAGAAGAAGGTTGTCAAAGAGAAGGTAGAAGAAGACCAGAAATCCAGCAGTGAGGATTCTTCCATGAAAAACTTGGTGAAAGATGAAAAATCCTCCTCTGAAGAGGCACCTAATTCAGATTCTAAGGGAAAAGCCCACGATCCTATTACTAACCACACTAACAGCTTCTTAAGTAATAAACAACTGCATGATCCAGAGAATGCAGCTGCTCAACTATCCTTGTTGATGGAAATGGCGAATGAAATTTCCAAGAACCAAGGCAATGACTCTGATAATAGTGCTGATGACAATCATCTTGAAAATGATGATGACGATGATGTTGATGATGATGACTTCAGTCAGTTCACCAATCATGTCACAGATAACTTTAATGATGATAGTGATGACTTCAACATTAATGGGAAGGAAAGGCCAGAGACACCCAAACTGGCCAATTCTGATGGAGACCATACCAATTCCAATCCTGCTCCTAAGACTGATAATATTGATTCAGATAAAGATAATATCAATTCAGACAATGATTCTTCAAAAGCTTCCAAGCACTCTGACGATGAATCACCTACTAAACTGACACCAAATAAAAGACGTTTCCGTAACAGTAAAATTAGGCCCAGACCTCAGAGTGCTGGTAGTGATTCTGAAGATGAACCTTGTGATGGTGGTGCAGACAAGAGAAGAGCATCTAATAGGAATAAATCTTTATCTTCTGATGGCAGAAAAAAGAACAATGATGCCAGTGATTCTAACAATAATCAGTCTGATGGTGACAACCACTCTGATCGTGGTAACCAATCCAATAGTAATCATTCAAATGGTGGGGAAAAAGATGACAACACGGATTCTGAGAAAGATAAAGACAAATCCGATGACAGTGAAAGTGAAAATGATAAGAAGCCCAAAGCTAAGAAGAAGGAAACCAAGAAACAGGAAGACGGTAAAAAATCCAAAGATGGTAAAAAAGTCAGTGTCAAGAGTGAAAGCAACCCTGAAGACTCAGACCACAAGGGGAGCAAAGTAAAGAAAGAAGGTGACAAGAAGAAAGAAGGAAAAACAAAATCTTCTGATGCCAGTGATAACAACAACTCTGACTCTGATTCTGATTCTTCAGACTCAAGTGACGATAGTGATCTTTATACAAGAAAAAGACGACGAGCACGAATGGGCAAGAACAAAAAAGGTTTGTATAGATATATATATATATGTGTGTGTATATCTATCTATCTATGTATATATATATATATTGTGTGTATGTGTATGATTGACTTGTATATTTTTGAGTATCCTCTAATCTAGTGATACTCAACTTGATATTAAGTGCTTTTCTATCATACACCCAAACTCAGGGAACAAAGCTCTGCATTGCTCTCACCAATTTTTTGTTTCTTTGTTCTAGCATAAATATTTGTTGAATCTATTCAGTTCAAAAGCAAATATTTCTTTTCCTATACTTATTGTATTTTTAATGATACATTTTTTCCAGATTATAGGTTTTTAAAAAAAAAGTCTGTCTTGTTACTTTGCTCTAGGTTCTATTTTAAATTGAATGGAAATATAATAGAATAAACAAAAGGATAAAACTATGGTTGTGTTGCCAAATGAATATCTTTTTCATTATCAATAATTAGTGTTTTGTCTACTCACAAGTAATTAAGCTTTTAAAATATTTTTTGAGCAGAGCCTTTATTGCTTATCTTTTTAAAAGATTAAAATAACTGCATCTCTTATGAACGCTTGTAAAAGTGTGTAAATGTTCTAACATGGGATCAGGATCAAACTTCTATAGTTTCTCAAATGAGCATTTCATTGTATTGTTGTGATCTAACATAATGAAAACTGGTAACCGATGACGTGTGAGATGAATATATATATTCATTTTCTTCATCATGAAAACTATTCACAACATGAATGGTTGAAAGAAAATGTTTTAACTGAATGTTTGGTGCTGTTAAAATTATTTTGTATACAAACACATCTTATTTAGATTTGAACTCAAAGCCTATAGTGCAATTAAAATGACTTTTTTTCTTCTTTCCTCCTAGTTGTAAGTTACAAATGTTTACATATGTGTCATCATTTCTCTGTAGGTGACATTGTTGTCTTGGAGGACGAATTTACTTATGTTTTCCGAATGCCACTTGGGGCATCTATTCCAAAGGTTGTTTCAAAAAGTTTTGTGAAAAATGTTCAAGGGAAATTAGTTGCGATTCGATTATTCTTAAAGAAAACAAAAATTGTTTATCATCTGTTTTAGGATTCTTGAAGTGTATGATCATTATCTTATATTTACAAAAAATATATTAGCAAAAGAAGAGTTATAAGGTTGATGACACTAGACCATCATCCAAATGGATAAGATTGTACCCTTTGCATCATTAATGAATGTTCTCTAGATTCAATCTCTAGCTAGGGCACAAAACTCAAGATGACACCCAGACATTTGGAAAAATGTTCAAAAAAGTGTGATTAAAAACAGTGATGAGGATGTTAGTCCAGAAGAAATAATTCATCTTGTAAATGTTTGAACTACATTTTGGGAAAAGTATCAAGTCTGACTATACTGACCCTTAGCTGCTCCCTTGCTTATTTACTGACAAGATAATCAAAATACTTACTATCAGATAAATGGGTTGTATTGTTCAATCTTTGAAGCTGATTATATGAAACTGTCAATCCTAAGAATTGCATTTGACTATTGCATATTGTTCTCCTAATCTTTCTTCTCTTCAGTGCCATTTCCTTCCAATATCTACTTATAATTGTACTGCATTAATGTAGTGAATATTTTGAATTTTTATTTAGATAGGTGATTTAAAATGTTTACTTCATTATTGTTTAATTTCATTTCTTCCAAGCAATTAGAAAAAACTAATTGTACTTTTAATTCTGTATATTTTTTTTTCAGATCATAGTTTGAAAATTTGTTTCTGACAGTTAAAATTTACTTTAAATTTTGCATTAATGAACTGTAAAGGGCGATTGATATAACACTGTTGTACAATCTAGTTTCTTGAAGCAGTAGCTTTTGATTAGAATTCTGCTACAAGAGACTAATATATGGTGTTAGTTTCATTAACTAAGGTTTATACTACCTTCTTTCAGGTTGTTTTTTCTAAGTATATACTTTGTTGTATCTTTATAAAAGATTCACAGTATTGATAGATTTATGTAAACTTTTTTATTTCTCTTTTTAATAATTATTAGCCTATCAATAGTTTGCTGAATAACTTATTTTATGGGAACAATGTTCGCTGCTATAAATTTATTAGTAGAGCTGTATTAGTCTGTGAATAAGAATACATCTTTGTGTTATATGTACCATTATTGGAGGATTCTTCACTTGATACTGCTTGATAACCATACATATTGTCTGTATTTACTATTATGAACAATCAAATGATTGAATATTTTACACAGTTGATATTTTAAATGTATATTAATATCTTTATGAAAAGAAATAGTGCCATGACTTCAAGTAGATATCAATGTACCAAAAAGACATCTTTTTGGTATACCAATATCTACTTGAAGTACTTTCTAATATATTACTTTGTAGAAAAGTAGTACTTTAGGGCATTGACAAGTGTAATTATTAGCAATGAATTGCTGATCTGTGTACAATGTGACTTGCTAAGATGGACAAAACATGTTTATTCATAGAACTAAAGAAAACAATGACATTCTATTCAAATAGATTTTTAAATATTTTGAATCATAATCATTGAAAAGTATTTTTATCCAATTGAAATCATTATCATTCTTTCAGAGAATATATTTTATAATTATTATTAACTGCCACTTATACTCCTAAAAATCATGAAATTCTTTCTGTTAGCAATAAGATTGCAATGGAATATGCTAATTTACAAGTCTCATTAAAATGGTTTTAATGCCTTGATAATGCAAACTTCTCTTGCGCTTTCTTGCATAATTAACATTTCACCCTTGCTAGTTAATCATTAAATTTGTTGTAAGAACAACATTAAAGTTACTAAGTCATTGGCAGTGATTCATGAACATCCCCACCAAACACACACACACACACACACACACACAGCAATAATTTATACACACTTGAATCATTCACAGATTGCAGTTAGTCAATCTGAATTATTTATTCGAATAGTTTTAAAATTTTCAATGCTTTGAAAATCTGCTTATCAGTATAAAGTATAATTTAAGAATTCCAAATATCAAATATCTTTATTTTGCAATGTATGGTGTGTGACGTACATATATGTATAAGGTATGTGTTATATTTCTCACTGTTTTGTAGTTGGTGTTTTTTGTCTTCCATTCTTCTCGTTTGTATGTACATCTATTGTTTCTCTCTCTAGAATACAATCCTTGTCCTTTTCATTTTTTTTCTTTCTTTTATAGAAGAAAGCAAAGAAAAAGAAACCAACAAAAAAATGACCCGTGGAAGGAAAAAGGAAATTAGCCCTAAGAAAGAGGCCCGAGGTAAAAAGATAAAGAAGGAAAAAGCTGAATCTAGTAATGAAGAGGATGCTGATAAAGAAGAGGTAGCCAGTGGAAAGACCAAAGTCAAGAAAGAAGATGACTCTGAGTCTTCAAACTATGATTCTGACTTGGAGAAGGAAATAAACAAGTTATCTCAAAAAGTAGTTATGAGGAAATCTACCAAGCAGAAGAAAAAGGAAAAATCAGATACAGAAAGCAAAGAAAATGATAAAAAGAAAGCAAGAGGTAACTAGTTTTGTTTTGTACTTGTTGTTTTGAACAGTGATCAAATTATTGAATTTAAAAAGTATGTACAGTTAACAATTGCTATAAAGAACCATGATAATACAAATTCTGGCTATGACGAATTCGAACTGAACTGCTTTTGAATTTACTGCACTAAGTTTGATAATCACAACAAATCATAGATAAGACTTTTTCTACTGTGTAGGAAGACTAATTGCACTTTTTTTCTTTTTAGTACAAACAATGTAATAATGATTTATTTTGATACAAAACTCTTTATCAGTTTATACTCTCATAGAAAGTTGAATAATTTTAACTTAAATATTTTTAATTTATTTAAAAAAAAATATTTCAAGATTTTGGGTATTTTCAGCTATCTGTGCCATTACATTTTTGAAGACTTAGATTCTGTATCTCTTGGCAGAGAAATTCGTCCAAGTATATTATGGTACATTGCAGAATATTTTTTCTGATCAATTTCAGCAGAGTTCCTTAGCTCCTTTCACAATTTCCATGTTGGTTTTGGTCGAAACTATCAGAAACCTACTGACATGATATATAATGGGTTGGCCTAACTCACTTATTGTAAGAGCCATTAAAGAAAACATTTTGATGTATGAGTCGCAAGGAATGAACAAAAAACTTTTATTGTCACTTGCATATTTTGTTATTTCATTGAAATATTGACAAATATATGTACACAATGTTCATCTGTATATGTAGGTTTTGTGCCTTTTTTAAACATTTTATGATTTTCAAAACAAATACAAATTTAAGTCCTTGTATACCAAATAATTTCAAAATCTCAATCAATGAGTGTTTTAACTATATTTAACATATTTAATATTGTAATGAACTACAGGGACAATCAAGATAAATGTGTGAGTTAGCATTTCAGTGTGGAGCTAAGCAAACACATTCCAAGAGGTGCACATTTAATGTTGAAGAGCTTTATGTGGCTCCCAAGCTGCAGTTTGGCAACTTCTAATCTGTCTTCTACAATACTTTCTTTTTGCTTTAAAAATCATAACTTTTTTTTTTCTTTTTTTTTCCTTCAGAAATTAAAATTATACTTGTCAGAAAAAAATTAAAATGAAGATAATGAAAACAGGAACACTGTCATATATTTCAATAAATATGAACTATATATTAGTAGGCGTATGGGAACTCTTTTAAGGGAGGAGCAAAAGGCTTGATCTGCCTCAAATTTAACAATTTGCTCAGTTTAGTGAAAGTATTGTTAATTAGTAAATTGATTTGTATTAGAATAAATTGTTTGCTTTGTAGTTTTTAATGAATTCATTGTGCATTTAGTATGTAAATATTGTCTTAATTAGAATGAAAACAGCCATGATTTTTTCCCTACAAATTTTTGAGTTGCTCCAGCCTCATCTTCCCCACAAAGAACTGAATACTCTTATTTACTGAACTAATTTCGATAAATGCAAGTACTAATTGCTTGCATTCCAAGAATTGTGGGATAAGTTGATGTGCATAAATTCTGGTGGGTGTGGTTAGGGGGTTAGTCTCCTTGAATACACGTTCACTTCAGCGTGTTTTTCATTTTGTGCTTACCGAGTTATTTTCATACTGAACAGGGGGCAACCACCAGGGGCTACAAATTTTTGGCTTAAATAATCCCTCCCCCTAAACTAGTTCATTATAGCGAAAAAATATACAAGTCCTCTATTAATGATACACATCTGTCTGCACAAGAAAATATACATATAAAACCCTGATTTTTTAATTATCATCCTGTTTATTGAATATTATGTGAGTTAGAAGTTGAATTTGTTGAATTCAATTTAATGTTCTGAATGTTTCAGTTGGTTATTCTATAAATGTTATCAGATGACATTGTATATCATCTCTTACTTGATACCGAAAATGTTATCATTTAGAATTAATTTCAACTTGAAACCTGAATTTACAGCCGGAAATGAGCTCTATGGCAGAACTGAACATCAATTCAATTTATATATAAGTGATAAACATTTAAGTTTATTGTCACATAAAATGAAGTTGTACAAGCAAAAGATCTTGATAAAATTACCAATACACCTTTGAACCTGAATGATACACCTAATCATCTCTTTTTACCTTCACTTAATGGTGTCTTCTTTCCACTTTTCAGGTAAAAGTAATAAAAATACTGAGGAAATGTCATTCTCTGATTCCTCACATGAATCTGCTGCTGAAAGCTCAGAGGAGGAGGAGGATGATGATGATGATGATAATAAATCTGGCAAAGAGGTAATTATTTTGATTGTCAATTGATGGATGAGTTATACTTGATGAGTTTACTATAACAATAATTAGATTATTACATTATCATATTTTGATATTGGATACTCATCTCATATTTCAATTTCTGCATGAAGTGTTTTTATGATGCTTTGGAATGGATGTAAATCATCTTTGAACCATTTCGGTATTACAATAGCACAGCTATGTTTAGCTTGTGAAGATTGAATGGAACAAATGGTAATTTAGCTTATTAAAAAATGAGCATATTTAATCCAAAGTAATATCTCCATTTACTTCAGTTTTCTAAATTTCTGGCTTTCCTTCAGGAAAGTATAATTGGATCCCAAAATCCTGATGAGGCTTCATTTTTCAAACTATGAACAGACTGATAATGCCTAAGCTATGAGAGCCTCCTTGATCCTTTCCATAAGATAGGTCAAATTCTCTAGGTTTGACAAAGAAATCTCCATTGATGTAGACCAAAAACATCAGTGACAAAAGAGTTAGATTTCTAGCCATTGATTGTAATGTGATACCATCCTTGTCAATTTGGGGAAAACTATTCTTATGTAGCAACTTACTTTCACACTACATCAGTATTACTGTACTCAATGCTTCTGAAGTAAAATTTCTCATACATGTCTAATTATCTAACAGCCATGGGAGGAATTTTCAATTTGTTTTATTCAATTATGAATTGTGTGCTTTGTTTTTGAATTTGGGAAACCTGGAGTGAACTAATCTGTTCATGTGCAAAGTCCCTTTAATAGAACAAAATTAGACATTATTCACAGTATTTTGACATGTAACTGATGTCTCATCTTATTTTTAAATCACTTATACATGGTTAATATATTTGTATGTGATAAATAAACCATCAACAAATTGTGAAAGAAATTAAATTGTTTGCCACAATTTGATTGTTCCGATTACGACTTAGTAAAGACAAAGATCTTATCAGCAGATCCAAATTTTGATGCCGTCAACAGGTTCAGTCATTTATGTACATGATTCTTTAATCTGTCGGTCTTGCTAAATAGAGGCTCAAATCCACCAAGTGGATTTATTTATTGTTTACGTGTTGACTCTTGTAGATCTTTTCATTTTTACAATTGTTTTATGTAAATATCTCTGTATATTTTCAGGATGAAGCTAAAGTCAAACAAGAGAAAGAAAATGCTGAAAAGTTAGCCACCATGATTAAAGATGCTGATAAAGAAGCGGAGGAAGAAGAGGAGGAGGATGAGGAAAGCTCGGACACTGACAGCAGTGGATCAGGTAATTTCATCTCTCTCTCTCTCTTTTTTTTTTCTTCTTCTGCAAATGAGCCGTTACTTGTGGATATCAATGAGATAAGACCTTTATTGGACTAATGTACACCTCTCCTATAAACAAGTTAGTGATGAAGAAATCTCAAACAACTTTCTTCTAGAAGCTGATTGTTCCCTGCTTCCCCAGACTGTACATATCTTGTTAGATCCAAGAAGGAGATTTTGAAGAATTCTTCTGTCATGAAAATCAGCCTTGCCCACCATCCACCTCAGATATGTGTTAGTTGAGACAAAGGAAGAAATCTGACCTTGTTTGAATCCTTGAATGAGACTTGGAGCAAGTACAGTCTGCTCCAGACATTCTGGTCAAGCTGTATGATGGTACTGCATTAGTCCACATATTGTCTCCTAAAGGCCAGAAAACCTTCAAGGATTATGCTGACAGTATATTCTGTCCATACCAAGTAACCCAACTTGGATCGGTTGACAAAATTGATGTGGTATGGGCTAGATAATTTGAAAACAGCTTGATGATTGGTATGACAAGAGCTTTGTAGCCAAGGAGTGCGATCTTCAGCCATGATGCAAACAAGGAGCTCTTCATGTTCTTAGCCTTAGGAATTCAAGGTATGAAAACTTGACCAAAACAAAAAAAACAAAAAAAAAACGTCAGTACATCTAACGATGGAATTGTCCTTAAATGATGGAAAACCACATGGGCTGTGTTGGGCTGATTTTTCATGCAGATCATTGTGGAAAGGAAGAATGCAAGAAGGCCCATATAAGAACAGTTTACATAGATTTTGGTGTCCTTGTTATGACTTTCTTTTTAAGAGTTATGATGGCTATTGGGATCATGAACTAGAGATACATCTTTCCATATCTGTACTAAACTTAGTTGTCTTTTAGGTTTACTGATGTTCAATTGTGTGATTTTGTGTCTTATTATGGAGGAAAGAAAAAAATCAGCATAAATCTTGGAGGTATATGCTTCAGGTTCGGATACATTCCTAACACTATCTGAAATGCCAAATGATATGAGGCTGCGCTGCATGAGATCGACAGATTTGTTGTTATGTGTAGTAAAACATGTTTTCAGAGTGGAGAGTTGAAAAGTTATTTGGCGATGAATTATCTGTCTCTGAAAATATTCCACCAATTCAAGCAGCACTTGTGCTACATATCAGGCTGGATATATATGGTGGTAGTCTTATTACCCAGCCAGTCTTCCATGGCCCATCCAACTGGAGATGGGTATACAATGATTCAATGCTAAGACCACACTGGACCAACCTCACTGAAGTATCAAAGTCTTGCAACTAACTAATCCAATTGGGCTGCTAAGTTGTGTGTAGTTGTTGAGTGAGTGCTTGCTTACAGTGCACTGAGCTTTACTGATTTTTGAGAAAATGATCAGATATGTAAATATGTCAAAATGAAAAGTCATGAAGAAAAATATTTTGAACCAATGATTTGACCACAAGTCATTTCCTGATAACTTGTCTCCCTCTCTTATTGGATTTGGCATACCTTGATATGGTTTACTTCCAAATTGAATGCTTTATTACAGCTTGCATAATTTTCCTCTTTGTTGGGCTATTGATCAATGTGTGCTGGGTAGTTATAGATAAAAATTCTTTCAATATAATTTACCCTTTTTTTTTTTTTTAGTTTCATTTTCAAATTACTTTTAACACTATAACTTTACTGTGTAATTTCTCTTTCTCATTCATGTTTTCCGCTATTTTACAGATATCATCACTAACAAGAAAAGGAAAAGGGCAGACAAAAACAGTAGCAAAAAAAATGGAGACGATTCCACTTCAGATGCCCAGCCAAAGAAAATGAAGAGCAATCGTTTATTACAAGCCAAGTTGTCTGACTCTGACAGTGATGAAAAGAGGTAATTCATCATAGCCTGCTCTAATAGATTTTTTGAAATTTCATCCATGCTTGATACATGAATTGCACTGTTCCACTAAATTGTATTCAATTTCCTTTTTTTAAAAAGTCAAGTTTTTGTTACAAAAAGGCTTCAAAGATATTCTATAAACAGTGGATAGATAAATAGATAGATAGTCAGACTGCTGTGAAATCATCTGGCAGTAAAATTATCCTTTATACATAATATATGGATGTAATGAAAATCTTATATCAGATTGTTTGTGTGACCATTGATACTATTGATACAAACCTGAACGCCTTAAGAGTGATTGAGAGTAAATAGGCTGGTTGATAAAAGGTATAACGATGCTAATAAATTCAATTGCCCCCCCAAAAGACAAATGGCATACTTCGACCGTTTTATGAGAAAATTTTAAAAAAATAAAAGTTTTCTTTTTTTCTTTGTTTTTTTTTTTTTTCTTTTACTTTGATTATTCTAAATTCTTTTTTATCTGTGGAGTAATGGGGAAGAGTCTAAAAAATAGAAAAGAATCCAACATTCAGCTGCTTTTCAGCAAGATGAAAAAAATGAAATACCATTTTGTTATCCAGGAAATTAATTTTCCAATTCAAACCTTTCTTCCTAGGTAAAATCTAGGATTCAAATTTAGTAGATATACTTGTAGTGTCTGTTCTACAAAAGAGTTTTAAAATCATAATTTCATACCAAATTTTTAAAATCCATGACATGACTTCTCCACATGTGTACCCAGCGCTAACATCTCTGCACAAGGAACAACAAAAACAAACTACAGGATTGAAACAATTTTAGATTCTAAATGATTTATTTTTTGAGTTGGATTATTTAATTTTGTTCCTTTGAACTATAAATTATCAAATTGAATAAAGTAAATCATTTCACTAGAATAATTCAACCAAGAAATTGTTTTTGTATCTCTAATTGTTCTAATTCTGTTGGGTTTTGTTAGTCCTTATGCCAAGAAGTTGAAGCATCAAAATCAGTGTGTGCTTAAGCTTTTTAAGATCTAACAATTTAGAACATCTGAATGTGCATTATCCTCACATGGTCCAGTTTTAGATTTGTTAATCTCTTCTTTTTTTTTCTCCTGTAACTGCTGTGCTGCTTCAAAAAAAAAACTGAATAGTTTGAATAAGCAAAAAATATTTGTACTGAAAACTTTTTTATTGCAAACTATATCTTGAATTAGGGAAAGCTCACATTATCCTCTTTGGGGGGAAGTCTAAATAGTACATAGAGAATATTGCTGATAAGTGAGGAAAAAGTGGTATGTATTGTTTTGTCGGATATGTATATCAGGCCTGTGTGAATTTCAGCTGTGTGGATTTTTTGTATCAGCAGTGGAAGAATGGGAGAGCATCCTCATGTTTATAGATGTGGAATCACATATATTACCCTGGTACTGAGAATGGTATCAAGTTTATGTCTTGCATTGCTGGGAATAAACTGAATTGATCAGTATATTAGCCTTCATTTTCTATTTGCCAACTTCATACACCTAAAGAAGGCTGCAGAATGGCTGAAAAGCAACATAATGACTTCAGTAATAGTCAGAAAAACTATAAATGGCATGAATGTTTCAACAAGATTTGTAAAAAAAAATGTTTTGAAGGAAGATTTTTATAAGATGTTAAAATTTGTGTTTGTACAACCTTAATTTACCTTATTGAGCAACATTTTTTTTCTTTCTGGGACAATAGTTGAAAATATAGTTTGCCCATATACAAACCACTTTCTGTAAGTATCTTTATAAGGGAAGTAAATATTATTTTTTTACAATGAGCTATTTCCCCTAGGCCCTTATCGAACTTCTCAAATATGAATTTTGGTTTTGGAAAACTTGTTCATTGGTGTTCAAAGAAAGCAGTATACAAGTATTTGCAAATATAGATTTAATTGTGTATAATGATTCTCTTGTTGAGGGGATGTTTCCTTTGGTTCTAGATTAATTTTCAGTGACTGTTTAACAGTCTTATTCTCATCTGTACATTTCTTTGTGATTTTTCAATATCTGGTAATTTTTATCTTTTTATAGCAAGAAAAAGAAGAAATCTGATAATGAAAGTAGTGATGATGTTGCATCAGATGCTAGCAGTTCATCAGAGTCTGATTCTGACTCAGATTCTGACAAGAAAAAGAAGAAGAAGAAAAAGAAAGGAAAAGGCAAGAAAGGAAAGAAATCAAAGAAGGATTCATCGGATTCAGATGATTCAGATGAAAGCACTAAAAAGAAAGGGAAAAAAGGTAAACGCCGGAAGCGCATCAAGGCACCAAAAAATTCTTCAGATTCTGGGGTAAGTTGGCTCTTTCTATATTACCTGTCTCTTTGCTTATTTAGTTTCCATGATTCATCTATATCTCTCTATATATCAATAAAGTGGGAATGGATTTCACAAATAAGACCACTTAAAGTTCTCATCAAACTGCATTGAAATCAGCCTTGACCTTTCTTCTCTCAATTCGTTGCTTCAACAATTCAGCCAAACTTTTTACCCATCTACCTATGTGTAATAGTTGGGCAAATAATCATAATTAATCATGAATTTTGAATGATATTGTTATGTTAAAGGAAAATGCTAAAAGATCTGTTCAATTATGAACAACAGTATTTTTGTTCAGTCCTCTGGGAGTGGGAGGTAGGATTACATGTTTTTTACAAAATATCATCCATAGCCAGCTATATTTATATACTTAGAAACACATGCATTCTTCCTGTAACTAGTTCTCTAAAAGAAAAGAATTATATTTGGAACTGTTAAATAATTGTATAATTGTTTTACAAAGTTGTTCATTTACTTTACCAGTTGTTCACATTGTTCTTTGTTTTTTTTTTGTTTAGAGTGATGATGACAGTGACAAGAACTCTCCTGGGGGTCCAAGCAAGAGAAAGAAAATCCGGAAGCTGATTTCTGACAAAAAGCTGACGGACACCACCAAAGCTGCTGCTAAGGCTGAAGAAGAACGTCGTCGGAGAGTTGCTGAACGACAGAAAAAAGTATGTTTCTTTTCAATTTCTTTGTGGGTAGTGCTTATGTTTAAAAACTCAAAAAAATTTACACTCTAATTTTTTGGCTGATGTTCAGAATAATGATTTTTCTGATATTTTATTTCTTTGAATCAATTCTACAATTCTATATAAAAATAATGATAGTTGCATAAGTGTTTCTTTGAAAATGAGGAACGAATAGACCAAATTTAAAGTTGTTTTTTGTTTGTATTTTTTGTTGTTGTTTCAACCCTTAATTTAGTTTAAAATTTATTTTATTTGCTTAAAGAAAATAGCAAATTGGTACTTAGACAGTTTTTGTATAGTTGTTAATATTCTAAATAAACAGGTATTACCATTTTTGATAACATATAAGACTCACTTTTTTTCTCCCAAATATGCTTTTGGGTCGTTCCAATTTAATTCATTGATGGAAAATATATCATTGTGTTGACTATTTGAGTTGAAAGTTTGAGTGTTGGCACAACAACAGAAAGAAAAGTGTCAGTCAGTTGTGAGATAGAGCAAACAAAGTAGCAAGATTAAAGTAGGCAAGAGTGCAGAGATAAAAAGGTAATGATTATCTACATAAGTACCCAACTCCAGATGGTTAAAGAAGGATAGTGATTAAGCCATACTATTAGATATAAACTAAGAGTGGTAAAATATGCTGTCTTGATTGTTTTTTCTACTCTACTGTAGCCATGTATTTCAATAACATTGAATGCTTACATGGAGGCACAGGTCTTGTATGCCTTAGAATTCATTTCTTGATTATAATAAAAAATAATTGAAACTGAATTAATTATTTGATTTTAATTACAGTTTAATCGAGTGGTTACTGAGGAAGCAGGAGCCCCTACCGAATGCCCGGTGACTAAAAAACTGGTTCTAGCCTTTGATAAAGAGGAAAAGCCACTATTGGAAGTTGACAAAAGTCTTGTCATTAAATTGAAACCTCATCAGGTTGAAGGTAAATCCTTGTTATTATCTAATGGAGAATGAATGAATGTCATTTGCTTACTTCAACTACTTAGTTATAGACAATAATTCATTTTTATTTGCAAAAAGAAAAAAAATATATGTACTGATTCAATAAATCAAATTCCTCCTCATCAGCTGATGATTATCAAAAGTAATGATTTTTATAAAGTGTAAAATGTGTAAATATTCTTAAATTACTTCACTTTGTTTCTTTTTCTTTTAGCAGCACTAAAAACTCCATGTAGACAAGTCCCGGGAGGCATAATTTATCTTATTAATTCTCATTAAATTAGGGCAGGAAGTATTAGTATAAATTTTTTTTTTTTTTTTTTTTTTTAAATTTATACTATTTCTCTACTTTTTCTCTGGTTTCACAGTGGGAAAGGGGGTTTATTTAACTATGAAGTAAAACTCTACCCTGGTTTCCACCATAGTCTCAAAATCAGAATTAGCATGTAAAAAGAATTTTTAAAAAAACTTGGTCATTTATTCGTTTATTAAATATTGAAGCCCCTATTGGCATTTCTGTTTACAATTTACATTGAAAATGTATTCAACATAAAAAACACATTGTGATTTTTTTTTTATTACTTAGTGTGAAAAACAAAAAAATTGTTTTCACTTATATTGGTCTTTTTTGTATGAAATATTCAAAAGCAGTTATTTCAGTTTATTGTTACTGAAAATCTTTCCATTTTGAAGCACATGAAAATAATGACATCAATAAATTCAGTTGGAAAAATGACATTATTTTATTTCTATTAATTGTCTTATTAAAGGATTAAATGAAATTGTCTACATAAGTAAAAATCAAAGTAATGTAAATGGGTCTGGTGAATAACAGTAACTGGCAACAAAAATTGTTGAAATTTGTTTTTTAAAGTTTGAACCTTTTTCCATTTTGCTCATTTTTTCTTTTCATTTCTCCTAAGAGTGGGTGGCAAATTCTATGTTTGTATACTGGTCCCCAGGGCATAATTTTTTTACTGATCCTCCCTTGATTCAGACAGGACTCGTTTTTTTAATATATCTGAATACCTTTTTGGATTTTATCAAAAAATTTACGAGAGATTTTTGTACATTTGTTATCATTGAAAGACTAGTTTTTTTCGTCCATTGAAATTTATATTGTTAGTGAAATATTGCTGTTTTGTAATAGCTGAAGAAAGTGAAAATGACTTCAGTGATTTGTCAGATATCTATTTACAATGTAACTATAATGCTGAACTGGACTTTCCATTCAATTGAAAATTTACAAAAAATTAAAAACCCATGTAAATGCTACATATAAAAAAAAAAGATTGTTGCTTTGTACTTGTGTATGCAACTTGTTCACTTTGTACATCAACTTGATACCAAGTATATAGTAAGTTGTATGGTATTATATCAAAGACATTTAACATCATTCATTAAAAGCAGGAACTACACTGTAACTTGATCTAGTTACATATCTGAAAAAGTTTTATCAAATGTGAAAAAATATAAATATTCTTGTCATTATGCCCTGCAAATAATTGACGTCAATTTGTTGGAATCAATACATTTATTATTTAATAATTGAATATTCTTTTTCTTCCTCTACAGCTGTTCAATTTATGTTTGATTGTTGTATTGAAACTCTATCTCAACTAAAGAAAGAGGAAGGTGGAGGTTGTATCCTTGCCCATTGCATGGGTCTAGGTAAAACTTTATCAGTAAGTATTTATACCCAGTTTGCTTTGTAATCTTCTCTCATGAGACTATATTTCATTTCATTTACAACAACGTCAACTTTTGATAAGCACTTGTCTACAACAGTCACTAATCAAAATTGTGGAAAAGAAAATTTGGTTTATTTTAAAATATGCAAAAATCATGTTAGAACCATAAAAAAAAAACTTTTCATTCCCAACCACTTGATCATATCACTAAATGACTGACATTATTTCCTTCCAATATTTCCTTTTTGCTTATGACAAACTTGGTTTTAACTCTTTAACGGATTATACAATCATTCTCAACAGTATTTTCCTGGTGTATGGAGATTGTGCCTAGAATTTGCATCTAAAAACTTTTTTCATTGCCAAAATATGATGCTAGACGTGAATTATTACGTCCCTATATTTTGAGTGATGTACAAAAATATTGATCCACAATGTGTGTTGGCAGTGTTTGTTCTTTGCTTTCCTGCACTTGTTAACTATATAATTTAGTTTCACAGTAGATCATTGTTTTGTACATTGGAGTTTGTTACCATTGAAGGACTAGTCCTTTTTCATTCGTTGAAATTTGTTATTTAAATACTGCTGATTTGTAATAATTGAAGAAAGCGAAAATGACTCGTGTGATTTGTCAGAACGTGAATCAGAAATTTTCATTTTATATCTGACAAAGTGATTTCCTTCAATGGATGGAAGGGACTCCATTCTCAATCCTCGGCAATGATGCAAAATTGTGGACCTAATTACAGAACTTGTGAGAGCAATGCAAAGAAACCTGCATTGCTCCATGTTTCAAGAACTTCTATAAACAGTGATATGTAACACTTTTTCTAATCAATTCTTCAAGGTCCAAAAAATAAAATACACTTTGAATTTTTTTCTTTTGTCCTTTCGCATTAGTACGGCTGTTCGAGGGGGGGGGGGTCCAATTTTTTGACTATGTAGGAGATATCTTGGGGTAATCTGCAGGGTATTTCTTTCTGCATGTATTCTGGGTGTATTACATATTTGAAATGAAAAAATAGTTCCAAATTGAAACAATTTTGAAGGAAAACTCCCATGAGCTAATTCTATAAACTGTTTGTTTTATATCTTTACAGTTAATTACTTTTGTTCACACTCTTTTGGTAAATTCCAAGAAAACCAAATTAAATTCATGTTTGGTTGTCTGCCCTCTCAACACTGTGTTGAACTGGAAAGATGAATGGGAAAAATGGGATACAAAACAAGATATAAATGTAAGTCCTCTGTCAATTCACTTCATCACTTGAAAGAGAAAAAATGATTATTGTGCTAACAATCCATTCTTGCCAGTTGAATGCAAAGGCTGTGTTCTTGCCTTGAATAATTCTAGATATTTCATCTTCAAACATTATTGAAAAACATTGTTCAAATAGCAGTCCCTATTTGCTACAATTTCAAAATTTAGTAATTTGTTCTTAGTAGGTATGGGCTTAACCTTTTTTCTTATTTTATAAAAAGTTATTCATTGAAAAGTTCCATGGAATATTTTATTTGCTTTATTTTTGGTTTGGTGAAAATATCAACTTGATATCACCATTGTTTACAGGATGTTTTTCAACAATACTCTCGAAAGAAGTAGAATTCTTATTGTTAGATTTAATCATTTTTATAATTTCATCCTGAATCATCAAAGTTTGATTAGGAAATATTTCCTGGATGAAATTTTGAAACTAATTTTTTTTAAATTGCACTAATTAAAAAAAAAAAAAGGGTAACTTGGTTACTTGGTTCATTTCATTTCATTGCATGGCAGTTGTGAAATGAAAGATTTTAAGAACCAAATCTACCTTTGAATTCTTTGCCTCGAGTAAAAGGTTTCCTATGTCCTTTTGGATTAGAATATTTTAGTGGCACTCATTCTGGACCTAAATTTGGCCTTTCCCCAAAAGGACACTTAATTCGTCTGAAATACAAATGATTGAATAGTAGATATTTTAACAATACTCAGATTTGGATTGTTGATCTTTGTTTTTTGTCAACACTTATAAATACAGTAGATTTATGAAACCATTCAATTTCTGAAGGTTTGACACTCACAAAATAATGAATTAAAGTATGTCGTGTGTACTTAAATCCCTACAACTAACTGCAAGTGTACTTTTTTCTCCAAATGTTTACTTTGATAGTCCATTTACTTTAGTCTATTTTTTCTTTTTAACATTTTTATTGTATTTGTTCCTTTTATTTTTTTAAACTCTTTGTTTGCAATTTATCAAACAATCATTGATACTAATCAATGAAAATTATCCACTTTCAGATAGTTAAGCAAAAAATTATCCCAACTAAAATTTTTCTGGAAATACAATGTATAAGCAGTGAGAGAACCTTTGATTTTGTTCATATATACCTGTTGATCTTTAATTTGACCAGTTTTGTCTTTTATTGACTGAACTAAATAATTTTCTTGTGTAGGTTTATGAAATGACAAATGTCAAAAATAACTGGCACAGAGCAGACACACTCAAGTTGTGGATAGATGAGGGAGGGATCCTAATTATTGGTTACGAGATGTACAGAAATCTCAGCCAAGGACATCATGTCAAAAACAAAAAACAAAGGAAAATTTTTGAGGAGTGTCTTGTGGATCCAGGTAAGTTATTTATTTGTATTTGAAATGATTTAGTGTATATGGTCTGACCTCTGCGTGTCAGACTAAGATAGACTTCTTGTGTCATTATTCCCTCAAAATATGAGGATAGGTTGTTTAACAAATTTAAAAGAATACAGTGACATCAGCATTTGCTAGGTAGGGAAACTAAACCAATTCAAAATTGTAGAATCTGTATAGTTTGACCATTTCAGGGCTGAATATATATACATGGTATAGATTAAGAGAAACAATTCATATTTGGGGGGTAAAGGTACTTAGAGAATTCAAATTCTGTCATTATTTGATCAAAAAAATCTCAATTTGGAATCAAAACTTGAGGCCATATGACCCATGGAGCCATTCAGGTTATGCAGTGTCAGATAAATGCTGTTCAGTATATTCCATTATGGCCCTTTCCCTGGAAGGATTAAGCAAAAACATCAGTTCAATATTTTTAAATTAAAATTTTTTTTCCCAGAGCTTCTAATCAGACACCATAGAATGTTGAATGATTAAAATGAAAAAGTAAACCATTGTGTAGCCAAACACAAGTGAATGGGACTGAATCAAATTTACTAACCACTAAGGATATTATTATTGAGAAAAAAAATAATTGATGGGGAGAAAAGTTGTGGAAATTTACAATCAAATTCAAAAATCCATTCTATAAAATACTGCCCTTTCTCTCTCTCTCTCACGCCCTCTCTCTCTCTCTCGCCCTCTCGCCCTTTCTCTCTCTCTCACGCCCTTTCTCTCTCTCTCTCTCACGCCCTTTCTCTCTCTCTCTCACGCCCTTTCTCTCTCTCTCTCACGCCCTTTCTCTCTCTCTCTCACGCCCTTTCTCTCTCTCTCTCTCGCCCTCTCTCTCTCTCTCTCGCCCTCTCTCTCTCTCGCCCTCTCTCTCTCGCCCTCTCTCTCTCGCCCTCTCTCTCTCGCCCTCTCTCTCTCGCCCTCTCTCTCTCGCCCTCTCTCTCTCTCCCTCTCTCTCTCTCCCTCTCTCTCTCTCACGCCCTCTCTCTCTCTCTCACGCCCTCTCTCTCTCTCTCACGCCCTCTCTCTCTCTCTCACGCCCTCTCTCTCTCTCTCACGCCCTCTCTCTCTCTCTCACGCCCTCTCTCTCTCTCTCACGCCCTCTCTCTCTCTCTCACGCCCTCTCTCTCTCTCTCACGCCCTCTCTCTCTCTCTCTCACGCCCTCTCTCTCTCTCTCACGCCCTCTCTCTCTCACGCCCTCTCTCTCTCTCACGCCCTCTCTCTCTTTCACGCTCTCTCTCGCGCTCTCTCACGCTCTCTCTCGCGCTCTCTCTCACGCTCTCTCTCGCGCTCTCTCTCACGCTCTCTCTCGCGCTCTCTCTCACACCTTCTCTCACGCTCTCTCTCTCACACCTTCTCTCACGCTCTCTCTCTCACACCTTCTCTCACGCTCTCTCTCTCACACCTTCTCTCACGCTCTCTCTCACACCTTCTCTCACGCTCTCTCTTTCACACCTTCTCTCACGCTCTCTCTCTCACACCTTCTCTCACGCTCTCTCTCTCACACCTTCTCTCACGCTCTCTCTCTCACACCTTCTCTCACG
>OY735232.1:13714323-13749323 GCA_963457665.1 Thysanoteuthis rhombus | reverse complement strand
TTTTTCTTTTTTTCTCTTTTTTTCTCTTTTTTTTTCTCTTTTTTTTTCTTTTTTTTTCTCTTTTTTTCTTTTTTTTTCTCTTTTTTTTTCTTTTTTTTTTCCTTTTTAAAAAAAATTACATACAAACCTTTCTCTATCTATCAAATATATATTTATATATATACTCACGCATCTGCAGAAACTGACAGAAATGGGTTGTTTTTAATGAGTATGGAAAGTAAAGGAATTTTTTTTACATGAGCTGAACAGAAATATTTTCAACTTGTTGAATAACCAGCTGAAAAGTAGCTCCAAATGGCCCAGATTATTGAAGGCATATTCAGTATACTTACGGAAAGTGTTTGTTTTGTTTTTTTTTTTTTGTTTTTTTTTTCTTGTCAGAAATAAAATGGCAGTCTGGTATCTCAGCCATTCTTCAAGTTACTGCATTTTAGGATATCTTAATTTTATATTTCTGGCTACAATGCACCGTTGAGGTGGACGTACAATTTTTCTCAAATATATATTAAGGATATGAATCAGATGATTATCATTATTAGAGCAACAAAAATTCCACACTATTATTATCATTAAAATATAAATCACTCAGATTTCCCTTGCATTCCTAAAATTGATGCATTTTAGAGATACCTCAATTTAATTTTGATACTTATAGCTATACTGTACCATTTGTGAGGATGAATGTAGAAACAAATATATATATATATATATATATATATATATATATATATATATATATCTCAGATTATAATGGTAAATGGGATGTGAGAAATCAGATAATTACCTTAATTCATTATCTCTAACTCTAATGCAAGTTTTATAAGAAAAACATAGCCACAAACTTTCTTGGATATATATAAGATTATTGGCAATTGTACTTCCGTAGTTGTGCAGAATTGAAATAGTAACAAGATTGTTTTTCATTATTCATATTTGAGGAAATCATCTGGAAAAATATCTACTGCATTTTTTATCATTTAATATCTATGCAGATAATGAATATCTGTAACTTTTCAGATTTTAGAATGTTTGAGCATCTGACTGCTTGTTCTTTTTCTTCATGATGGAAACAGCAACTTGATCATCATTCTTATGATTTGTTATATATTTGTTCTATTAGTGGAAAGATTTTCTTTTAACTCTGAAGAATGCATATTTTCATCTATTGATGGTGAGATCATTTCATCTGCATATTTGTACAGGAATCTGTTGAATATTGTTCATCATTGACATATACCTACCAGCTTTTAAGCTCAATGGACTAAGTAAAGCAATTTCATAAGCTAATTAAATGATTTATACTCCTATGTATCTTGAATATTCTGAACCAAACTTTGCTGTCCTATATCATCTGATGAATTTGAAAATATACTAAAGATGATTTATGGAAACAAATTTTTAAAAAGAGAAAAATGAATAGTTAACAACTTACTCCTTTTAATTGAAATATTTTCCCAAATTGAAATGATTTTATTGAAAATTTGATTCTTTCCTAATCTCTGCCTATTATGTATTCGTCACTCATCTCTTTCAGAAACGTTACGACTCTGACATGGATTCATTTATTGATGATGAAAGTGAAGAGTCATATGATGAGTCTTCTTCCAATAGTAGCGGATTGGTAGAGCTATCTGATGAAGATGATGATGCTGCTGCAGCTAAGTCAACCAGTAAGGCTACCACAAGTACTCGTGCTTCTCGGGCAGCCAGACGTAGAGGGTATGTTCACAGGGGACTTTTTTCTTTTTTTTTCTTATCTAATCTAATTTTAGATTCTAACTCTTTGAATATTTTTAGCAAATCCAAGTGACACAGGTTTTAGGTGCCTAGAAAATGATTCAAAGGTCTTAGGTACCTTTTTTGTGAAAAAAGGTTGCATGCTCAACTAAGGGATGGCTTATTAATTTCTTTTAAGCTCTGTATCAGTAAAATATTTTTTGTTTGAAATTTCTGTAACTTACTTATTTCTCTTGATATTAGGTCTGATGATGAAAAGATGGAGGTTGTTAAAGAATGGAAGACTAGGTCTCGAGGCGGAGGTGGTGATGATGGTGAGTTTTTTGTTTTTTGGTTTGGTTGTGTTTTTTTTTTTTTTTTTTTTTTTTTGTCCCCCCACTAATGAATTGATGTGTGTTGGACAATTTTTAATATATTGTTTGGCAGACCTTGTTATGAAATAGGTTTATCATCCTTGAAGCTATTTCTATCATAGTTTATCTACTTGGCTGTTGAATGCATGTAGATTTTTGTATTTTCTGAAATTACAATGCATTTCATATAAATAACCATATAAGAAGGTTAACTGTTTCAGGAAATGTATCAATGTTAAATTCATTTCTTGTTTTTATTTCAGCACCCTCTCCTGAGGTTGAGAAAGAAAAAGAAAAAGAACCTCTGAGTACCGAATGGTGGTCTGAATATCTTAAAGACACTGACTGTCACAACCTGGAATTGAGTGGAAAACTCAAACTCACCTTTGAGATCCTTGGAATGTGTGAAGATATTGGGGACAAAGTGTATGTCATTTACCCTCATTAACAGAATATGTAGACATTTTAATCCTAAAATTTAGTCAATTTTGGATATTTTTGTCATGCATTTTTAGTAATTTTAATATTTTTAAAAGGTTTATCAAATATTTACTGAAAGATGTTTTTTGTTGTTTTTTTAATTGTAGACCTAAAGTAGTTGATTATTTCAACAATTGTAATGTTTTGCTTGCTAAATTAGCTGATTCTTTTAAAAAAAATGATTTTTCCAGATAACTTGGATTTTGCACCTTGTGTCTAACTGAAACAGTAGTGGGGCAGCTTAGCTGAAAATTTTAAAACAATTTTTTCGTGATGAAAACATGTAAGAGATTACAAGAAAATTTGGATATGAATTTTCAATATGATCTGCTCCAGTATAAGCTTATAATACTGATAATGAATTAAGATCTAAGAAGCAAGTGGAGTGCAATTGTGAATTATCCTAATAATTTTAATGGTTCTGTAATCCCTCTTTGTAATGCGGATGTTGCAGTCCAAGAAAGACCACCATGGATGAAAGTCAATTATGAATACCAAACCTGTCGACTGGTGAAAGGTGTTATAAAATCAAAGAAACGACTAGTATCAGAAATGTGTCTATTTCTAACATCAGTTGATCAACAAATGATATTTCAAGGCTTACTTTTACTAGAATGAAAAAAAGAATTTTCATGCTATGGTAATAATTTATTACCATAGCATGAAAATTCTATAATAGGATTTTATTGTTGATCTATTTTTTTTTTTTTTTTTTTTCTCCAATGTTACAAAGCTGTTGAAATAAAATGGATATTGAAAACTAAAATTGAAGGTGAAAAAATTCTCAATTCCACCCAACTGCAGCTCTGCTCTAAAACTTAAAAAAAAACTGTTTCTACTTGATATTCTAGATTGATCTTCAGCCAAAGTTTGCTATCATTAGATTTATTAGAAGACTTTTTGGAATACATTGACTCTGGTGCTGCAGAAGAAGATAAAAAGAAAGAATCTGAAAACAAAGTAAGTTTTTGTAAATTTCAATTACTATCTCTCTCCTAATTCTTAGAAGAAGGAATTCACCAAAAAATACAGCTTTAGGATATTTTTATAATATGTTGGAAATGCAGACAATTTCACAAAAAATTCTTTTCTCTGCATAAAAGGAATGATATTGACATTGTATAAATATTATTTGTTCAGCTACCAAAAAAAAAGAATTGCTTGTAGTACATTTCTAGTGTTACTGTGAGATTGATAAAATAAATTAGGGTATATTTATTAAGTTGCAAGAAGCCTTTCATTTTGAATTGGTCTCTTTACTTTGTTTTTCTTTGTAAGAAACTTCCTACTTATCCTCTACTCTCTCGTGGTATAGAAATACTTTACAGGGTTGCCAATTTTTTTTTTTTTTTTTTTTTTTAAATCTTAAATGTGAAAATAATTCCACTTCAAAAAGATTTTTCAAAATATTTATTAGCAACATTGAAGTTGTAAATTCAAAAGAATTTTATTATTTTAATTGTTGATCCTGTCATCGCTTTTGCAAAAATCTTCGTTTTAGCTTTGAGGGATTCTAATTAACCAAAGATAACTCCAGATAGAATTGTTTTTGTCAGAAACGTATCTAATTCATGAGAATTCTTGGCACAATCACCATAACCTAGGATAGTTCTGCCATCAATAATTGGTATAATCCATTGAAGGGTTGAAATGATCATTTATTAATGGAAATTAATTCTTCCCTTTCAGATTACTTTAAATCTACATCGCAGCATATGATCCTTATTGTATTATATCTTAATGAAACATTTATTTTTATTGTAATTCAAATATCCCAATTTTCTTGAACCAGGAGAATAAAAAAGATAAAGACACAGACAAAGAGAAGAAAAAGGAGAAAGAGGAGAAAGCAAATGACTTTGGGAATTCTTGGACCAAAGGAGCTGATTATTTTAGACTTGATGGATCTACACCTGCTCACTACAGGAAGAAGTGGGCTGAGTCCTTTAATGATCCTGACAATTACAGGTAAATGCACAAATTTTTTGTGAAATTCTACTGTTTGACTTGACATATTTTCACTCCACAAGTTTGTCTTGACATATTTTCACTCCACAAGTTTGTCTTGACATATTTTCACTCCACAAGTTTGTCTTGACATATTTTCACTCCACAAGTTTGTCTTGACATATTTTCACTCCACAAGTTTGTCTTGACATATTTTCACTCCACAAGTTTGTCTTGACATATTTTCACTCCACAAGTTTGTCTTGACATATTTTCACTCCACAAGTTTGTCTTGACATATTTTCACTCCACAAGTTTGTCTTGACATATTTTCACTCCACAAGTTTGTCACATGCCTTTTCTCTCTCCTCTTTTTTTTCTCTTCTCTCCTCTTTTTTTTCTCTTCTCTCCTCTTTTTTTTCTCTTCTCTCCTCTTTTTTTTTCTCTTCTCTCCTCTTTTTTTTCTCTTCTCTCCTCTTTTTTTTCTCTTCTCTCCTTTTTTTTCTCTTCTCTCCTCTTTTTTTTCTCTTCTCTCCTCTTTTTTTTCTCTTCTCTCCTCTTTTTTTTCTCTTCTCTCCTCTTTTTTTTCTCTTCTCTCCTCTTTTTTTTCTCTTCTCTCCTCTTTTTTTTCTCTTCTCTCCTCTTTTTTTTCTCTTCTCTCCTCTTTTTTTTCTCTTCTCTCCTCTTTTTTTTCTCTTCTCTCCTCTTTTTTTTCTCTTCTCTCCTCTTTTTTTTCTCTTCTCTCCTCTTTTTTTTTCTCTTCTCTCCTCTTTTTTTTTCTCTTCTCTCCTCTTTTTTTTCTCTTCTCTCCTCTTTTTTTTCTCTTCTCTCCTCTTTTTTTTCTCTTCTCTCCTCTTTTTTTTCTCTTCTCTCCTCTTTTTTTTCTCTTCTCTCCTCTTTTTTTTCTCTTCTCTCCTCTTTTTTTTCTCTTCTCTCCTCTTTTTTTTCTCTTCTCCTAATCTAATGAATTTCTTCTCTTATAGGGCACGTCTCTTCCTGATTTCTACTAAGGCAGGATCTCTTGGCATCAATCTTGTCTCAGCCAATAGAGTAATTATATTTGATGCATCATGGAATCCCTCACATGACATACAGTCCATTTTTAGAGTATACAGATTTGGACAGACTAAACCAGTTTATGTGTACAGACTCGTTGCACAGGTAAATATGCCACCAATGTTATTATCTTTTCTTTTTCTCAACAGATATGTGATTTTATTTAGAATAAAATTTATGCATCTTTCCAGTAAAAGAAATGATAAACAAGAATATAACTTTCAAACTTCAGTTCAGGTTATTTGACAAATTTTTGTTTGCAATTATTTCTTTATCATGAATCATTTAACATGAAGGTTTGAGTTATAACGTCTTCTTTTCTAAGCATTGACTAGTATATTCTGTCTTGTCTAGCCTAGGAAGTATTCACCCATAGATTTACAACATTGTGTTCACATTTCTGTTGCTATAAGTTTTGTTTTTCCCTCCAAATTCATCTCTAGGGTACAATGGAAGAGAAGATTTATGACAGACAGGTTATTAAACAATCATTGTCTCAACGAGTTATTGATGAGCACCAAATAGAGCGACATTTCACGCAAGCTGATTTGCAGGAACTTTATGTATTCAAACCAGAAAAAATCGATGATCCTAATGCCCCAGAGAGACCCACACCAATCTTGCCCAAGGTAAGAAACTACAATTATTTTTCTAGCCCAGGATTGAGAGGTCTACTGAATCTAAGGGGAAGTCTATCCAATGAATGCTGATATTTTGTGGGCTGCTGGAACTTTCAAGTTTTAAAATAGAGTAGGAAATCCTTATGTTTAATGCTGCTGTTTGTGTTTGGGATATTTTGGAAGTTAGCTGAAATTAAATTAAAAGTTGAACTTGTATTGTGTCTCTTTTCCTTTTCTGTTACCAGTTGTTGCTAATTGCCGTTGGCTGTTTTTACAGGATCGCATGTTGGCTGAAATGCTTCAAGAACAAAAGGAATGGATTGTGGCATACCATGAACATGATTCTTTGCTTGAAGATCAACAAGAAGAAAAATTGACTGAAGAAGAACGAAAAGCAGCCTGGGAAGAATTTGAAAATGAAAAGAAAGGAATTGTACGCAGAGGTAAGTGTTGACTCTCAAAATCTGCTTGATGATAGACTCTGGACCATGGAGCCTAAATTTGGTGTATTGATACACTTGGTACTAAATTTTACAATGCATTTTGATTTTGTATAAGCAAGGATGTTTTCGTGTAGGCATTTCCGCCAGTTTACTCACATGTATCTTGAACTGAACAGAAGTAATTCCAATATGCTGATTGAATATAGCTTACACATTTGAAGGAAGCAGTAACATCATATTTTTCTTTTGGTACATTCTATGCATCAAAAGTTTCAATTTAAGAGCACAGAAAGTCAACTTCCCAAATCTGAACTAAGCTGACCCTCCGTAAACTTGATATAAGTCCATGGGCAAGGGAGCCAAAATTTGGTCTACTAGTACACTGAGTGGTACTAAATTTGACAATGCATTTTGGTTTTGTACATGTCTGTGTAGTATAAAAATGGTTGATTCTTTGGATCGCTTAGATGAAGTGAGTAATTAAAGTATTACATTCTATGAGTCAGGAGCCAAAATTTTTCGAATTGGTCCACTTAGTTTATTAGATAGGGGAAGTTATCCTTTGGAGGGGGGTATTTCCTTGGCAACCAGGTTAAATCATAATTATAATAAACAACGGAAGAAAAAAAACATCCAGGTCTGGAAAAGAATTGTTGCCAGTTTTTCTATGAATGGGGTGGAATTTTGGAGATATCATATATACATATATCATATATCATATATCATATATACATATGAATATGGAAAAAAAATGCAAAAATATCTTTCCCTTTTGTCTGATCTTTTGTATAAATTTCTGTACTTGCTCTGTCTACACATCATGGAAGGGGGAACAATCAGCTATAGAAGAAGTGATTAAATTATGGTACAAATCTATGCACAAATGACTGAGTCATAATTGGAAGAAATATACATTCACAGTTGTCCATTTTGAATTTCCTAAATGTGAAACAAATAAATGTGATTTCTTGCATAAGCTAGGTATTTGGCATGTCTATCAAGCTTTCTTGGACATCGTTTTGGGACCTTTGTAGACCCATAATCATTCTTAGTATCACTTTTTGTACCAATATTTTCTCTGGCCCATGGACTGATAATTGATGTAGCTTCTAATGCATTTAATAGTCCTCTTCTTTCAGTGACAATCAGAAAAAATACACCTTTTGCACACTTCTCAAGTTGATATTTTGGATAGGTTTTTTTTTTTTTTGGTCATTTATATCAGAAAATAAGTATTAAATAGTTTTTTTTAAAATTTCTGTTATATTTATTCTCTTTTCACATGCTAAATGCTCTCAGGGAATTCCGGCATCTGTTTACTTCCTATTAGTATTCTAGCATTCATATTATCATTTAAATCAAAGTTTTACGTGTTTATTTGAAATAAATTTTCTTGTCCAGTCGGTTAACTTGGATCTAAAGATAGTATTTCTATTTGTGACTGCATTGAAGGACAAGTATAGAAAAGGTGAATGGACGCATTTTTAAAAGTTTATATCTTGAAAATGATGCATCAATTTTGCAGCTTTTTAAGGGAAACAGAGGTATTGGTAGAATATTCCATGAGGGACAGAACATTTTCAAAATTTTGAATATAATGCTGTCAGTCCACCCAAACAATATGGTGTTTAATGATTTTTTGTTAATTTTCAATTTGTTTTTTTATCATTTCAGGCCCAGTACCCATGCAGTATGTCAACTATCCAATGAATCAACAAATGATGAACCAACAGATGAACATGAACATGATGCAAAATATGTACCTAATGCAGCAACAGATGCAGAATAATCCGGTCATAAGTCTACGCTCTCCAGATATTCATAATATCGTTCAGAGGGTGAAGGCTTTAGTAAGTTGTGCTTTTATGCCATTAAAATATAGAATCTCATAATTTAACTTTTACTTGACAATTGATTATATTTCTATCAAATTGTCTTGTAAGACAAGTTATTAAAAAAAAATTCAGTTACAGTGCCTTATAATTCAACTTGATTATCATAAAGTTGGTACATCTAAAATTGTAGCTGTGAATAGATATTTTTTGACGTATTTCTGTTCCTGAACATTGTGAATGGTGACTGTCATGAATGTTTTGATAACCTGTGGATAGATCCATAAATCAGATTGGTTCATAGATTGTCAAAATTCCAACAGTAAAAAATTGGATTTTGAATCTATTCAAATTTAATCTCAAAGAAAATGAATCTTTTACTACAGTTATTGTTTATAGAGGTTTATTTAGTTGGTAACAGGAATTTTTAAATGATAGTTTGCAGTAATTTTTTCACAAGTTAATTTATTAGTTGCTAATATATTTAGTTGTCTATAATCTTGTGCAGCATACTATTTTGCCCCCTATTACTTCATTTTTGTAATCTACTACTTACCATGTAAGATTTTTATATTCCTTTTATTTTTCTGCATGTACATCTTCATTCTGTTCTTATTTCAATTTCTCTCCAACTTATAAATATTTTCTTAAATGTGAATCTGTCATCTTTTCAGTACCCAAATCTGCCTCCTGACCAATTTCAACTCAAAGTTCATGAAGTGATGCGAGCTCAAATCAATCAACAAATAGACATGCAACAAAGGCAGGTGAGTCACAAAGGAATATTACTAAACCATTCTCTCAAGAATTTTGATTCAAGTAGGTTATGCTAAAGATATCAAGTAAACCCTTCAATGATATCCGAGAATAGATTTGAAAAAAGTGTTGGTTCAGGAGGGGGGTTACAGCATATATGGTGCACCACAAAACTTTAAACTCAAGTTAATGAATTTATTCAACCTTTTTATCTGGGATAATCCATTACAGTTTTTGAAATTTGATGGGTTTGTCTTATAAAAATGACTTGTTGTAAAAAGTTGAGCAGTGCATGTGGAATTTGAAGCATTACAATTAAACTTTGAACTTGACAATTGATGTGAATTAAAGGCTTCAAAATTCAATTTATTGGCCATTCTTATTGAATGGTATGAAGTCTACACAGTTTTTTAGTTTGATTTTAAGATAAGGGGTTTTAGAAACTTCTATCACTATGTGCAATAGCTGAACAAATTCATCAAAGTTGCAAAATTGTAAAAAAATTTATTTGAGTGATCTAGATATTTATGGAAAGAGGTGGTAGACCAAAGATATCCCACCATGATGGAGCAGTTATCAGAAGACTGCAGCAAAATCTCGATCAGTCCATGGGTCTTCTGAAGGCAAAAACAGGGATGAAAGTTCACAAAAAGACCATGGAACATTCCATTAAGAGGTCAGCATTCAGGCACAGAAAAGAATTACAGCATCCAAGTCTTAAAAATGTTTCATAAACATCGACTGGAATTTGCAAGAGTTTGTCAGATGAGTGACACAGACTAGGTTCAACTTGGTTGGCCAAATGGTCTGCTCTAATACTAGCATGATCTATGATTACTGAAAGGAACTATTTCAAAGCATGTTAGTGGAGGTGGTGCACTCATTGGACTGTTGTAAGAATCTGTGGGAAGATGGCATAGGCATCTAAACATGATAGTATACCTATATCTGCTGATTTATTAGTTGAAGCTTGTTCAGATTGACCCCCACCCACCAAACTTTTCAATTAATTGATTGATATCTCTGATCCAAATAGTTGATTTGTTAGTTTGTTATTGCTGCATCAGAGAAAACCTACTACTGATTACCAACTGTTTCTTCTTTGTATCCACTTTTCTTTTTCATTTCTTTTCACAGGTTCAGGAACAATTAAAGAGAGAGATGGCCAGAAGTCAACAAATGAAAGCCCAAATAGCTCGTCAGTTTGACCAAATACAATCCCAGCAACAGAGAATCGGTGGCCCCCCAATGGCCCACGGTGCTGCTAATATGGGTGCACAAGGAACTGGTCCTGGTGGACCCATGCCCAATTCAGCAGCTGCCGCCAGCCAACAATTAATGGGCCTTCTCCAACATGGAGGCATGCCTGGAACACAGTAGGAAAATAGTCAACCACAGTGGATAATTTGAAATTACCAGTTACAGCTACGAAAATTCCCCCACTTCACTTTGAATAATACTGTGAAGGAATATTGAAATTATAAAATTGAAGAAAAATGTAACCCATGAACCCTTTATAACCAAAACCAATCTAAACATTGATTTCATATGAACACAACCATTTTTTCCTTTACTGCCCTTCCACTCACTCTATAGAGGACAGTAGAGAGTTTCTGCCTCTTTTGGCCGGCTACAAATTGTCCATCATTTTTGCCTCAACCCCAGTGTAATAATTATATTGTCTGTCCTCGAAATTCTCTAATTTTAACAGGGTGGTTGCAGTATAAGGGACACCTGTCAAATACACACACAAAAATAACACGAACATAACACAAACTAGCTGATAGGCAGACAGATTTGGTCACTTTTATTTACCTGCCTGTGTTATAACCAACCACTCTTATTGAAAAAATCAATTTGAAAAATATTCTGAAAAAAATACAACTGTACAAAGGGAAAAAATTTTAGTAGCTGTCCTACTGTATGTGTTTGTCTCCTGCTGTGTAGATCCTTGACTGTACACTGTGATGACATTCGGTAGCATTCTATTAGCATTCAACTTACACATTGAAAATCAGAAGATGATGAATTTTTATTTTCTTTTTTTATCAAGCAAATAACAAATTTCATTGAACTTCATTTTGAAATTTAATTAAAAAAATGCTCTCAACTAAATTTTCTTTTAGATATAAGCTTCTTAATTTTTCCATTAAAACTTAAATTTTTTTTCTATTGGTGCTTATTTCCAAAATATTCCTTAAGCATTGTTACTTCTTCAACTCTGTTATTAATGTTAATTTCTACCAGATATTTTGTAATTGAACATTTTCAAAATGTCCTCGTCTTCTCAAAGTAAATGTGTTTTAATCATCCATGTTAATCTTTTGCTACCGCTATCGTCAGACAATATTGCTGGCCTTTTCACAACTTTCTCTATAATCTGTACAGCTCTTATTGATCTCTAACAAGAGATGAAAATTAGCTGCCCTGCAAAACAAACCTCCCTTTTGGGGCATGACTGTTACTCGAGTCTTCTGGACAAATTGTATCACTCATTGAATTGTTTTGATGCTGAGATCATCATGATCTGGTTACAGGTTATGATGGCCTATCATTCACATAACGCCCAACCAATCTTTCACCATCCCTTTCTTTGTCCCCATACCATCCATGCTCCTCCCCCGTTCCACCTCAGTTTCACCCGGCATCTCTCCTCCACACATCTCTCTCTCCCTCTCGCCCAGTGATCATCATGAAGAAACATTACTACATCATGTGTTGAACAAGGACACCACCCAATCTTGCTACACTTTGTTGTGTAGCTGTTTTCAATAAACTTATTGTTAGTAACAACCACTACAAGAGAATATCACCAATACATTTCCAAATGTTGAGCAGAATTCCTAGAAGCTAAAAAAGACAAATAAAAGAATCAAGTAAATCATGTTTGCATTATATTGTCAGTTTGGAACATTTTCAAGCTAATTTTATGTATAAATGTTCTTTATTATTATTATTATAATTATTATATACATGCAGTACATATATGTATACATCCATATACATAATCTCACACACACATGCTCACTTGTTTATACATTTCATGTATATATACGTATATATACATTTCATGTATATGTATGTATATAAAATGTAGAGCTTTTGTGTGCATATTTGTTCATGATTTTGGGGGTATATGTCAATGAAAAGAATTCCCATGATAAAGATTTATCATCATTTCTTTTTCATATTCTTGTTTTTAACTGTTATACTCCTCATCTGGATCCATTTTTTTGTCCTAATAGTCAGGGGTTTGCCAAGTGCATTGACTGATTGAAAGGGTTTGCCGAGTGCATTGACTGATTGAAAGGGTTTGCCGAGTGCATTGGCTGATTGAAAGGTCAAGTAAACTAGTAATTCTTCAGTTTTCTTTCTTATGAACAACATCATCATCATCATCATTATTATCCAGTGGCTATTCTTCCCTCAGCTGTCCTTGGTAACAGCTGATTGCATTGCACTGTATACATATCAGAAAAGCTGTTTGGCTGAACTCTAGAGGTCCACATCTGGCACTGTGGAAGGTCTCAGCCAAAATGCAAATTCCCTTCCCGTCCTCATCTAGATGAAATAGCTTTCAGATTTCTCCACATTGAAAAGCACAAAACATCTTTTTCCCAACCCCCCTTTATATTCTCTCCTGAAATCGATCAGGTTTTTAATTGCTCTCCTTTTAGTGTAATGCAGCTCGTTCTTGCTCTAATCACTGATGTGTCTAAAATTAGATTTTGCATGACAAATAGGATTGCAGAAATTTATTTGTCCAATCTGTATTTCCTATTTTAGTGCTGAAGTCTGAGTTAGGTCCCTTAGACAAGTCTTTCACATCCCCCCCATACCCAACACAGTTCATTCATATATACTTGTAAAATCCATGATCTAATGAAGATTTAATTTCTTATTCCAGTTCATAATAAACATGGCTGTGGGTTGGTAATGTGGTTCTTGTGATGTTGAATCTATGAGCAGCAATCATGTTGGCCTGGGTTGGAGCCTTGGACTACTCTTTCATACCCAAAGTTCACTTCACTCCTATACTTGTAAAATTGTAATAGGGAAGCATGATTTTTTTTTCTAAGGAGGATTAAATTGAATAATTGAAATCATAAATGTAATTGGATTTTTTTTTTCTATTTTATAATTGCTTCACCATTCCTCTTTCTGTCATTGTTATTTATTAGCTGACATTCAAGAGTGTATATTGAATTGTTTTATTTTAAATCTGCATAGACTTTAGTCTATAACCCTTTTACTATGGCATGTGGTGAAGAGAAATAGTTCTTACTATTTACTGCAATGGCTGACATTTGTCATTTGCACATAATGGGTTAATGATTACTTTTAATTGTAGCCCCCCCCCCTTCACACTTTGACATCACAGGCTTGAGCTTTGAACCACTTGGTTTCTTTTCTCTCCATTGATCAAACTGGAATTGTCAATGTTTAGTCCCAGATTCTGTCGTGGGATTTTGTTTCGCTTTTTCTCTTTATTGCTTAAATTGTAAATATATCAAGCATGTTTTTAATTTTCTCAATTAGGAAATATTTTTGCATAAGATAAATGTAATGGTTAACTCTTTCAATCCACTGAGTCTTTTCTTCTGTCCTTCTGTTATGGTTGTTTATTTGGCAAATTTTCCAACTGGCTGGCACTCGCTGATTCCTCTCCTGGAGAAAAAACATTTCTTTACATTTTATTTATCTGTTTAAAGAAGAAAAAAAACTGTAGTTTATTTATTTTTTTTTTTTTTCCCCCCATGGTTGCTTGAAATGGAAGAATCGATGGAAATAGTGGTGTGAGTTTTCTCTCTGATAGTGTGGGAAGTTCCTTTGTATGACTCTACATTTTCCTGAAGCCCCTTATTGGCAAATCTCCATTTTATTTGTTCTCTCATTTATAACTCCATTTTCATCTGCTTCAATTTTCAAAGATCATCAGACAGTGCCCCTCCCTGTATTGTAACATAGTGGGAGGGGATTTTTTTATTCATTTGATGCTTCCCAAACTTTTCTATTCATCACGTTCATGGGACCGTTGCGTCATGGTTAAGGTTAGCACATATCTCCCCAGTGCGAAACTAGGTAAAAAGCTAAGATTTTGAATGCTGATTTTCAAGGTTCATTTGGCCTTGTGCCAGGTGGAGCTAATCTAAGTAAATGTTGATACCAACCATTCAACTCCATGACATACTAAAAGCAAAAAAGAAATATTTTTTTACAGCTTGTGTTAATTCTGACTTTCATATGGCATATTTCACTCCCTCAATAAGAGAATTCAATAGTTACTTCATTATTAAATTTGGCTTCTTGATAATTTCTAGAATGTAAGCCTCTATGAAAATAGGATACACAACTATGGTGCAATGTTTTGTGGTTATTACAGTTGTAATAGTTAATAGGACAAGGGTGATCAAGAGACTTAGCCTGAACCATTAGTTGTCATGGTAGCCAATTTGATAACACTAGTAATACCTGTAATGTAAGTGCTTCCATATCTTGAGAACTACTACTTTTCTCTAAATTCCAAGAATTCAATTATTTGTGAAGAAATGAAAGGGAACCTATTGCTGGGTCTCAAATCAACAAACCAGGCCACTTTTTTTTTTTTTTTTTTTCATCCAGCTCATCTCTTATGCTGGCCATGCTGTGAACCCGAATCATATCATATATCATTTTCATGTTGGTCTTTTGTTTTTTCTTTTTTCAACTCAAAAGCACATTACATTAAAAAGTGGATATGACAGGTCCTCTTTCAAGCCTGTTTATTCCTTCATTCTCTTTCTTTATTTCTCTTATGTGCACATTCATTGAAATACTCAAGCTGTACAGAAATAAGTTATTTCTGTGCTTTCCAGTCATTTAACCCATTAACTTAAGATAGCAAGTGTAATAGTTATCCATTGCAAAATAATTTTGTGAGCCGAGGCTTTTGAGTAGCTATGGAATTGCAAAGATAGAAATTCCCATCATCTGCAGTTAATAGGATTTCTTTATATATTGACCCATGTTACTTGAAGATGAGGGATTTGCCAATTGAAACCTTACGAACTTATGCTCCACTTGAGGATTACTGTACAGTTGAGTTGACTTTCTTTCTCCTAATGCCAAATGATGTTTGTTCTCTTTTGTTTGTTTTTTGAGTTAATAGTGACAGTGTCCGGTCTTAGCAAATGAGAGGGAAAGAAAGAGAGGTTGTATATGTTGTGGGTGTCAGTGTTCTGCTGGCCTTAAGGCCTATCATTGATTTCTCCCTATTTAACCAAGGGGGTCAAAACCAAAATAATATCGATCATAGTTGTAGTATTAACAGCCATTTTCATTGAGGCTTCAGTCCTTTGTACTTGTGTTAATCAACATTAAAATTTCAAACCAACTGATTTTAACCCTATGTGTCCATTTCTTTGGTACCTTCAGCTTTGAGGCATTTGTTGTGTCCAATAATAAATGTACTGGCCTCGTATATTCTTTGTGTGCATTACTTTTCAGACTGACCATCTGCACTGGTAGCTGACACTCACTCCAGTATCCAGCCTGTCATTTCTTTCTTACAGTTTTGCACAATTCAGATAAAAAGCTTCTTGCTATTATCAGTCTATCAAGTGACAGCAATAAGTGTGTAAATATAATCATTTTAATGCACTATTGTATTGTAATATAACTACAATATATTACTCGTGTCTGGAAAATTAATTTTGTACCTAATAAGTATGCTTTTAATTAAAGTAGATATTTTCTAATAAAGTTGATTGCATTTAGTGTATTGGTTGAATTTGTACTAATTCAATAGATTTTCATGTTCTGATATTTGAATGTAGATCTTTTACAATGAAAATCCTATCAACAGATGCTGCAACATGTACATTAGAGCAAGTTGTAAAATTTAATTTACAAAGGTTTTTCTTTTACTTATTGTTGGTAAAAGTTTTTTTTCATCTCAAAAATGTTCTTGAAAAAAAAAAAAGATTACACATTTTTCCTGAAGTAAAATGAATTCTCAAACACACCCAAGGAAATTAGGAAGTATATGTATTCAGCATCCCGTTCTCAAACTTTAATTTAATCACCCCACCCCCACCCCATTTAAAAAAAAAAAAAAATGTAAAGCAGAAGCGCATAACATTGGCCTCTTCATTACTTCACTTGATTATGATTCAGCATCACAGATTATACTAGTCTTCCTTTTAATAGTTTTTCCTATATCTCGCATCATTTTACAGACTTGTATAAAAAAATTTTTTCAATAAAATGGATCTAAAAAGTCCAGACCATTCAAATTCATGCAAAGGAAAAACTTTTTTTTTTTTTTTTTTTTTTCTGAGTCAGAATCTTTCTCCTCTTCTGGAAGGCCAAGATGCATGACCAAAAAGCCCCTTCCTTCCCTATTCATCAACTGGATTCCCTGGTCTAAAGAAAAATCGAGCTGCCACTAATGTTGGTGAATAATCAATGGCATTAATTCAATAAATTTCTTAAGATGCAGCTGAAATGTGTGGCACAGATCTTATGCATCAGGGTTTGACCTAATTCCTTTCCTTGATGTACAAGAAAATGCACAGCCTATTTCATGCTCACAACTTACAGGATGTATGAATCCCTTCTATTGAATATTTTGTTTTCCCCAACACACAATTCAGTAACCAACCTGCAGTAATTTGAAAATCCTTAATGCTGTGCTAACAGCTTTCAGAGTTTAAGTTCACCATTTAGTTTAAAATAGTTTAATGCAAGCAACGCTCTTTTAGTTTGCAAAGTATTTTGACAGATTCCTCTTTTGAAGTATTGAAAACACTTACCCGATTGCATTGAAGCAAGAACTTGAAAGATAACCCCTGAGTATTTCATTCATTTGGAGTACACTCTGGAGTTTTATTTTATTTTGCTTTTTGAATACAGAAAATTGACGGATTGCAGTTTGATTGGCCGTCATTCACTTGAAAAAAATCAAAAGAAACAGTTAATCCCCCTTATCCAAGTCTTTTGTTTGTTTTTTGGCTTGATCCCCCACATCTGTATCTTGACCCCCCCCCCCTGAATCATCAATATGGTAGTTCATTTGGTATCCACATAACTATTCACCCTTGTCAAAATTGAACAAAAAGAATCAAGAATTTCACAAGGCCACTTACAGCCAGTTCAACTAGTGTATTTATCAATTCAGAAATAATTGGTAAATATTAGCCAAATATGTGCAGTTTTTGACCAAGTAAACTGAAGTGAAACTAGTTTATGATTAGTACCACTTTTCCTCAAAATGGATTTCTCTGTTTTGCTTTTCAGTCACTGAAATATGTCATTTCAACACAGTTAGGGTTAGAAGTTATGAAGTTGTTTTTAAATTCAACAAAAAATAGAATTTTACTAGATTTTGAAGTATTAACCATGAATTAACTATATTAGGTCAAATGTTTTTTAATTAAATAATCTGGACTCAATTTCATTTTCTTTTTAAATCAAAATTTGTAACTTATCAATAAGTAGAACACTTTTCTCTGAAGTGTGCAAATTCCTGCGGGGAGGAGGGGGGGCCCTCTGTCTACTAAATTCAGATTTTCCAGAAAATCATTCCATTGGATTTCTTTGATTCAGGACCAATTAAAATGAATAAAAATAAACTGCAGTATTGATTAAAATTTTAATTCATCTATCTTCATATTTTTGCCATGTTGAAAAATTTACTCCTCAATATCCAATTTTTTTTAAATGCAGTCAACTAATTGTACCAAATTGTTTTTACATCACAAAATTCACAATTATTTGGCTAAGCAGCCACATGAGGAGATCATGCTTATTGAAGTTTATTACGATTGAGTTGTTGAATTTCCACAACTTAATCTTCATTGAGTAGATGGGGGTTGCCAATACTGATTGTGGAATTATAATGGTGGTCCCCATTATCACTGGTGAAGGTGGGTGTTGAAAACAGTGATTCAGCATGAGATAGGGACTTCAGATTAGCCAGGAAGCTTTCAATGATGCAGAATTCAAATTCAAATAAAAATAAAAAGGTATTTGGCACCTTGATCATCCATATCAGGATAGCTATCACGACAGGTATGAAAATAGTGAATTTCAATGACTAGCATGTATTTTCCAAAATAGCAATTCCCCCAAGATGGTCAATGTGTCCTCAATAGCACGTGTTAAAGATTCATAACCGCCCAATTAACTTTTTTTTGCTTTCATCAAAGATGCAATTGCCTTGAAACTATCAGCTAAGCTGACACCTACTATAAACTCACCCCAGAATTAAAAAACTTAGTAATCAAGGATGAATTATACTTTCGTATTCTCTTCAAACATTCAATTTCTAACAACTTCCAGTGTTCAAGCTTCAAAACAGACTGGTAACTGAGGAGAGAGTGGTTATTTATGCTATCCAACTGCTTTGAAAACATGTAGAAATTGCATTTTCTCAAATCACTGCCTACATCAGCAACCTTTCAATAAGACAATCCTAATCTTTCATCAATTCTTAAAAAAAATTAGGTCAAGATTAAATTGAATATTGATGTATTCATTTGATAAATGAAGAAAAAAAAAAAAAAAAAAAAAAAAAAGCATTTTCCTAGAAGATGGACAAATCCTATAATTTTTCTAGTCAAATCCACCACGTATATTAACTCAGTCTGGAATAGTAATGAATATACGAAACATTGTTCCTGCCTTCAACATTCCAGTTTAATCCCAGATTCCTTCAATCGCAAAATCAATATTCTCATAATGAAAGAACTTGATAGGATGAATTTCCTCAAAGCATGCAGCCAAATGGTCAGACTTCAGAATGGTATGCATCCACAATACAAGGAAAAAAAATATGTAATTTCTCCTGCAGAAGGAGAAAATTGATCAAAGCAGATCTTCAGTGATTACCTGAATTACTTCATATTCCAACTTGAAGACACCTCACACGTACCAAGTTCTCTAAAATCCCAGAGGTTAGGGTTTGCAAAACACTAAAACATCCAGTTGAATAGTTTTTTTTGATCACCAAAAATAAAAAAGAACACCAGACAGGTTTTTGGATTTTTTTCAAAGGATTTATTTTCTATTTTTACACGGGAATTTCATCTTGCACCTGGAAATAAATAAAAAATTCCATGAAATTCAAGAGATCATACAAGAAAAACAGTTTTAGGTCAAGTAAGCATTACTCGTTAAACTAAGTTATGCAGTGGCTATTTGGAAGGGACCAGACCCCACTGAGAAATAATTATGCATGGAATTATTGTATGATCAGATAAACACATTCTTGCCAGGTCTTGCACCTGGAATATTCCACTTAATGGATTTGTTAATATCACCCCACAAGTGTGACTCTTTGGTGAGCAGATACCCACCAATGTCCCAGCCCCATAAATGTCATACCTAACAGTATTATACTTCCAATTGCTATGTTGGAACATCAAAATCCATAACAATTTTGCAAAAAATTAGAAGAAAAAAAATACAAGATTGATGCAAAATGTATTCTGAAGTGGGGAAGAAAAAAAAAAGAAAAAAAAAAAAGAATATTTGAGGAATGATTTATAAAAACTATGTAAGTTCAGTAATCTTTCATCCCACTTCAGCAATCCAAAAAATTTCTGAACACTGCATCATATGCCGACAAATATATATCTGGCAAAAGTCTACTTAGTACAATGGTCAACTGAGTGAGTAATCGCATGCAGAGATTCCTTCAATCCCAGCGAAATTCAAATCAATATCCCATTCAATGAAATTCAACAAATACCAGTTAAGATTTATGTAATTCAAAATCAATATCTTGAAAACAAAGCCTTAATTTGCTGTTTGTGTGGTTCAACAAAAACTTTTTTCAATATCAACTGAAAGAATCATTAGGAATGATTTATAATTCTAATGTCAAAATACAGTGCACTTGGAAACTATTTCATGAACATCAAAAAGTAATATAGTTTTACCAACAAATGAAGCAGCAACAATATACTAAGAAAAAGAAAAAAAAGTTTGTACTTACTTTATTGCGGCACTGGAGCAGCTTCTGCAGCAGGCTTGGCCCCTTTGTGCTCACTGTAAGGAGTCTGTACAATAACCTCCTCTTTTGGCTCCACAATGCTGACATGATCAGGGAGTGGACGCTTGGGTCCGATTTTACCATTGGGGTCGAATGGTAACATGATCTTTACCTTAATACCCAGGACACCTGAAAAGAGCACATTAGTTTAGGAAGAGATTCAATCAAATACACAAAGTATAGAACATTTTTTCTGAGTACAGGCAAATGATATCCTAAAAACACGAGATTTGCAAACTTTTCAAAAGTAATCAGTGAATTTCCAGGAGAATTTGTATTGAACATTGTTAATTAGTAATTGAATCAGTAGGGATCTGTTACTCTGACTACAAAATTCTGATGAACTGATCAAGAAGCATAATTAAGGAAAAGGGGAAAGCTATACCTTGACGGAGCAACACATGTCTGACTGCTGTGTCGATATAATCATTGACGGGATCACCACTGTGGATCATCAAACCATCCACAAACTTCATGGATTTGGCTCTCTGACCTCTCAGTTTACCAGAGACAACAATTTCACATCCCTTGGCACCAGATTCCATGATGAAACGAAGTACACCATAACAAGCTCTAAAAGGAAAGAAAAAAAAAAAAAAAAGATATGAAGAACAAGCACCATGAAATAAACAGATTCCAACTCAGTAAACCTTATCAGTATTTACCAAGTTTTCTGCAATATCAGTAAACCAAATCAAAGTTTAAAATATACTTATATGGGGGGGGGGGCACAAGCAAGTTTAAAGGACTCCCTATAATGGGGAGGTTAAGAGGAAAGAAGAAAAAATTGTTGAAATGCTTTCTCGTGACACTTTAAATATAAGCTGAGAAAAGTAAACCTACTCACCTTCTCACTGGCAACTGACCGATCAATTTATATCGGAGGGATTCACACTGAGCAATGGCACACAAACCACGAGTGGCAACCTTCTCAGCATAAAGCTAGAAGAGAAAAAAAATCATACAAATTAAGAAATCAGAACCATCCTCCTACACATCACTCAAGGGAAATTTTTGCTAAATTTACTTCGAACAGAATATCAATAAAAAAATTTTTAAAAATATTTCAAAGCATCTCGTCCTTCAATCAATATCGAAAGTCTTGAGGAGCTCTGCTTCCATTCAAGGACATCCTGCAGTAAGGCCACATTTACAAAAACAAGAATTCAAGGTAAGTCTAGAGTCCCACATCTAAATGTTTCAGATTCAATCTTATGGAAAAGTTGAAGCAAATATTTACGAAGGGACACGAATACGGATAAAGGGTTTGCAAAAGATTTGTCATGTACAATCTATCATCAATAATTCCACCACCTAAGCGTTCTATTCAGCCCTCTACAAACCAACCATCACAAATTATCTGACCACCTGGTGAAATGTTCTGCCCAACATGACTCATCCAATAAGGTATAGGCCTTATCAACCTGATATTTTCTTCCTAAGAAAACTTTTGGAAGTTGAACAGAATGAATGGTTATTCCACAAATGGCCAGAAAAGTCAATCAAGGGGTGGAATACAAATTCAAACAGTAAAAATCAAATCCAATTCTAACACTATCCTTCTCAGCAATCTAAAAATTAAATTAAAAGAGAAAAACAGGCTGTCATCTCGAGCATGTGTAACTATGAATGCAATTAAGAATAACTAACCAAAACACACATGAGATTTTAATTGATTTTGAAATTATGGAGGACAGTATTTTTCTTGGTGTGATCTAGAAAAGATCATAGTTCAGTATCATTTGGGAGGCTGAAATATGATCCAACCATTTTGAATGTTTGAATATGCAGCTCTACTCGAGGATGTCCTCCAAGAAACATAACAGCTTATCTTCCATTGAATAGGCTCAAATTTCAGGATATTAGTACAGAACTATCATATTTGATCATTCTAGATCACATCCAGAAAAATAGTTCATGGAGAATTTAAAAAACAAGTAAAGATCTTTAAAATGTACATCACCAATGTTTGTTCAACCAGGTCAATTGATTTTTTTCTTCATCACATGTTTATCAACACCGTTCTTAGAATATTACAGCATTAACGTCAAAATAATCACCATCAACTGGGGGTTTTTTTTGTTTTTTTTTGAGAGAATCATTTTCAAATTTTACTCAATCACGCAGAGTTGAAAAAGTGGATTGAAATAATTTCACAGATCTATTAAGTAGTATATAACATGCACAAGGAGAGTGAAGTAATGAATATTTCCTCACACTTCAGTTTAAATTATCCAAGATACAGGATAAGATGTCCAAGTGTTATAAACACAATTGTAGTTTCTAACTGATGAGATCAATATTCATAATAAAGCGATTGAATAGAGAGTTTTACAGAGAGCTGCATAAAAACTTATTCACTAGGGACTCCATAAGTTACAAGTTGAGTTCTTAGTCTCAATCATACTTATAGTAAATCAAATAGGTTGGGACTCCACAATGTGTGCACTCATTTTATCATTATCATGTACCATACAGATAAAAGCATTCTCCATAGAATTACAAAAATAAATGCAAAATTACAAGCCTCAATAACCAACATTCATCGATTTTAGCAAGATAGAAAAACATTTACATCTACTGAAATACTTGGAGGAAAAATTGATGAATTTACTCACTTCAACTGATCCCTCTGGGAAATGGAATCTTTTCTGTACAACAGAAGTCAATTCTCTGATACGACGGCCTTTTTCTCCCAAGACATTTTGGGTTCTTGTGGCCAAAATAATGATCTCAGTTCGGGTCGGAGTGACACGCACTTCAACACCACTGTAACCATCTTCAGACAACTCCTTCATCAGGAAGTTGTTGAGTTCTGCACGGAAAACTCCATCAGCAACAAACTGGAAATAGAAAAGATAGAGAAATTAGAAAAAGGATAAGAGATATTTCCAGACTGAACACATTCAATCTGCGGAATATTCATCGCATATATTTTTATGAACTGAAACCCACAACCAGCATTCAGGTTTTTGATGGTTAGAAAGCCAAATTAAAGACTGAACGATCAAATTACTTCAAGAGATTCAGAACAAATCAGTTTATAGTAATTTTAGAATTTGATGTTTTTTCCGCCAATAATAGCTTTCAATTATCAAACAAACCAGCTCAAGTCGTCCGTCCTCATGGCAAACCAATAAATTCATGACTGAAATAAGTCTTTTTTCCCCCGTGGGCCTAAAATCTCAACACAAAAACGTAATAATTTGAATGACGAATCTATGTATTCTAGATAGCCAAAAGACAAGCTTTTCTCTTCATTATTTCATTTAGTGAGGTGTGCTTGGAACCGAACTCAGTCTTCAAATAAGCTGAAGTTCCCAACCTCATGGCTGTTATCTCGCGCCATTTAATTTAGCAATCCACAACTATTTTGAATTTTCTTGAATCTTGTAGATGAAATCAAGTTTATTTTACATAGTAAAAACCTTCAACAATGCATCTAAATGAACCTTTTCTTTAAAAATCATGACTATCAGGCATTGAATTCAAAGCCACAACACTTTTACACAGAAGTAATCTGGCTCACTTAAAATATAGTATAAAAATAAAACGAGAAAACTTTCCGGCGATTTCCGAATGAGATGCATGTAACTCAAATACAATTCTCAATTCAGTAGCTTTTCCTTCACAGTAGTCGCCATATTGATTATGAGGGGTCCTTTACCCCCAATTTCACGAATATCTCCATTCCATCTCAAGATTAGACTAGTGCATGGAAAGTATTCGGGAAAAGCAGAATTAAACGACCGTAACTCTCAGCCAATGTAAAATATTTCATGGATAAAATTAAAGTTAGAGTACAAATGATATCGACCAACATATACGCTAACTACGTAGCCATGTGCTCAAGGAACGATCATATCGAAATTATCCGTCAACATCCAACGTATAAAACAATGATTCTCCTGAAACAAAATATACAACAAAATGACGAATGACTATATTTCCTATTTCTAACATTTTTTCAACAAATAGATATATCAAATAAGTGAAAAAAGATAAACCTTTCGCTTCTTAGATATCGTCGTGGCAGCCATCTTCGGGTTCTCAGACTGAAAAGAACGACAAACGAGATATTACTTCCGATTTGGAGCAATCTACACACGTGACCCGGAAGTGTAAAAATTATTATCTCAAAAAAGAGATGAATATTTTTTAAAGATATAAATAAATATTACCATATTTATAAAATAATATTATATCGAAATCATTTCGATAAATATGATATGATTTACTGCTTCTCACTAATCATAATTTCCGGTGCTGGGTCACATACCAAAGGTTACGTGTCAAAAGTCACAGGTCATGTCGTTCAATTGTCCTCAACCAACAAAGTAATTGATGACTATCTTACGTCAAATTTAGCTGTAAACATTAAAAAAAAAATAAATGAGTTGTCTTGTGTATATTTACATTCTAATCTACCCGGGTTTCCTTTTTATGCAGTGTCTTTCCCGGTTCGACACTGAAACAAATATTAAGAATTTTTTTTCACCATCCTTAGTGATATTATTCATTGTTTCATTCATTCATTGTTCACATACTTAGTGAGTGACTCTGAAAAGATGGAAGTATTTTATTTTTCCAACGTATGAGTTTGTTTGGTTTTTGGGTTTGGTTTTTTTACTGCTTTCATCATTTTATGTAACATTGCAAAAAAAAAAAAAGTTAAATAATGATTTTGCTCAGAGTGTTCGCAGACTTTTGACAATAATTGACACATACAGATAAAAACACCTATAATGTATCAATTTTATTGCATTAATCTTGACGTTGATAATAAGGATAAAGATTGTAGAAATTTCTCATGTTAAGATGATTTGTTTAAACGATAGAAAGCCGGAGATATCAGTGTTTAAACAGTTGTTTAGAACTTCGTTTCCAGGCTAAGTTTCTACTTGAGTAAACGATTCGCTCAGAAGAGAAGATTAATTATTCAAATATGTTTTTTGTCTTTTCTCTGAAATATCAAGAATTGTTTTGTTCTTAGTTTAGCGAATGTTAATGATGGTTTACAAACGGGATATTTTTGTCGGAAAAGTTTTAAAATATCTAGTCGATCATTTTTGTCAACTCTGCGAATGTTTAGTGAATTTTCGAACATGGTATTTTTTGGCTGAAAAGTGTTGTTGAAAACTTTTGGTTTTTAATTTTGCAAATAACTCTAGTATTTCGAACACGATATTTTATATAGTAAGTTGAGTCAGGGAACTCCACTGACTTTTTGACAAAATGCTGGTGTCGATAAAACTCATGGAATTTGAAATGTATCAAATTTATCGTATTAAAACTTGAGAATGTTAATTGAGTCTATTGAATCGAAATAGGATGACAGAATATTATCAACTAAAAATCATTTCTGTGAACAAAATATGATTCGAAAACAATCGTGCTTGAACTTGTTCGAACGTGTACACCTCGTCAACTGCAAAACTTTTACTGAGGGTCGGTATTAAATAAAATAAAATATTAGAGATGAGAACAACATTGGGTGTGTTATTAATATGGATTTATTTATGAATAAATGAATGGGTAACTTGAAATGAAAATTCTTCTTTTCTCTTCTTTTTCTTTCTTATCTTTAACTCATCGAATCCATCATGTCAAACAAAATAGAATTCTCATTTCATTTGGACAATCAACTAATTTGGAAAACTTCAAAGTTGATAAATCAATTAGGATGTAAAGCATACAATACAGAAAATATAAAAACATAACAGTGACACCATTGAATGCTACTCGCACAACATCAAAACCAAATTTCGCAGCAGGGGTTCTATTTAATATATAAATGATCATGAGGTTTTAATCTACAAGTGGATAAATGTGAGTAATCAAAAAAATAAATTCTGAGAAAAATCACCAGGAAAACTTAAACGAAATATACACTCATACAAATGATTTGATATTACTGTAAAATGAATAAATATAATAAAAAGTGTAGTCAATTCCAGTCGAATTGCTTTTAAGGTGGGTTGACATCGCTGGTGACCGTTTCCGAAAGATACCAGACACAAAAATATAGAGAAGGGATTTATTTGAATGATCACCGGTATAATATATCATTTTCTATCTACTCGCACACAATGCGCTACTGAATTGAATTTGACCTCCACTTACAAAAAAAATTGAATTGAAGTCCCATTAGATCGGGCTGAAATGTCATGTCACCTTTATAGTAATGGGGATATGTATTTTTAGAAAATTTTTACCACAAAACTCACAGATTTTAAAATTTTATCAGAAATTTTATAAGCTGATTTCAATAAATCTTTCTGTATTTATTCATTTGTGAAGGATATTTTGTAAGAAATATTAATGGAAATCTTTCTTCAAAATCGATCACCCCCTCCCCTAATTTAATCTTATGAAATCTCAAAGTTTCTACGAAGATATGTCCCCAGAAAAGAGATCAAACAAGTCGAATTTTTTTTTTCTTCTTAAATTCCCGTATTGGAAAATACGAACAGCAATTAAACTAAAATATTTCTTGTTTGGGAAGTTTCTAGTTGCTTTTTTCAATGAAGTATAGAGCTGGCTTTTTGTTTTTACAAAAACAATATCCGTTGAAGAAAAGGTTTCATGTTTTATTTTTTTTTATAAAGTGAAATAAAAGATACTGATATTAAATAAAGGACACCTCCTGTGGACAAATGCATTTATCCAAAATTTCCAGTAAAAAGTGAGCAATATTCCTCCAAATCAATTAATCATTAAATTGATTAATTTTCTTTGAATCAAATTTTTTGGGGTGAAATCTATTCCGTGATAGAAGGGACATACAATGCAAATTTGTAGTCAAGTAAAAGAGGAAGATAGCCTCTAAGCAAAAGGTTGGAGCTCTGTGCACTGTAGTCATGTGTCAATGGAGTGGAGGTAGCTGAAATGCTTTGAATCCATAAGACTTGGAGAAGACCAAGGAATGATTATGAAGATGAGGTATCAGTGGTATGTGTAACTGCCAAGTTGCTAGCGATGAATTTGTGATAGCACGTGAGCAACTTGGAGGCAATTCTCAGATGCTGAAAGACACATGATGAAAAGACTATTCAAGTCACAGATACCCATTGGTTTAACCCATGTGCGCTTCCCAAAGTAATGAGAAGTAGAAGATAGATAATTGTGACTGCTGTGTATTAAATTCTTTGCCATTTCATTCATGAGAGATGGAGAAATGAATATGCGTTTTGAGCTAGAGAAGAGGACACATTTGAGTAATGAAATGAAATTTGGCAATGTTTAGTGCTGTGATTGGTCGTAGTGGAAAAAACGGTCACATTTGAATCTGCCCAGAAAGATGGAAAGGAAGAGGGAGAAAGAGAGAAGTAATTAAGAAAGTCGGGGCAAATTAGCAAGTAAACAAACGTGTTCAGAGCTTTTATAGACAGTGACTACATGAAATGATATTTTGAATATGTAGCTAGAATTAAGGCTTGGTATCTAAAGCTAATTTAGTTTGTAATTAATTTCAACTAAAAAGAAAGGAGTCACTAGAAGAAGATTGGAATAGCAATATCTTCTGTGTAAAAACCAGAATTTCAAATGTTGCTTTCCTCATTCTTTTGAAGATTGCTCTTCCCATGATTTGGAAGATTGGGATAGCAAGATTTTATGTGTAAAAACCAGGATTCAAAAGGATGCTTTTCTCATGATTCGGAAGATCAGAATAGCAAAATCTTCTTGTAACAGCAAGGATTTGAAATGTTGCTTTTTTCATTATTCAGAAGATCAGGATAGCAATATTTTCTATATAAAAGTCAGTATTTCAAATGTTCCTTGCTTCATAATTCAGAAGATTAGCATAGCAAGATCTTCCATATAAATGTCAGGATCTCAGATGTTGCTTTCCTCATGATTAAGAAGATTGGGATAGCAAGAGCTTCCTAAAAATGTGATTCTCACCAAAAAGCTTAAAAAATCAGTCAACACCCATACATCCTGCAGTAGAACTTAGCTCTGGCCTTGTGCTGTAGAGCCATTTGATAAACAGGTAGAAAAGAATCTCATTGACTAAATAACTAACAGTACATCTGATGGACACAAGAATTAAAAGAATGAGATGATTATTCTTTCAACATTTTTTCACTTCAAAAAAAAAAAAAAAAACTGCCGTCATCTTTCTTGTTGCATATTATATAATTAAGGTATTAACATAGATAAAATCAGACATCATAACAGAGGAGTAAAATACACATGTACTTTGTAAAGGAAGAAGTTTTCTTTAAAAGAGAAGCATTTATATACACTTGACAAACAGATATCAAATAAGAGATGCTGGTGACAAACAAATTATTGTCCCTTCTTAATAAACATTCCACTAACACCCCCACTTATTTTCATATAATACAACCTTGTTTTGCTACACATATATACGAAAACACACATACCGAGCAATTGCTCCTTGATTATCCTCAAAGATTTTGCCTATTGACAATCACAGACCGTTCCATTTAGTAACTGCACAAGATAGAAACTCTTCTGTGTAGATGCAGCCAATGCCATGAATTCTGATTCATGCATAGACAGTTAACTTCTGGTCACTTCTCAACTTTCCCAGAAAAAAAAAGGACCATTTTTGGTTGAACTAAAACAATACCCTGTTGTATTAAGTATGTCCTCTTGATCTGTTGCTCAATCAGTTTTGCTGCATACTTCAAATTTTAGTTTTTCTCCACTTTTCTACTAACACATTTTATACCTCATCACATACTTGGCAAAAGTCCAATGTTGGTTTTTTTGGCTCAAATTAGTATTATGTTAGCTTTCTATCCACATAACTCAAATCAGGTCTTGTGTATGTCATCTAATAAATCAGACTATCTACTATTTCACAATATTTTCTGGGTTCAACAGGATCACCATCTGTAGTCTATATTTTATTCATGAGTTTACAGTCTTGCATTTCAAATTTCTCCAGTGCCTTTGATATCTACCTTTTTTTGGCTCATCTTCATAGTTCCTTCACTTAGCTCAAAAACAAACAACTAGTTATTGCTCAAGGTTCCCAAGATTTTTTATTTTGAACTCAGCTGTCAGCATTTTATTCATATTTGAAAATAAAGCTGTGTCCCTAGCAGCAACAATCAGACCATCAACCCAGAATATTAATATCATTCTCTTCTTATCATCATGCTTAATGTAGACAAAATGATTTGCCAGATTCTACCAAAACTATTTCTTCTTAAGAAGTCATGTAACATTTTGTTTCAATTTCTATCTGACTGCTTCAGTCCAGTTTAGTTAATTAACTGGTTTCTCATTTCTGTCTGGCTTAACATCAAAACCCTCTGGTTGCTCCGTACAAATTTCACAAATGATCAGAGTACACAAATATACTGTTTTCACTCTCATCTGGTGGAGGATAACCTCATACTGTACAGCCATTTAGTTATGATATTTGCAGTTGGTAAAAGAAATCTCCTTATAACCCCATTATCTGACTGGAACCTTTAGCAACAAATCTTGCCTTGTATTTTACCAATCCATCTTCAATTTTTTTGACTGCATCTGTCCCCCTGCCTTTTTGCCCTCTGGTAAATTGGTCAATGTAAATGTGTTATTCTCTTTGAGAGAATCCATTTCCTCTTTCATAGCTTTAACCCAAATCTGTGATTGAATTGAATTCATACCTTCCTTGTAGGCTTGTGGTACATTATACACATCTCTGTAACAGTAATGAATGTTTATTTGTACCGGGTAATTGGATTCAATGTCTGTTATGTAATCCCTTCAATGCAGAAGGGGTTTCCGGTGAAAGATGTTGATCCTTATCTGGTCGAGTACTATCTTGACAGTCAGATATTTCATTTTTTCTCACTCTTGAGCTTGGGATGATGGATACTCGTTGTGAATAAAGGTATTTTTCTGTATATTTTAAGTAAAAATCAAGCAGTTTTTTCCAAATCCAGATATGTAATCAATAAATTAACTAAACTTCATTGAATGCTATATTTCTATAATTGTTACTTTATTTTTTTAATATTTTCGATCACAGACTTCAAATTATGACATCAGTCACATTTTAATCAAAGTTAATTTTGGATGATTTTATTTGACATTAGAAACAGTCTAAAATCAGTTTTAAATATGCCAAAGAAATTTTCATTTTCAACTAACTTTATGCTATTTTCGTGCAATTAAAACTAAAATTAAGATTTCGAAGAAGATATCTAAATTATTGCAGTACGTTTTAAAATTTCTATGAAAAAAAAAATCATTGATCATTGTTACAATTTGTAATATTTTTAAGTCAGCATATCAATTTATCATTTTATGCAGATATATTTTAGGGATTATGCAAGCAAAATATGAAAGTTGCATCTGCTTTACATTCTCAGAAATGAACAAAAACAGTGTGACATGTTTTGCACACAAAAAGCAACAGATGCTGACATTTATATTTATGTTACATACAATCGGCATAGTAAGCAAACTTGGCAAAATTTACTCATTTTTTGTGAAAAAAGTTTGATTTTACTTTTTCTGGTTACATAAATTTTTATATTTTTGTTTTAATTAAATTAAAATTATATATTTATTTTCTGTAAAAAAAGTTAAACTTTGCCTTTACTTATTTTTCATAAACTTTTGATTGTAGAAAAAATAGTTGTTTTATTTGATCAAATAAAAACTACGTATCTATTTATTTTTTTTTGCACAAAAAAGTCAAAACTTTGACAATAAGGCAATTGTTTAATTAGAAAAAATGGACCAAGTTTACTTTTCAAACCCTGTGACTGACCGCTTTGTAAACGGACACATTTGACTTGACACCAAGTGATGTCATTCCAAAGTCACCATTTTACGAACATAAACAAATAACATGTTTACTGAAGTTACTTGCCCTCAGAAAAACGAGTCATTTCAGAATTAGGGAAAGTAATTTTTGTCTTATCAATCCAAAAAAGTTATATAAGCAAAAAACATGTTTTTTTTTAATGTTTCAGGAGTTGCTTACCTTCAGAAAAATAAAAAAAAAATCAAAGATAGTTTTTTTAGTTATTTTTTTTACATCATTTTCGAAAGTTACTTACTTTAAAAAACAGTTCTGTTTTGTGCTTCCAATCCAATCGCATAACAAAAGGTTGAATATTAGATGAAATAATAGAAAGAAAGGCAGTTTTGAAAGTCACCGCTAGAAAAACAAATGGTGATTTTTTGAAAAAAAAGAATATTTTTGTGCTTTCAATCCATTCTCAAAACTGACTAATTTAAAGATGTACGAAGGTCTTTGCTGTAATTTAACCCAGTGCTGGGGAACCATCATATTCATGAAATCAATGTTTAAAATATAAATGGAAATTTCAAATTATACTTACAAAATTTAGATAATAAAACAAAATCTAAAAAGTTTTTTCTTCAAATTCCATCATGCATCACCTAAAACCTACACGTCATTGGTTTGCCATCAGGCTTTACAAAAAATTAATCAATATGTACTTTCAATTTGATCTAAAGTCAATTTAATCAAAACATGGATAACTATTTTTTTTTATACAAAATTATAAAAAAAGGAAAAGTCCATTTAATCCAAAGGATACTGAGAAGAAACCGACATTAAAAAAAAAAAAACTATCATACTATGTTCGTATTCCTCATGACACATTAATTCCTTTACATAAGATTCCAAATGAGATCTCCTACACCCGATCAGTGATTGTATAAAATGTTTTTAACAATCCCAATAGCTCTCTATTGTTTGTGTGCAAACATTTTTTCATCCAAAAGCAAACTGAACAATTCACAGTCTTGTGAGGAAATCCCAGGTCTTGCTGAATCTGCTTATACGTGTCTCTCATTCATCTGTGAATGGTTGTTCCAAGCAATACATTTATTTCAAAAATTGGTTGTAAATTTTCCACATTCCTTTTTGCAACTATTTCCATGTAACCAACAGCAAGTTGAGTACTTGTATCCACTAAACCAAAGACCCATAATGGCGTACTCAGGGTTATTATGCGATGATACTTCGGCTTATAGCAGATACCGGACTCATCTATTTCGAACTCTACACCAGGACCACCAAGTTGTACTGGGTTATCTTCAAAGTATTTTGAACATATTTTCCAAATTTACTATAGATATGAACAATACTTTGCAGATAAATATCAATATGTCTCATGGTATTTTGTGATTTGTTCTTCCAGTCTAAAGATAGACTCTAAAAAATAACACAAATTGATTATGATTAAAATAATATTCGATGGAAAATAGAAAGAATTTTTTTCAATTTATATTTGAGCATTATTTTTATAAATACATTAGAAAAGAGGCAGGATTATTAAAAAAAAATTTTTTTAAATGGAATTTTGACGCATCATTACCTCTGTATATCTTTCAAAAAGATTTAAAACCATCTTTTTTTTCTTATTTTTTATGTAATTTTTGACATTTTTATGCAATTTGATTGGAAGCTCATTTTTAGGGTAAGTAACTGAATTTTTTTTTCTGGTATTACAAAACAATCTTTGTTTTCTAATTCAACTTTTCCAGGAAAAATTACTTGTTTTTTTGGTAACTTCCATAAACATGTGTTATTTGTTTACATTTTTTAAAATGGTGACACTTGAATGACATCAGCTGGTGTGAAGTCAAATGTATCTCGGACAATCTCAGGGTGTGAAAAGTGAACTGGGTCCGAAAAAAAAAAAACAAAAAAAAACAACCTGGCAGCACTGAAGAGAAGTAACAGAAATACTTCAAAGATGTAGTTTAGTATGTAAAACAGAAAATTATTTAATGGCAATTATGGCCGGCTGCTCCACACACCATAAAGTCTGGCCCTTTTCTAACATGCACCTTTGGAACGGGTACTGTCCTAATTGAATTAAGTTCATTAAATATGAATTTAATATTTCTCCAAAGTAAATTACTTTTAACTGCTATAATGCCGTATGACCAGTTGGATCATCCTTAGTAGTAGTGAAATTTGATGAGAGCAGCTTTGAATTTTAAGGCCTGATCCCATTGTTTTAATATGCATTTGAAAGAAGATAAGACTACTCTATGATTGAGATTCAATAGTTATCTCCCTTACAAAATCCATTAATTACAGGGACGTGAACCCCACATTCATCATGGTGCTGATCATCTGGATGTTTTATGCATTCTTACGTTAGCACATTTCAAGTACTATATATATATATAATTTATATATATATATATATATATACATATAATTTATATATATGTATATATATAATTTATATATATATATATAATTTATATATATATATATATATATATATATAATTTATATATATGTATATATATAATTTATATATATATATATAATTTATATATATATATATATAATTTATATATATATATATATAATTTATATATATATATATATATATATAATTTATATATATATATATATAATTTATATATATATATAATTTATATATATATATATAATTTATATATATATATATAATTTATATATATATATATATATATAATTTATATATATATATAATTTATGTATATATATATAATTTATATATATATATATATATATAATTTATATATATATATATATAATTTATATATATATATATATAATTTATATATATATATATAATTTATATATATATATATATAATTTATATATATATATATAATTTATATATATATATATATAATTTATATATATATATATATAATTTATATATATATATATATAATTTATATATATATATATATAATTTATATATATATATAATTTATATATATATATATAATTTATATATATAATTTATATATATATATATATAATTTATATATATATATATATATAATTTATATATATATATATATAATTTATATATATATATATATATAATTTATATATATATATATATAATTTATATATATATATGTATATAATTTATATATATATATATATAATTTATATATATATATATATAATTTATATATATATATATATAATTTATATATATATATATATATAATTTATATATATATATATATATAATTTATATATATATATATATAATTTATATATATATATATAATTTATATATATATATATATAATTTATATATATATATATATAATTTATATATATATATATATATAATTTATATATATATATATATATAATTTATATATATATATATATAATTTATATATATATATATATAATTTATATATATATATATATAATTTATATATATATATATATAATTTATATATATATATAATTTATATATATATATATAATCTATATATATATATATATATAATCTATATAATCTATATATATATATATATATATAATCTATATAATTTATATATATATATATATATATATATAATCTATATATATATATATATATATATATATATATATAATCTATATATATATATATATATATATAATCTATATATATATATAATTTATATATATATATATATATATATATAATTTATATATATATATACATAATTATATATATATATATATATACATGATTTATATATATATATATATACATGATTTATATATATATATATACATGATTTATATATATATATATATATATATATACATGATTTATATATATATATATATATATATACATGATTTATATATATATATATATATATACATAATTTATATATATATATATATATATACATGATTTATATATATATATATATATACATGATTTATATATATATATATACATGATTTATATATATATATATAT
>OY735232.1:13460266-13707766 GCA_963457665.1 Thysanoteuthis rhombus | reverse complement strand
TCTAGTCAGCCTTTATTTCCTAAACATGTCTCGTGAGTTTTTTAAGTTCAGAACAATATAGTCAATCTCCAACATGCTTCAAGTGCAATTTTCATTGCTGGTGCTTGTAAAAACATCTAGATTATATTTAGGACAGTTAGTAACTGACTTTCATATATTTCAAGCAGATAAGCAATTTTGAGATATTCTTTTCATGTTTGTCTGGCCTTGAAAATTTAAAAAAAAATTATTCAAAGAGAATAATTTGTCTTAATCATTGGCCCCCATTATTGTATATGTACCCCTCCATACATCTGCACATTTTTAGCACCATTGGGGCGAGGGGGGCAGTGCAGTTTAATATACCAGTGTGTGAGTTAAGAAAAACAAAAACAGGAGCAAATAGGTTTTCCAGACTTGCTTTTAAAAGTGAAATATAAAGGAATGAAATTTAACTGATTAACAAATATATCTAGAGACAGTAACATCAGGATCAAAACAAAACTATAAATTTCATATTGAACAACTGGTAATCCTGGGTTATTTGGTCCTAAAATTCAATAGCATATGGCCACATCTCCCTACCATTTCTAGAACACCTAAAAATTTCATGTACACTTCAAATAACATTCTAAGATATTGTTCTCAAAATCCTGACCCTTTGCATGAATTTTGGAGTGTACATAACATTTTTAGCTGTCAAGTTAGCTGAAAATTTGGAGGAAAAAAAAAAGTTAGTGAAGGGGGAAAACTTTCAGCAATCTTTATAATATTGTATTTTAGTGCCAAACAATCAAGGATTACTGGAAAACCTAATGAAATAAGCTAACCACAGTTATTTCCCTGGAAATTTAAACCTAGCAACATGGAAGTCTCCTAATTGGAGAGCTCAACTTTTGTTAATTAAGCTTAATGTCAAGTTAATTCCCAAGCTACTTTATTAATTATTTGCAATTAAATGAATAAAGAAAATTACTTTACAATTAGCACGATATACCTGGAACTATCTCCCTCGAAAAACTAGATCATTACAAAGATTATTAGAATGGGTGAATGATGATCCGAAAATAGTTATAACATTTAAATTGGTATTGTGCAAACAAAAACCTCAAGACGTGCATTTTCTGCTGCGTTATGGTAACAAACATCTAGAAATTACATGATTATTTGTAATAAAATGTGCAAATGTTCATGACGAAAAAGGCAAAGAAAAGATAGATAGTTTGGCCTAAAATAATGATACCTATAAATTAAGGATATCTTTATTTTATTTAAAAAAAAAAATCATTTTTGTACAAAGATTCTCACATAACAAATGTATCATTATTTATGCTCCTATTAGTAATCTTATTCCTTCTCTGTCAATGCAGAAAAACTTTTCTTTTTAATAAAGATGTATATGGATGTTATATAAAAAGCATCTCCTAGGTCTTTTCCTTCATCAGTTATATGTATTCTCATTTCAGCATAAGAATTGAATAATGGAATACTTATTTCTATAAACTAATCTATACCTAAAATCACCTTGAAATAACATCAGAAATTGAAATTATGAATATTTGTAAGTGGTATTCTACAATTCATAATGTATTTAATTAAATTCTAATTCTAATTTCAAACGAAGTAGTTAAACAATAAAATACTAGTCATTATCTATGGGAGCACAGAAGTAGCCAATTCAGTTATAACCTAGATGTTCTCAAACTAATGAGTTTTCAAAATTTTGAATGCATATTCTTTACAGAATTTATTACTGGTGCACGTTAAGTTGACATATTTCCAAATAAAAACAGAAATTTACCTTTTTAGTAATAGAATAAGTTGAAGATTTTCTTTCCAATTTGCATGAATCTCAACAATACAATTCAAACTTTTTCCATTTCAGCAATTCAAAAGATCTCTACAGCAAATGCAGACCTCCCACTTTCAATCGTGTTGTGCTAATGAAAAATATTGCTATGAGGTAGTTTTTACTGTTACAGCAACAAACACATACAAAAATCAGATCATTGTAAGATAGATTCATCCTATTATCAAAATGACATCTCAACGGTTTTTGAATACTGCAATCACTGAAAAAAAATTGAGTCAGCTTACAAACCAGATAGAGGCACAATTAAGAAGCTAAAAAATTGCTGAATAAAGGGCTAATAGTTATTGTTTTCATGAAAATTTCAACAGGGTTGTTATAAAGTAAAGTCCATGGATAACTCCAAATGTACACAATTTTGTGAACAAGTTTCATTACAATTTACAGATTTTATTAATGGTTATTAACTTGCATGTAACAATAGATTTAGTTCACCATTAATATTGCTTGTATCAGCACTGGGTAAAGGGATTTCCATTTATGGCCTAAGAAGCTTCAAGTTTAAAAAGGAATTGAATGAAACACAAGGAATTGATAGTTAAACAGCAACATCCACATCTTTAATCACATTGTGAAAAACAAAAAATGAGTTTGCTGCGGAATCTTTCCAAATATGCTAACATACATTTCAAGCCTTGAACATGATGAGTGGGAATTGTCTGTCCCACTGCCACCACAGAGTTGTCAATCTTTTTAGCAACAGATGAAAGGATAAAAGGTTGTTGAGTTAGTATATCAGTATGCTGGTATCAGACATAGACTACATGAAAGTTTCATACAGAGACTATATTAATGCTTTTGGCTAATTCATTTCAGTTTAACAGTTGATGTGTTGCATACATCCAATATATTCCTTACTGTGTTGTCATACAGTAATTTGAGAACCACTGGTGTAGACAAACAGTGTGGCTACTTATTGTGACAATTTCTTCTTCTCTGCATAACTAGTTTATTCTTCCCTTTACCTTTGTAGCAGTGTTACTAAGAGAATATATCTTACCACTCTTCACTGGTTCTTTGTAATTCAAATAACCAATCTATAACTTTTAGTGATGTGTAATTTGCAGCAAGATAAACAGGTAGATATTATTGACAATCACATCCCCAGAGAAGTTAAGAGACATGGCGTTCAGTTAACAAATAAAAAAACTATTGTCTTATTATGTGAATGATTAGAACTAACATGGAATTACATTTATAATACATCCATGGAAGAGTAAAATCAATTTTCTTCTTATAAGTCTGAGGATGTAAAAATAAACAGACTTTAGCAACTGAAAAATTTCATAATAAACAAAAAAAAGAGAAGTTCACATCATGGACTGACAACCAACTGGAATGTGTTAGAATGAAAATTGAATGAAAATAAGTCTGTTTCTTAAAAAAAAATGGTTAAAACGAGAAATAGAAAACAGGATATTTCATCAGATTATCTGGAGTTGAGTTCCTAAAATTTCAGATCTGGAAATGAAAATTCAGTTAGCCTCTTGTAGCTAAGAATACTCAAGAACCATTCAAGCAAACTAATTCGATGCTATCATAATGAATAGATTAATGAAAATTACTGAATCTACAAAATTTGTGATAAATCTGACGATGGTTAACCATCTATATTTTGAAGTGGGACATTAAAATACTAAGAATATTTTGTCAATTGAACACCCTTGTTCATATGTTTCAGCCAATCCATTCTAAAGCTTTCTTCAAGTGTAACTATCCATACGTAATCATAGGAAACAGATTTTCTTTTTCAATAGCAGCAATACTCAAACGTAGAATGTAGGTGTTTTTTTTTCAATTTTTAGATTAGAATGGACTGGTCGAAATACCACATGAAACATACATTGTGGAAAATAACAAACTGTATATTTAATTTTTTCATAAGTACAAACCTTTTATGACATCAATAAGTTTTATAGGTAAACAGGAAAGATCAACCAAAAAATTGGATAGAGTTTGTTATTTTTAATAATGCATGCTTAAATGAAGGATTGCTGCCTCATTATACTTTGTCTTTGTCTCTCTTTACACAGATGAGAGTGAGACACATAAGATAAAAAATGCATGGATTAGGGTTAATATTATAATAATGAATCTAACTTTCCAATAATCATGGAAATATTTTTCCTTTTTGAAATATGAGTTAATGTATGGTGTCTCACTTCTATTCCATAAAGTTTGTCAGGAGTAATACACAAAACTTGTTGCTGGAAGAAGTAGGGACAAATTTACGGACAAAGGCACAAGGCAAACATCAATAAGAAATATCTTCAACTCTTAAATTCCTATAAAGAAATTTCAATGTTAATATCAAGGGTAATAACTACTGATCAAAGTTACCCCCCTTCCAATGTTAGGTAATTTTATTTATTTTTCAAAATCCTGTCATAGTTCAGTAAACCCTCGATTCAACAGACTAATAGGGGTGAATGGATCTCCGTTAAATCGAATGTTACCTGAGAAAGAGCATTTTATTCCTTTTTACTCTCTTCAAATTCTAATATTCTAATGCAAAAATAGCTTCAATATAGAATCTAAATCTATTGAATTATAATACAAAACAAGTTGGTGAAGTTCCCAAGAAGAGAGCATCCAGCTTGAATTGTTTGCCTTATGATTGCACAATAAAACCACTAGATCTCAATTGAATGTACTACATTGCTTTTAATTCTTTATCGACTTACAAGCGTTTTCTAATCACCATTCTAAAACCACAATTCTGAGAAAACTGTAGCAATATGGCTCTCGATTTCTGGATATCAGAAACAGTTTGCTTTTTTTTTTAATGCTGTATATTTCACAGACTTCTGTATCAATTAATGCCATTTTGAATAACTAAGATTGCATATTATTTGAAAAGTTAGCATTCAGAAATCACATAAACATACTGCCAATAACAGGTTGACAAGACAAAACAAAGCAAGCAGTGTTGACAACTCCTAAATTTTTTTAATTGCGTTAACATCAATAACAGCAATTGTTGTCACTGATTGACTAACTGACATAGCAAACGCCTCATCTCCAGAAAGCATTCCCTCCCACTCCTTTGAATTTGATGTTACTCAAGTGACATTTTATTATGATGTAATCAGAACTTGGAATTCTATTTTACTCCATCAGAAGACAAACATATCAATTGCATGAATAAAATTCCATTTTACTACAATATCAGTGTTAAATGAGGGTGCTCCAAGGGAAAAGTGCTTTCAAGACAGGAACTTTGAAAGGAATAGGTTTCTGAAGGGAGAGGCTTTTAAAGGCACCAAAGCTTGAACTAGCACATCTATGGTCTGATTTTCAGGCTTGTTACATCCAAAATTGAGACAAAAGATATTCAGAAATATCAAGATGTTCTAGGAAATTATCTGAAAATACACTACATTACATCAAGCTTTCATTCACTGCATGCTATATAAAAATATTAAAAAAATAAACACTTTTTTTTCTTAAATTTAAATCTTGATGTTTTGAATGATTATGACCTTCATTTCATCAGGGGAAACTTTTTGTTTTTGAGGAATATCAAGTTTTCAATTCATGTCAAAATATATTATTTAAAAGAAATTAACTAAAAATGGTAAAATTTTGATAGTTTTGGATGATTAGTAAAATTTTGGGGCTTAAATGTTACCAAATATCTAAAAAGATAAAAATTTTAGAAAAAAAAAAAAAAAAAAAAAAAGTAAAAATATTTGAGCCTTATTGAATAAATATCTCAACTGATATCCAATATCTAAAAATAATTTCTTATACCTAGACACAAAATTCAGATAGAAAATGAAAGAGAGTCTATAGCACTCATGTGCATGCTTGGTTAAAGTGTTCACTAAATCCAAAAACCGATATATTGGGGTTCGTTAAACCAAGGGTTTACTGTTTGTTTGGTTTTGAATAGAAACTTTGTTCCCAACACAGAAGAGTTCCACTGTCAATAAGGAGCGGTATCAAGCTGTTTATGCCTTTGAGAGTTAAAGTGATGAAAAATTTTGATTCTGCATTGAAGAGGAAAAAGAAAAGGCAAGGGTGGAGAAACTTTTTTATTTTTATGGATTACTATTTGCATTGTGTTTTGACTAAAATGACTGGAAACATAAAAATGGCAAAAGAACATTTTGCTTCATTAAACAAAAATATTGGTTATGTAGGGGGGGAAAAGTTATGTAAAAAGAAAAAGTGAACCAAAGTTTTTAGAAATATGAAATGAAAGAGGAACTTGTAAACACAAAAAAGAAGAGTAACCATAGTCAAGAGTCACTTCTTTTCTCTCTTGTATTATTCTTTTTTGTTAATAGTCTGAATGATTGATTAAAAAAATATGTAAAGCTGTGTAATGACTGGTTGGAGTGTGTGTGTACATGTTTGGTTATATATGGGTGAGTGAGCAAGCAGATAGGTGTATACCTTTCCTGCCACTGGATGAGGTGAAGATAGAAGATGGGAGGTTTTATTTTTATTTATATCCAGCCACACATGGAACAATCGAGTAGGATGAAATAAAAACATGTTGCTCCATTGTTTCAGATTATTCTTGCTTTCTTCCCTTTTTTTCTTTTCAAATCATTTTTTCAGTTAAGTGACAATGATTTATAGTAATGGGCGGTGATTAATTTTTTCCTTTTTCTCATGAAATTCTTTCCCACTCCTTCGCTGTAATACCTATTCATTGAGTGGAAAAGCCTAACCAATACAATAAGGGAACAAAGCGATTCTTGGAAACATTCAAGTCTTATTCTGAATTCCCTGAACCTAATTTTTTTTGTTTCCTTCTTTCTTTCTGAATCAGTGATCTCCAAGTTCATTTTCTTTCCGTGTAGTTTTTGAATGTTTTAAAATTCTCAACACACACACAAAAATTTGCTTGTCTTCTAACCCTTTTCAAATCTCAATTAAGAAATCTTCACAGAATCATAATTACAGCTCAAAATTATAATATACCTTTGTTTTGTGTATCAGTGTATGTATATTTGTTTTTTTTTTGTTGTTTTTTTTTCAATATCTTGGGGAGGAGAATGAAAACGTTCTTCAATATCTTGGAGAGGAGAATGAAAACGTTTTTTTTTTATTTACTTATCAAAAACGTTTATTCGTAAGAGAGAGGGAGAAATAAAAGATAGCTTGTGGTTTGTCTGTAAGTTGTAATATGAAAATTGTAAAGAGCTTCTTGTGCTCAGCCAGTTTTTGGCAAGGGTTGACTGTCAGTTCTGTTTTAAAGATAGTGGAATCTTGAATGTGAATGATGTTTCTTGTTTCAACTCAAGTCTGGATTATCATCTTGTCCAGCGGATATTTGATCACTTCTTCCTGGGGCGCATTCTGCGACGGACCTAAGGACAATAGAAAAAAAAAATCTTTAAAAAACGTCTCAGAATCAATATCATTTTATGAAAAAAGAAAAGAAAAATCTATTGCCAATAGATTTCACAGATGCAAAAACCTATTAGGCAATATTAAAGCAATACATCATCATTTTACAAGATGAACTTTTGTTAATAACTCAACCCCTATTCTCTTTTTGTCATACAGAATTGGGTTGAATTGAATTCAAGGAGAAGGATATAATATACAACCTGGAACAAATCAAAATATCATGGATGGTGAGTAGAAAAAGAGGCTAATTTTCATCTAAACTAGACTAGTTTCAGGGTATTTTTCTGGATAAAAGGAATAATACAGCAACACAAAAATTGATAGATGTGGGTTTAACAAGAAAATTTAATGACAAGAAAGATGAGAGCTTAGAAGCACTGGGAGCAGCAATATGCCTTGTTTTTTAGTTGTTTCAAATAACAAATAATAAACTTAAGACATCAATCAAAATCTATTAGGTACTTCTGATAGAAGCATGAGAAAATTACATGTTATTTAGGAAATTTATTTCAGCTTTGAATGAAAATTATATCCAATTTTACTCATTTAAAAATTGAATCTTCTCTAGAGAAATTAACAATAGCACATCAGTTACTAGTACCTCTATATTCGTTACTCAAATATGATTTTTAAAACCAACTTTGCTAAAAAAACAAATTCTTTAAAAAAATTGTATTAATATAAAAATCAAGAAAAAGTCATTACAAATAATTATATCCACTTAACAACCAATGACATTTTTTAGGCCTAAATTTTAGTCGCCTTCCAAGATCAACTGAGTCAAAAAATTAGAGAATAACATTTGCCTGCCACAAATTTCTTGACGTTTTGAAAACAGATCATCATGAAATGAAGCAATCAAAAATGAGCAAAAGTAAAAATGTTCCCCGCATTCTCCCATCAGAATATAAGATGTACTTAATTCAATTACCTCTGATATCAATGCCTACCTTGAATTTAATTTTGAATTTTACACTTCTGGTGCTCCACAATCCCACCTATATGATAAGGTAATAGTTACATTTTTCAATGAATAGAACTGAATAAAAGGCAAATCATAATTAGGTACTATGGATAATCAATATTAATAGACGATAAATTTTATTATTTATTTCTGAAAAAGCCAAAATTAAAAAACAAAAAAAATGATTACTCATTTCTTTTTCATTTAAAATTCGTATTTTCATAGATAACTGGACAAGTTCTGCAATTTTTTTTTCAAAACTGATATTAAGTTTATCTATATGGAGGTTAATAAAACAATAAAACTGTCTTTTTAATAAGTATATACTTCATCTATACTAGAATATTATTTGTTATTGCTGTTTTTTTATACTAGTTATTTTCCAATTCTGAAGGTGTGATTGGCATCAGAGCAAAATACAGTTTTAGGTATTCAATTTGTAAACTCTTAGAGGAATATGATTTTTTTGTATTCCAAACTTTAGGCGTTCTGCTGTGCCAATTTGCTCTTCTTGTACGGCATAAATTTATCAGTAGGTTTGCCAGTAAAATAGCAAATAAGATAAATGAACTTTGAGAAATAAAACTTATCAATCCTCTCCCTACAATAGAAACATTTCCATTACAATTATTCCTTCAGTAGCTTGTATTAACATTTTTCATTTTTAGGTATGATGTATTTTGACACTCCAACACCCAGATCATAGGTAAAAGAAAGTCCCAATGACATCATCTTAAGAGACATCTTCAATTCTTAAAATTCAAAGAGTAGAATGACATATTATTACATAGCTCTAATGAATGTATGGTCTTCTTTGATCAAGGCTTCTTTTTAAACAGTATCAGAGATCTATCTATAATCCAATCTCAATTGTGTATTCTCTAATGGTTTGATAATATACACAACATTCTAATTAGCTACAATTTGCAATTCAACTTACGTGTACTAATTTATTCAAATGCGAGACAAGATTTTCAAAAACATAATTCTATGATAAAAATATTTTATGGACATTGACCTTTGTGAGAGTCATAAATCTTTTCTTTTGTATTAGTAAGTTTTCCCCTCACACCATTCACTAAAGTATTATTGAACGAACACTGATTTGATACTTAGCTATTAGTTACTAATATTTCAATCAACAAAAATTACAACTAAATGAATGTAATTGGAAAAATGCCCCCCCTCCCCCAAGACAACACATTAAGTAATAAATTGCATATTATGCATGATAAACAGAATTACTGGTACTAATCCTAATTTCAAATGTACGTCTAGAGCAGTGATTCTGAATGTTAAGACAATTCCAATACATTGGGGGGCAATATGGACTCTGGGTGAGAACAACGAAAAGTGTTCCATGGCTCAAAACCAAGTTGTGTTATTGCTCAACAGATTCATTTCTAATTATACGATAGTATTAATTCTAATTACAATACCATCAATCACTAATTTTACTAAAGTGACTAACAATCAACTCTTTAACTTTGCAAAGCATAAAAATGATAATGTAATTGCATTACTGTTATCAAATTTCACACCATTAAGAAACTATAAAAATTTTTAGTAAGTGCCCCGAAGTTCATACATCAGTATTTCTTTTTTTCACAAAGAACTTATCATATAATATATAATTGAATTATTTTTCTTTATAGTAAGGAGGGCATCAAATTTTTTAAGCTGTCTGGGTGAGTCATGGATAAAAAAGGTTGAGAACCACAGGTCCCAACTATTTGTAATTTTATTAACAAAGCAGAAGCAAGCAACCAGCAGGTTTGTAGGGAAGAGACAGAAAAATCCAATCTGAAACCAACCAAATGACATGCAGGGAACCAAAAGACAGAAAATAGTCTCATCTAAAAAATCTCAAGAGTTCAGTAACTAACAATTTAACCATTTCAACATCATTAACAAATTTATAGAACTTTTCAAATCATTTACAGATATAACGATTGATGAACTATATTATCAAAGGCAAATTCAAATTGAGTGAACTATTTTCTCAAAAGGTTCAAGATTGATAAAATAGAATCTTTCTAAGATTATAAATTAGATTTGGGATTAAGGCAAACTGAAATAAAGCGAATCTTTTATAATAAAAAGAAAGCGTTTTGGCCATGTGTACAAATGTGCCTATAAATACATGAAATACTCATTCAACTGGAAATACAGACAGGTTGTTGTGAAAAATGTTGAAATGCACACATGCACACTGCCTTTTCACAATCCGACACTTAGATATTTTCATTTGGGCTGATAACAAAAAAATGGTAAAGAAACAATAGCAAAAAGACAACCAAAATCCAGTTTTCAAGAGAGAACTACGATTCACAAATATTCAAAGACAATAAATAGTAAAAACTAATGGCAGAAAAGAACCTACTTACGTAAATAATACTCAAGTCAGTGTAGACTCAGATATTCTAATACATTTGGTAAAAAAAACAATAGAAAAAAATTAACATTTTTTAAATCAATTTTTGAAACATACATAAACTTAGGAGTACTCAGTCAATGTACAATTGAAAAGTCAATTCAAAAACAAAATTATCAACTCAAATCTTTGGAAGAAATGAATCCTATTAGCCATGTTCTTAGATTAAAAGCAAGACCAGGAAGAAGGTTTTATACTTCAAGCAGTATTGGTTACATGAAGCAACAGTGCTACAGTGAGAAATGAGCAAAAAGCAGACAAGAGGGAAAAAGAAGAAAAAAGATATGGAGGAAAATGGAGGATCACACTTGATCATCAGGTGGACAGAATAGAAAAGTCAGAGCAGAAATAAAGAAAAACTAGGAATACATGCAAAAATTATTTAGGAAATTAGCTTTCTAACAGATGACAAACATGCTCTTAATAGAAACAGCAAATAGAAGCAAAGGCTACATATCCAATAAAAGTTTTGCCAGATTTAAACGAAACAAAGGTCTATTTTTTTTTACCAATAAAAATCTTTATTAAAAATATAAAATATTTCAAAATGCATACAATCAGAATTTTAGAAGACCATTATTGAAAACTCAATTTTAAAAATCAATCTCAAAAAAAAAAAATTCCAGATTTTTAAAAAGCTTCTTTCAATAACAAAAAAAAGGAAGAGTAATGATTCTTTCATTTGGAAGTAGATTGAGACTTGGCAATAGGTACATATAGCAACAACAAGAACATAATTATATAACCAATAAGTGCAAAGAACTGTTAGGAAAATGCTTTGTATATTCCACAGAGAAGCAATACATTGACAATGAAAAATATTTTTCTCATATAAGGTTAACAATGAGAAACTAGATCTCTAGTGTTTTATAGCCCCTTCCACATATTCGTTAAGGTGTGGTTGGAACTAGCTTTTTAGGAACTAGATTGAGCAAAAAAATATCTGATGGGCACCCCTGGTTATAACTGGGTTGGTTTTCTTGGAACCCAACACCTGCATTATAACGAGACACCTGTATTCTGTGTATATGGATATACAGAGCCTCCTTTTGGGATAAGAATCACAAGAGCTTCAGAAAGAATTGATACAGTTCAAGCACAAAATTTGAACAAGGATGGATTATAAGAATGTACCTGTAAATCTGGGTTAGTGGTAATGATGCCTAGGCATTGACACCATCTGATGAAGGCTTTGTTGGCAACAAAGCTACTGATTTTTGTAGTAGCATATGAATAATATACATGTTGAAAGTCACAATAGGAAGGTGAATAGAAAAACTTGAGAGAGAAACAGAGGTTACCTCTAGAAAATTTTCATCAACATGTGGGTATCTTTCGATGCACTTCAATAGGTACAAGCCATCTATTTCAGAGAAAACTTGCAGCAGTGCAAAGAAAATTGTGCACTGATTACATGTATGAGGTTGAGATAAGAAATGGGGATCTTTCTACATTGTTGATTGTGTAGTAGGAATGGATGGGGAGGTGTTTGTATCTGTGCAGGTAAGTGTGAAGTTTGGTCTGTGAGACAAGGGGGGGTTAAAGGATGTTTATTATCAGTCTCTGTGGGTTTTGAGCTTATCTTGGATAAGAAAGGGCAATGAGGAGGGGACAAGATGGCTGGCACCCATCTTAATGCATCAAAACATGCCCACGTGATAATAAAAAATTTCAATATGTAACACTTGCTTTTCTCCTGAGTTTTTCCTTTTACCTTCCAATTGTCACTTTCATCAACATTGTCAGATCACCTAAAATCATATATATATATTGTTGGGCAGTGATCACTAAAAAGTCGGAATTTTCAAAAAAATAAGTTTTAAAACTGCTGGATACAAACTAAGAGACCAATTTTGCTTAAAATCACTTTCTCAAAGAGTATATTCAACTTTTCAGTCCTATAACTCCATTGATGTAGCCAGTCAGACCCACTTAAAAACTGAACTAACTAATGTTGATGTTGACAGATTTGGTAGACAGTTACTAATTTTGTAGTTCGGACAATAGGTTTGGAATAGATGACCACAACCGGATTCTTTTGTTGATCATGTCATCTTTTGGCTTTTTACAGCATTTCTTTCCTAATTTCTGCTGACATTTTTTTTGTTTTACTCAATCTTGATAATTAACTTTCTTTGATAAAGGAATATTGAGGCATTCCTATCATACTGTTCTAAAAATAGATACTTAAATCAAAATTCATATTCATTTATTAAATAAAAATGCCCCCATGGACATCTTGTATACAATTTAAATTAAAAATAAGAATTCAACAAACATGTTGATTCACGTTATGAAAATGTATAAAATGTTAAAAAATTTTCTTTTTACCTTATGTACAGAAAAACACTTACCAGGCACATTTTATTTATTTTTCTAACATCAATATATTTTCAGATGTGGTATAAACAATACAGTTTACATCTATATATAGCCAATTTTGGCAATTTTTTCCCCAACTGATTTTATTTCAGAAATATCTTCTGCATGCCAAAAATTAACATTTTATTGAGATTTCATAAAATAAAATAAGTATTTTGTTGATATTTAGGGTTGTCTTGAATTCTGGGCTATTCATGTAACTCATTGGTATTAATGACCTGATCTTGTAGTACCTGGAAATAGGCTTAGTCTATGCTGCAACGAGAAATTTGTAATTCCAGAAACTTGGGGCACTCTTGGTGCTGAATTTGTGATACGAGTATCTGAGATACATTTTTTCAAGTTTTGAGAAGCATTTTTTTTTTTTTGAACTTTCCCCATATTTAAGCAGCAGCCACTTCTCTAACAGAATTTTGAGAGGATAATAAACATTGAAATAGGAAGAAAAAGTGAATGGGAATCTTTCTAGAAATAGACAAAAAATTATTATTAATCAAATCTAGGTTCAACTTTACAGCAAAGTTCACAAATGCGTTTGGTTCAAACAAAACCAGCTAAAATAAACAACTAGGTTTGATTATAATACTGATTGTTGGCAATAATAACCCCTCTATATTAACTAAAAAATGCCAATGAAAGCATCATTATGTTAACTTCCAATATATTGACTGTTGCCTGCAAAGATTAAACGTTTTTGAAATTCAATCCATTCATGGGTGAATGGTAAGACTGACCACGTGTTATCCTTGCATGAAGATCTTGAGACAGAGGTTTTCTTGAGTAAACTTTCTATTAATGTCTCCCTGTTTTGTTTGATACCTATCTAACATGAAAGTTTAAAACACCCTCTGCATACATACAACGTTATATTCTGGTTTTCACAGAAAAACCTTGAGTAAGCAAAGCCACTTAAATGTTAAACTTAGTTTTGAACATTTTAGATTTCATTTCATTGCATCAGTCCCCAAAACCCATTAATAACATGAACTTTACCATTCCCAAATTGTAAATATATAGATAAATGACTGAACACAGTGAAATTTTTTGATTTTAAAAACTTCTGGTGACAAAGTCATCAAATATGGCTAACCAACATATCTTTTTAGTCAAAAAACGTATTCACGGCTTCAAACTGCTCAGGAATGCTCAGTGTATACGCAGAAGTATTTTTTTTTTCTTTTTACAACTTTGTGTGTTGACAGCAGGGAGTATTTTGTTTGGATAAATGATCTGATCATGAAAATAAGGAAGTCACACTGAATACAATTATGGGACCTTGAAACCTTGTTTGGATATTCCAAAATTTGGATACTAGATGCCCGGATAACCAAGGTTTCTCTATAAACAGGTTCATCTTTAGAATAAGAATTTGAATGAATTTAGTAAATATTTAAACCACCTCTAATCAACGATAAAAGTAGAACAAACTGTTTGGCTAACCCAATATTACTTCAAATTTGATAAGGTGAAGAATTGAATTTGTAATAAGCATTGAACAATTAACTAGCTCGTTTGAAAGAACATACATTGATATGAGGAAGGAAAATCTTTTCCTGCTCAAAGTAGTCAATATTCACCAATACAAATCAGATGAAAGAAAATACTTAATCCTGAAAAAGAAACAAGATGGTTTAAATAAAGGTGAATTAAAACACCCAATACTGATAGTATTTACTTGAATGCTTTCAAAAGGAAAATCAGACTAGCATAAATAACTGGAAGGGGGGGAAGCAAAAAAAAAAAAAAAAAAGAAGCAAAATGTAAGGAAAAAATAAGAGATGGATTGGAAGCTCAAAAATAAACCTGATTAATTTCAATTCTTACAGATTGCACGGACAAAATTTACTGATATTTCTCGTTATAACAAAACAAAATTTCTATTCATGTGTTTCGGCAACAAAATCTTGAGTTTCCAGATTGAAATTTCATCAAAAAGAAGAAAAATGACCAACTGGAATCTGTATACAAATGTAGCTGGGTGGATAGGGGAGACACAGAAAGCAAGTGAAAGTCCTATTCCATTCTGATTAACTACAGCATATTTAGGACTGAGCAAATGAGTATTGATTAAGCTACTTCATAAGACTTAGGAATAGCATTTTTATACCTGTGAAAGCCTCTGGGGGGGAAAAAAAAGAAAAAAAAAGTGCAATATTGGCATCAATGGTAGAGGCGTAGCAAGAGAAGGGAGGGGGAGGCAATTGCTCCCAGGTACAAAATTACCACTGGCCTATAATGCCTGTTGATTGATAATTATGCACCCCCCACCAAGTGCCCAGAACCCTTACTATGCCATTGATCAATGGCAGTGGCTAGCACAAGGCCAAAGAGCAACCAGTAGAGAGAGGATAATGGGAGGATGAAAAAAAAAAAAAAAAAGAAAAAGAGGAATAGGACAACCAACTCGTAAGACAAGCAGATGACTCGCAGTGCAATCCTCAACTAAGTAAAAATAAATGAACAGAAAATAAAGTCAATAATGAGCTTTTTGTGAGGTATGTTTCATAGAAGTATTCTGCCAGTTATTCTTTATCATTTACAAGAAAAGAAAAATGCTGTATATTAAAATAATCAGCAGACATTTTAAATACAGAACTAAAAGCAAATTGTACAGAGGTAGAAAATAACGTCTTGATTTTTTCCTTACTATCAGAATAGTCATTTTTCGAACTAATTCTAAAAAAATAAAATCTGATAAATACAGCTTCTATTTATGATTTATTCGTGCCTCTAAGTCATTCTAGCAGTAAAAAAACATTTGAAAAAATATTGGATTTTATTTTGAATAGAGTTCTTGATTCAAGATATTTGTTATTAAGAATATTTCTTGCATTGGATAAGGCAACCTCCTGATAAGACAAGACTCCAATTTCAGACTGAATCTTATGATTTCAGCTCACTGTTTTTGTATCTAGCCATAGGATGACTCACTTTTTGGGGTATTTTTTGGATGCTTCAAGTGTTGTCTTATCTGTTGAAATATACAGTACTCATTATCATCAATCAACTTTTACAATTCACATCAAAAATAGTGAAATATTTGTCACAACAATTCTTGTCTGAATATGGTTGGACTATTTTCCGCATCTACAGGTTCGTTTATTCACGATGTTTTGCCTTTGTACACTCTAACCTTTGTTCTAGATTGTGGAATCATTTTCTAGAATATATGCTCGTATTGGACCAGACACATCACATTTTGGAGGTGAGAAACGGTGAATACATGAACATATAGAGTAAGGAAATAGTTTAACCATCCTACACAATGATTGTCATGCCAAGTAAGTAAAAGGAGAAAATTATGTTGCTTTTCAGTTTATTCAGATATTGAAACATCAATATAGTGATTTTAGATATCAACCTTTAGAGTCATAATGACTTAAAAAGCAATACTTACTTTAAATCAGGTATAAAAATAGATTATCTCGAGATAAATTCAATTGAAATTGTCAAGTTTGATATCAGCTTGATGTTTATTTTACCTCTAGGTATTAGAAAATAATTGGAGAAGTCAACCCAGTTCTACTTAAGTAACCAATAATATATATTGAATAAGACAATATTTAACTTGTACAGTGTCTAACAAATCATTTAATTAAAATTGAATCCAGACCTTCTATAAAGGGCTTGCAATTGTGGCTGCATGTATCTCCTCTTTTGCTCTCAAGATATTTTTAAATCTAAAGAGCTTGCTATATTGAGTCATTTTCAAAATTGACAGGTCAGTGTCATGATCAAGAGAGACAAACTAAAGTGAGAATCATGCTAAATAACATTACAATTAGCATAATCTTACTTGACATGCATAAATCTTTGGTACACTTTGCTGCAAAATATGAATTAATATTTGTGTTGCTACAAATATTTTCATTGAAAGATTATTATTCATTTTAGATTCTTTTTCCCCATTATCAACTGGTATGATAAGTAATAAACATCAACATTTTTTCTATATTTTCAACATAGGAAATATGACTGGTTAAACATTGACCATGAGAGACAGACATTTCAGTTGGCTGTCCACTGTGAGTATTAAATCAATGATCAAAATCATCCTTTTTCCAATCAATATAGATGACATTCAAGAAGTCTCAATGTCTCAATGTCTAAGTGGCTACCATAGAATTTTGTTTTCATTGTGGGGTTCAGTTTTATCACTCATAAAAATATAACATTTCCAAGCTTTTTCAAGATACATGTATTCATTGCTTCAACCTAAAAAAAAAAAAAAGAAAAAAAAAAAAAGATAAGAGCAAAGCTTACTTTAGTCAGGCACAAGCCCTGGGGCACCCATTGAAGATCAAACCCACTAGCAATAACTTGTTAGATTAGCTTTGTTAACATTGGTTTTACAGCAGGTGCCCACCTAAAAAGAGTATATGAAAAACAGTACTCTTCAATTATTAGAAGCTTAATATATTGAATTCAGAATCTTTTCCTGTAATGAATCTAATTGATATCAAATTTTATCAGACATTTTAACTTATAGAATATTAAATTCAAGTAGATTTAAGGTAAATTCATCTCCATTTATAATCCTGTAAATGCTAAAGAGAACATAACTAAGTACATTATTAAAAGTCAAAACTCAATCTATTATTACACAGATCACAGTTATCAAATATATCACCAGTAATTTAGACTAAACAATAAAATGTTGATTTCTCAATTTCTGCACTAGCAATTTTTCAAGTTTCTTCCTTTCTATAAAGTTTGTTTTAAATATATTACCTCAGAAATACAACTTCAATTAGCACTTGGCAATTTGGATAGTAATTCAAGGGGAGTATCTTCCAATTAAAATTACTACCCTTGAACTCTCAGATAACATTAAAAATTTTTCATTCTAGTTGAATAAACAAAAGTTCCATATTAAAAAAATCCTATTATTTGAAGAGTTCTAAAGCAGTTACACGCAGTCCATGAAGCTAACATCTAACAACAGTATTACTTCCACTGGCTAAATTAATTGTGTGTGTGTGTGTGTGTGTGTGTTAAAGATGTAAGCATGCCCTTTATTTTCTGTTCAGCCCACTTGACAACACCATTTGCTACACAAGGTTAGCCTGTACATGCATTAACCAATGAAAAGGCTTGATCCTATCAAAAAGTGGCTTGGTTTTGACAAAAGATAGAATACAAACCTTTTCTGGTCAATTTGCACTTTTTTGTCTGTAATATTTTGTTATAAAAAGCTCACTCTTTCAAATATTTGAAAGACAACACAAATAAATATCAAAAATAGGTTTTTACCAATTGGGGCTCCAATGGAATATCCATGAAAGAGTGCTTCTTCACACTCTAGGGCTAAAAACAAAGGATTTATAGTTCAGAACTGGCAAGTGGAACAAGACACAACAACATGGACATTATTATTTTGTATCAACTGGGTTGTTAGGGGGTGGAGTATTCAGATTTTTTTGTTCTTCAAAAAATACTAAAATTATCAAAATAGAGAATATGAATGACAAACAGATCAACCAGTTTGTATTAATGAAAAACAGAAACATTACTAAAACAGCATTAAAAGCTTAGATATACATTGAATCCGGCTATTGAAGACTGATGATGATGATGATGATGATTCAAAAGAATTGCAATATATTTGGAGAGAGAAGAAAAAAGATACTATCAAAAATGAAGGGGGGCAGGTATGTTTCATTTTCCAAGATGATTTACCTAATCAAGTTTATACATTTGAAATATAAACAGTTATACACCAATATACTGGAGGCTCAGTAGGTTAGAATTAATGCAAGATCATAGATGTTGCCTGCTGTTTGACTGAAGTCTTGTTTTCCTGACTAGTTACCAATTAACTAACAAAAACATAACTGAAAGGATTATACCTTAAAATCTGCACCGTATACTTAATTCCATTGAACACAAGAAATCAAATTCTGAAAAGTGATTTCCCTTTGAAAATACTTCAAGTATCAAATAATTTATTATGATGACACTTTTATATATCTTTCTTTATTTCAAAGTTGACAAGGAGATTTTTGTTTCTAACAAATTTGAATAAATACAGCTATGAAGAGATAGAAAGTATAAGGAAAGTTTCTATTTATATTTCAAATATTTTTTTCTTTTCTACACCTGTATGGTGTTCAAAATAGCTTTTTCCAACATCATGGCAGAAGGGTTGAGATTAATAAATGAAGAGTGTGAAAATAAAAATTAAAATAAATTAGGCTGTCGTAGATAAATCATGATTAAACAAATAGAATTTCTTCAAATTAAGACATATTTACTAGAGTAAATAACCGCCCCCAAAAAAGAATTCATAAAATAGAAAGATAGATGGAAATCAGACAGCAATTTACTGTCTATCAAGGTGAATTTTTAGGATAGTATTATAAATTCCTTTTTTGGACAACAATTTACTCATCCTGGCGGTATTTAGTCTAGTTAATTTTAATTAATTTGTTCAATCATTGAAAAGTTTTTTTTTCAAAAATTTGTGTGCCGTTTCTAACATCAAGTTGGTGAGGTCATGAGACTTTGCAATCAGGTAGGTCAGTTATTTCTAAAACCATTATCAGAAATTAAATAAATCAAACCTTTTGGTGATGAAATATATAAAAAATTACTTCTTTCGCTCAAATACAAATTATGAACTCACAATGCTCATCTAAGATGAGCTTTTTTTACAACAATTTTCACAGCTAGTTTGAAAAATCTCAGTATTTAATTTACGAAAAATGAATAAGCTTTTAGAAAAGTCCACACATGCACATTTATAAAAATGTGACCATTAAATAAATCCATAAGTCATTTTTGAATACAAAAGTAACATTAAGGTTAACATATACAAAAGAAAGGTAATAAGACTTGTTTCATTTTAATTAATGCATTTTTCTTTTCATTTTTCAAATGAGTTTCACTTTGAGTCAACTTCAGAAAATAAACGAAACAGATGAAGCAAAATTGTTAGACCCCCCCCTCCAGGGAAGGGGGGGTCACAAACTAATTTGCCTAAAATCTTTCCCTGATTTACATTTGCAAACACAGGAATTCTCATTGTGTTATAGTTTGTAGTTTTTGTGAAATAAACGATATTCATGATATTGGATCAAACTACAGTTCAGAAATGTGTCAATTTTACAGTCACATTCTTCAGTAACCTTGTTATACCGAGGGTTTACTGTGTATTAGAAGTATCCTCTAGAAAATGTCTATATTAGAAGATTTAAACTAAGCTATCTGGATGTTAAATGCATCATCACTAACAAACAAATATCATTAGTATACGATGATGCCAGAAAATATCTATAGGCTACCAAATCTTGCACTTTGAAGAAATTGACAAGAAAATATTTACACACAAATATCTGAACATATGAATGCACGATGATTAGAGTTCAAGTGCCAATGACTATACTACACGGTATATTCTACTATGATGAAATTTATTGATAGATCAACATAGATGTTGTGGTATGAAAACGCACCTAAGTTTCAATATAAACATTGGAGCAATTCCTAATCACTTTAATATACCTTTAATACACTTTAATGTAACATTCTTACAAGCTACAAATTATATTTGTGGAATAAAAGTGAATATTCATAAAATTATATTACAAAAGATTTGACAAAAAGCACTATTTTCACATATGGATTAATTCAACTGAATCAATAAATACATAAAATCATTCAGGTTCTTAATTTAAGTAACGAAGAAAGAATTAGAGCCAAATAAACAAACGCTTATCTCTTGATCCATCTTTGTTATGTCTTATCCCTTTATTAAGATGGAGAAACAATAAACTTACATTGATTTCTGCCTCTTCCGCCTCGTCTTCCTTTACGGCAGACTGGATGGATGATGATGATGTAGACTCAGCAGAAGCCTCTTCTTTCTCATCACCATTGGTCACACCACCAGCTTTTCTTCTGAAATAATTATCCAGCAATGAAGAAGGATTTTTATAGCATCAATTATCAAAAGATAAAATTTCCTGACAAGATAAATTTATACATATGTGTATACTGAAGAAACAAAATGCAATTTAGTGCGTGTTTAAACCAGTGCTTCAAAAACTATGACAGAATCATTCACTGTGAAGTCTTTACCACAAAATTTCTCCATTTCTTCAATATATGAAAGTGAATATATATGTGTATGTATTTACGTAGGTTTATTCCAAGTTATAGGTCAGTTTTACTACTAGGAAGCTTCAATTTGACACGGGTACATCTTTTGAAGGGAAAGGTCACACACTATGTGACGCTTTCCAACTGTGTATCTAAGTGATTAAGAGATTTTTTTTACCGAAATTTTTCTCATTGTTTGCTCATTTCAACAAAAGAAGTGTAATGGAGATAACTATATAATTCAATTTCAGGGGAAGACACAATAACTTATTCAATTTATTGATTTACAATTTAAAGGGACAACTAATTCATTCATTAAAAAAGTTGTCTTATAATTTATCCAATTTATTAATTCAAATTAAAATTAATTTTGAGAATTCTTCATTTCCGGAGAAGACCAAATAATGAATTTTTCAGTGTGATGTTTTGCAAGTCAATTTGGGTCAATTCTGTAGAAGAATGGTAAAATTGTGTTTGTTTCTACCTACATCTTTTTATTTTAAAATATTTAATTTATCAAAATATTTCAATATTTATGATATAAATTTATAAGTTATGTTATTGTTACTGCAACTTTGCATTTGTAAAGTTTGTTAATTAATGCAATATAATTGCATAGCCATTTCCCCTACTCATCACAAAGGAGGATTAGAATTTGATTTTTTTCATAGAGTTGTCAATTGTTCATATGGGATAAATTGACAATGGCCCAAACTTGCCCTCAAAGTATTAGATTGGACACTGGGGGATATATAAAAAGCAATGACATCATAGATGGAATATTGCTGTTTGGATCACACACAAGTGAAAGAGGTGAAAATGACAAGTTTGTGACAATTAACAGAAGTTTTATATGCAAAGATGATAAATGATAAGAATGTTTATAAGTTAAAATTTTGCTCAGCTAGTGGAAAAATCTGTAACAATTAGGCAATAGATTTGTTTGCATTGAAAAAGTATAAGTATTGCAAATAAAAGCAAACTCTTTCTCACCATCTATCACTGCACATTTCTAATTACTTAACAAATTGTCAACATCCTACATATAGTTTATATCGAGTAAAAATGGATTATGTTAATTGGATTGAATTTAAAAATTAGGATAAATTTTGAAGATATTAATCTATATTTTAGTTTCTAACACATTTTGATTCTATAACATTTAGGAAGAAAAATGAGAACATAGAAGCAGAAATTGAATATAATATTGATTAGGACTGCAACGATTCACAGCAACTTTTTTCACTTTGGCAATAATTGGAACAGAAAATTTCCTTAATACTAATGATCTTTTTACCTCATCTAAAATCAAATTTTTTTCAAAGATAAAATGAAAAATGACCAAATTTTTGTTGGAAGCTAGGATGTGACTGGTAAGCATTGCCCCTTTCAATATTACATACACACACATGCAACTCTTTAAAAGTCTGGGTGTCTAGACAAAAATATTCATCAAATAAGTAAAATTATCTTCCAAAGTTATTTTCAAGGTTTCCCATTTTTTGAATTTTGTAAATCATTATAATTTTCAGCAATTAGGATACACAATTGATTTTTAAAGATTTTTACATAAATTCAAATAGGTTTCCAACATATTTCAAAAGGTAATTTCCAATACGTGAGAAATAGAATCAACCTAACATTAGAGAATAAAATCTGAAAGCGCACAGCTGTTTTATAATGTATCACCACATACAGTAACCCAAGTACAGGTCATTCATATCACATCTAAGTACATCCTTGTACTCAAAGGAAGATCTAACCATTTAAATATAAGAACGCCCAAATTCAGTAATTTTATTCCGAAACAAAGCATAAATACTCATCATATAATCAACTAAAGGTGCAACCTACAGTCAGAATGCATGGTAGTGAACAAAATAGTGCAATGAAAACAGTGTTTTTGGTTGAAAATTGTGAAATTATTATCTCAAATTCTCTATTCACACAAACATATCTAATGACAAAAGTGAAATTGAGTTCAAGGAATTTCTTTCTAATTTTAGCATCATTATAATGGAAAATCAATTTACTTTCAACTAACATCACTTGTAATGCTCAATTCTCAATAGTAATCGATTAAGCCCTTTTAGTGTTAAATTCAGCACATTTATTGTTTTGACAGCATAAAAAGCGCGAACTCAGACGTGCTCAAATACTTGGGTCGCTTTCCCTCCCATACTTTTGACCATTTTTAGCATCTTTTGGGCGTTTTTTTTAGCCATTCTTGACATTCTTTAAATATCAACACTTTCTGGCAGGCAAACTAGCACAAAAATATTTAATGATTTTGCAACACTGCTGGTGACTAACTTAGGTTCCTCATGATTGTAGGAGTAGGGAGATGGTACGCATATGATAATTACATGCTGTAAGGTTTAAGGGTTCCTTTGTATTTTATCTGATGGCTCTACAATTGTTGCTGCTGTTCTATTGAAGATTTTGGAAGCTCTTAACTCAATATGATGTCTTGTGGAATTTTGAAGAATCTGCAATAGCCTGTTTGTAGCAGGGGAATAAGCTTAAGAGAATATCAGACACTTACAGAATGTACAGTTTTTTCCCTTCCAATTTCACCAATATAACAGGGCAATCAACTGGACAATTAGTGGAAGATATAAAATACTTGGTTTGAAACAGCTCTTTCCCTGCTTCTTACAAGTTGGAGGTATGATATGTGCTAGAGGAGGTAGTTCTACAACAGCAAGCAGATAGTGATCAGCTTGAGTGCTAATAGAATGCACAATTCAACCAAAGAACAATAACAACAGAGCTAAACCAACCAGGGGCTGCTGGATGGCTTGAAACAGTTTGGATGTCCTATATTTAGTGAGAGTAAATGCAATTAATCACTGGCCACACCTTAGGGCATCAGGAGCCAGTTTTCTCTCAGGATCTCTGTATAAGATAATAGATACAAGATAATAGATACAAGAGTTCTTTTTGGTCAGTAATATTGACCATATCTCATTTCCCAATGATCACATAGATCTGTACTACAGCAGAACTACAAGTGCATGAGTTTTCTTAATATTTCCAAGTTCAAACTTTGGGTAGTATCCAAACTTTTGAGGATAATATATAAGAAGTCGAAAATAGAAGATTTTGTTTATTTATCAAGTTCCATATGATGACAGCCAAGACTGAACCATAAAAATGGTATCTGAATAATGCTTAGAAGCATTTATGTATAATTGTAATATATTTTGGAATGAGTAAGCATGTAAATAATTTTGTGACAATATACTGAAGTTCATACAACAAATAAAAAAACTAATAGCAAATGAATTAACAATTAAAAGTTACAAATAATCATATTTACTGCACATCTGTATAAGTTTATCTTTAAATATATAACCAATACATTGAATAAATGTAATCAAATGTTATGACTTAAGTTTATTCCATTTTAGAAAAATTGAATAAAAAGTTAATCTTTTGTCTTCCACTTAATAGGTTTAAAAAAGAGAAATCAGTCTCAAGGTTATGACATGAAAAAATATAAATCAACACTAAGAAAATCTTGAAATACGCTTCACCCTCTTAATAACCAGAATACTGTCAACCTTTCTATTGTTACTATATGAGTCTGACTGACTAAGAATGGTGAAACAATTAGTAAACAATTTCACAGCTAGAAGCTGTATTTAGATAAAATGTTATAACAATTGATTTTTTCAGACATTGGATTCTCAGATTAAAATATGTGACTGATCCCTTTTAGGCATCAATTTATCATTAAGTTTACTCAAGACAAATATATGCACCAAGTGTCTTTTTCAATTATATAATTAATTAAACAAATTGGCTGATGAGACAATTTATTCCCGAGCTCTATCACAGAGATTAATAAATGCTTGGGAATATTCGAAGAGCTGTCTTGAATAGAGCTCTGAAAAGAATAGCAAAAACAAGTATGAATGCATAATTAGGAAAAACTCCAATTGAAAGTAAGAGGCGATTCTAGTAGAGAGTAAACAAGAACCCTACTGACCTATGAAGTGGGACAGATAAAGGAATGAGTAAGCACTTACACATTCTTATTTGTTAATGCTTGTGTCTTTGTTATTGTAGAGGTAGAAGTGGAGGGGGGGGCGAAACTGGAGTTTGTCTTAGGAGGTCGACCTCTCCTTCTCAGGTGTGATGATGATGATGATGGCTCACTTGTCCTCGGGCTAGCTGATCTGCCACGTGAAACAAGTACACATCAAGTGCCACAATTCCTCCACACGTGCTAATAGCTGTTTACAGCAAGGATAGGTGGCAAGAGGCACACAGAGAAAACATGAAGAAAAAGACATTGGCTTTGTGAACACAGTGAGAAGTACATGAGTAAAACTAAGGAATCCTTATCCATCCTTAATAGAGAGAATTGAAACTTTATATTTTTCTAAAGCCTAATTCTTGCATCTCTCATTGTCTGACAAAACTAAATAGGAGCCAATGTTTGCCTGTAAAAATAATGTCTGAAAACTAAAAATCCCATCAGATAAAGCAAGCAAAATTCAAACACTATTAAAAGACTAACATTGAAATCAAGAAGTGTCAAGATTTTCAAGAATTATAAAAACTGAGAACAGAAATAGAGACAAACCTCTAATTGATTCTATCAATTTTTCAAAAAGGTTTTGGGTTTAAATGAGGTGTATCCAAGTAATTCCCTTAGGATTCAGTATAGCATATACAGTAATTTTACCAGACATCAACAGAGAGTAAAATTGCATGTTAGGAGTCTAAAACCATAACAAACTACATTAGTTTGAGGGAAGCCAAATAACCCATGTACTCAAAAAGCTAAATTTGCCAAAAGCACTATGAATCAACTAAGTATTTTTCAATACATCTAATCATCCTTCTTCAGAGTTATATTTTTTACCTACCTGTTGAATGGATGTATAAGAGAGAAAAGTCATGGGGTGGGGGAATTATCAGGTGAAATTTGTTGTAATGCCCAAACTCTATGGTGCTGGTGACATCAGGATTTTAAGTATCTCCAAATACAAGCTGGTGGATATTCATTGTAATAATTGTCAAACTCAACTATGGAAATTATCTCTCACTTGAAAAATCAAGATATCTATAAAAAATTTTTCTAACTCACCTGGAATCTTTTTCATTTGTGGTTGCTCGTTTCTTTGCTGGAATATTTTCATCTGGAGAGCCTGCTGTTCGTTTCCTTGCGCTGTCGGATTTACTACTTGATGAGCTAGATGTCCGACTCTGTGCTGTACGACGATTTGTACCCTTCGTGGAGCCATTTAGGATTTGCTTTGTTGGTGATAATACCTTCAAAGGAGAGTTCTTAGGGGTTTGCCTTTTAGGAGAGCGAAAGTCTGTGATTTTTGCCTGTTTCCCAGTCACACGTTTTGGTGACTTAGCTGCTGCTTTTGTTAGTTTTATAGGAGTTTTACTCTTCTTGCCCGCTTGAAGAGTTGCTTTCTTAACCAACGCACCTTTTTTTTTCACAGCAGCTGAAGTCTGTCGCAATCCTCGTCCAGTTCGGGGTTTCTGTTCACTTGATGACTCTTCTGTACCTTTCTTCTTTTTTTTTTCACCTTGTGTTGAAGTGCTGAAAAGGTTTTAAACGGATATGGTTTTGTAGTTAACACATGAAAAAATCTAGTATTTGATAATACCAGAATGTATTCTCACTCTTAAGTGAAACAATAAACCATTCATGTTGGTTATCTATTGACAAGACAACACTTTAAAATGTGAATTTGTACCTAACTTCATGGTAGAAGTCAAAGTAGAAAATCAATTAACCTCATGTCACTGAGAAGAGTTGCATTTAACCCAAATAATTCCTTTGATTATGAATAGAGAGAGACTACAAGAGATCAAGAACAAGATAACTCAATAAAAATTGAGAAATAAGGTTGTACTTTTAGTTGTTAAACAATCTTTATAAAATACTATGCTGATGTCCTAGTATATATAATTGTATTAAGTGTAAATTTGAACCATCAATAATAAGCTATAACTCGACAATTAGTAATGATTTAAAAGTCTACTGAGGTCTTTTATATTACACCTGTAATGAATTTCCTCCAGCATTGTAAGACATTAAAATTGGAAGTAATTTTGTATACCTTTCCTTCGCTTCATTTTCTTTCTCTTTTTTCTTTTTTGGCTCTCGGGGGCAGGTAGGGTTGGGATTCACAACTGGTTTTGGAGATGTAACAATGATTTCTGTAGTCGTAATTGGCACAGATGGTTTGGCAGGAACTGGTCGATCAGATGCATTCATCAGAGTATTGGATGTTACCTTTTTCTGCAATATGGTAAAGTATCATAGAGAATAGATTTATGGATGGTTTACTAATCCAGAACTCAAATAATTATAGTAATTCTCTCCCCTAGATATATCTACTTGGCATTTTTCTTCAAACAATTTCAAATTTACAGTACAACATAAACTTTGATGGTTAAAAAGTAACAAATAATGACACCAATTTTCAATAAACGCCACAATATTTAAAGGGAGGTAAATCAAAACAAGAAATTCATTTTTCTTACCTTGCCTGTATCAAAAATGAAATCTTTGGGGAGGTATAACTTGGTATTACTGTAACTCTGTTGTGAAAAAAAGAAGAAAAAAAATTTAGGGATAGGCTACTGACTTTTAGTAGTAAATGTCTATCCACAGAGAAGAAATGTTTTATAAATTCAAACAATTGGTTAATATAAAAAGACCATGTATAAAATATATAGATGAATACTTCACATACTTACATGATCAGGTTTTGTAAACAATTTAATAGGCAATACAGGTTCTATGTGGGTGTCTTTGAGAACTACATTGGTCACCTTTGTCATCATCAAACCAAGGGCAATGTCACAAACAGCATACATTTTCTGAAATTTACCAAATAAAAAAAAATTAATTCCATATCACCATTAAAAGTTTTTGTAGGACAACATACGTCAACAAACTTTTTGTTTTGTTGTGTAGGACAACTTGAAAGCTGGTCAAATGAGGTGGAAGGAATGAAAAGAATTGAAAAAAGACTTTTTACCACCTTTCTTTATCTTTAGACATCAGGTCAGTAATATTTCTATGCAAGTAGCTGGATTACATTAATTGTCAAGTGCTGATAGATTCACTTTAAAAATTCTTTTTTCTTTTTACAAAAAATCTGCCAGGATGCCAAATTACTGACGGTGTTACTTAATTTTTGAAAACTGGTATAACTCACTTTGCTTAACACAGAAAGGTAATTTTTCAACCATCATTCGTTTGATCCCTCTTCTAATGGAATTAATTATAAATCATATTAATTATCAATTAAATTCTGATCTTGAGGGACATTACAGGGTGGGCCATACATTGCCTAAGAGTGGGGAGATTCCATTTTTTTTTTTTTTAATAGTCTTTATGAAAGAGTTTGAATCGCAAAATACATTTGAGGTTTGGATTCATTTTTGGAATCAAGTATGGCAAATTATGTTCTGCCTCCTCGCAAAGTTTTGCACTAATTTCTGGGAATTCTGGAGTCTCCTCATTTGCCAGATCTGACTGCCCCAGATTCTTTTCTGATCTGAAGGAAGGTATTTACACAAGCAAGCCACCAAACATTCTGATGCTAAAAAAAGAAAAAAAAAATTCATTTGGGAACTGAAGCAATAACAGAGGATACTTTGCACATTGTTATTGGAAATTCACTTGAAAGAACATGTCTTTGCAAGGAGGTAGAAGGGCATCATTTGAAGGACGTAATTTCCCATACAGGATTCTAAAAATAAATTAGAATTTGGGAAATCACCAAAATAATATTTCAATTCAGTTCAGTCCAATTCCTCGAGTCATACACATGGTCCTTACCTTATTGGTCTCATCATCTTCCGGGCTCTGAGCATCTTTGGTCTGCTTAATATCTTCAATCATTCTTCTGAAGAAAGCGTAGTTGTAATCTTCACTCCGACTCATCAGTGGATCCATTACAAACCATAAACACCTATAAGATGTCATTCATTAACATTAGTTACTCCACAACAAATCCTCAGTAATTTTCAAAATATCATTTTCTAGTACAGTTCTACTATTAGTATAAAAATAACCTTAGATATTGAATTATTGCTGAGACATGCGGTTGAACAAGAACCAAAATCATTATGTAATGTTTTACCATCTGTTTTATTGTTTTTATTTTCTAGTGGGAAGTAAAAACCTAATACTCTCAAAATTTTCGGAACCTGGTTTATGAGCTTTACAATGATACAAAATTATCACACAGTTCAATGATATCAATATTTTTTCCCTATTATTTTCTTCATAAAACATAGGAGAACAATGACATATTCCATTTTTCAGGTTTTTAATCATCTGATATGTTACTAAAAAAAAGAAAAAAAAAGAAAAGAGATATTCAAATCAGGATTTATTGGATTGTCCCAAAATCAGATAATTGAAAAAGTATCCAGATATTCTGTTGCAGCTTCTGGTGTTAGTCCAATTACAGAAAGGATAAAACCTCACAGCTTTAACCAAGATCGGATCAAGAAACAGTTAGCCACACACATGGACGGAATGTTCACTTTTACCTTTTTATTTCATATCTCAAAGTTTTACAAGGGTTTAAAAAAAGTGTGGCAAGATAGTCTAAATGTAATCGTATAATAATTTCTTTAGTCCTTAGTCTATCTAGATAATTTTGTTTGAATTGTTGAAAGTTCCAAGTAATAGAAGTCCAATCATAAAGATAAATAGAAAAAGTAAAAGTACTCACTCCTTTATGATATTCAATGCTTGAATGTGGTCTGGTGACTTGAGGTCAGGATCATGTGCTAAAAGGTGAATAGTGTACGGCAGCATGTAGTCCGGGAGCAGGGAAAACATTTTGGCTGCAATACGCAAATAGAATAATAAAGGAAAACAGAATACTTCAAGCAACTCAAAGTCAAAATGAACAGTAAATGTCATACAATAAAATTAATTTCATGTTAGACAATTGAGATAGTTTTCAGATGTGCTTTTTCAAAAATCATACGTACACTGTAGACCCGATATAATGTGGATTGCTTATAATGCTATTAGAGCATGAAGCTAAATTTTCAAAACTTCAAATTTGGCTTTGATATAAAAAAAAGAAATAAAAAAAACACACCAAAAAGATATTAAAAATAGTCAAAATGTCCAAGAAACAAAGCTTAATGCCACTCTTAAGTGGCACTGAATTAAATTAATGCTGAAGTACTTTTGGCAATTTTTGGCTATTTTCCTTATCTTTAGCACTTTTCAGCTGTGGTGAATAAGGAAACCTTTTAAATCAAGTGTTTCACCAATTTCTCTCCCTTTTAACAATTTATTCTAACATGTGGACATAGTTTTTCTTTTTATTCATTTAATAAAAAGTCTACAAAGTCATCTTATTTAAAGTAAAACTAATCAAGTTAGCTTTTCTTAAAACTGAAAGATTTCCTGTGGTTATTAAATAAGCCTTATCGGAATGAAAGTTCAAGAAATTACTTGAAAGATTTTTCTATTTTATCTATTTTCTCATTATTGAATATTAAACTTTTTTCAATTTCTCAACAACTGTTTCGTAAAAAAAAAGTGTTGATGTAAATATTAGTTTTGATCAAATTAAATGAAATTAAAACCTTTTATTCACTTTTTTTGATTCAAATTTCATGTTGATTTGGTTAACTTTTCAATAACTGTTGTCAACTGAAATTCAGGATGTTTATTTGAAGAATCATTTACATTCTATAATGCATTAAAGCTATTTTTGCATCAAAATATTTGAATTTAAAAAGAGTGAAGAAAAAATGGCAAAAAATGCCCTTTCTCTGGTAACAATGTTCCAATATTAATCCATTAAACTGAAGGTTTACTGAATGAGTCTGAAAATATATATCCTGATAGACTTATCTTCAATTCATTATTACCAACTAGTAGTAAGTAGAGACAAACTAATATTTGTCTCTACTTACAAATAAGTAGAAAACAGACAAATATATGTAGAAAAGAAAAGTCATTAATAACATTTTACTCTATAAAACAATAGTTCATCCATTAAGAATGATAAAAAAAGACTGTATTGTAATTCAAGTACTCACAGCTAGCAGATGCATGCTGTTTGAGGTATTCTCGACGTTTGCTAATATTTGCATAAAGAAACTGTTTAACCTGGCCACGCCGTTCCTTCACAGGATCATTGGCTGCCAAAGAGAAAATACTCATGTACTCAAGGGGTAAGCGAAGACTAAGCAACCCCTTGTTTAATTTCATTGCAAACCGAAGTCGAACTTGGTAACAACTATCCTGCAAGAGAAGAATACAAACAATACAAATTACTCAGAATGACACTTTTAAAATGCAAAAAGTTATTTTTTTTTATTTCTATGATAAAACTAAAATATTGAAAAACATGAATACAGTTTAGGTTGGGATGTTATGGGAAATAACACCAAGTCAGAAACAAGTAGAAAAACTATTCAATCAAATTTCCCCCAATATTTTTACTCTCTATTGTAGATTAAATTCAATCAAAATAATTTTGCAGTTAACAATTATAATTCAAAAGTTATTTAAGCAGTTATTACCAGATGAATCAAAGTATTTTAAAATCTACTATAAGTTACTATAAAAAGTATCAAGATTTTGGTAGTTGTGTAATTATATAAACATATCTCTCACAATGGAAGGAAAAATATATATATACACCTGAATATATATCCCCGAGTTTTTTTATGACTATTGGGATACATATGTATGGTAGATCTCTTTGAGATAACTACTGGAACATAAGAATCACAAAAAACAAAAACAAACAGTACTAATGAGATTTTCCTGATATTTTATAACTGCAGGCAATGGTGTTAGCAAAGTATGAAACCAATGCAAAAATTAGTTTGCATAATGTAACTGACTAGGAAAGATGTATAGGCAAAGTGACCTGCGTATTTTTTACCAATTCCACAATGTCTAATGGGGAAAATGATGTCCATCACAAATTTGGTTCTTCCAAAACATGGAAAATTTTTGATTTGATAGAAGAAAGTTTTCTTTAACCCCTCAATGAGAATTACTACATTTTTGGCTTATATATCCTTTTTAAATTCAGGCACGAAACACCTCAATTGGTTTGTATTGAAAGAATTAATAGAACATATCAAAATTTGTTCAATTTAAGGATAGAGGAAAATTGTAGAACACACATTCCAGTTATAAAATACATTAACAACCCTATTTCTTTTTCTATTGGCAAAACTGTCCAATGTAGCCATTTGATATGTATCAGAGAATAAAAAGTTAAGAGTGAAGTCCTGATTCAGATTGTGATATAATTGCTTAACAATGAAATAAGTCCAATTGTTATTTCAAATAAAAAAAATCGTAAAAAATTAAATAAAACCCCAAACTTACATTAATTAGCAAAGCTAATGCCTGAAATTGTTCTCGAGTTATGAGATCTGCAAAGCATGTTTCTTCTGCAAGCTTCAACATACAACAGCCAGCCTGCAGTCGGAGCCTAGCCAACTCAGGCTTACTGAAAAACAAAAAACAAAACAATAATCAAATTACAAGATTGAAGAAATATATTAGTCATTTGTAATGGAACAATGACCAAGCTACCTACATATTATCTATACTTACTAATCATTATTTTAGTAACAAATTTTATAAAATGAATATTTTATAGTAGGAAATTTCATAAAATCATTTTCATAAATTCAATCAGATCAATAAAGATCAGATTCTGTGCTTGGTTTCATATAATTTATTGTCCTACTGCAGTAGGCTATCCAATTTCATAGATTTGATTATTCACGTTTCACCTCCATCAATAAAGAGGAGCTACTCTCAATCTTAATACAATCTTTTTTTTTAAAATATCTTGTTCTAAAGTTTTTTCTAGGAAGAAAAAAAATCAAAATATTCATCATAAATTTCCATCAATAATAACTAAGAGCCAAGCTGTCTCAATTCTGTGTTACTATTTCTCTTTTAATTTCATAGGCAAAACAAAGATAACATGTAAGGAGGGAAGAAAAAAAAAAGAGAAAAAAAAGGAGGAAGTTGAAGGCATAATTAAATGTTGACTCGGAAAAACAGTAATTAACACTCAAAAAATATGATGAAGGCTGTATCTAAATCATATCAAGAATGACTCTTTCAATTGGGAATAAAACACCAAAAAAATATTTCCAGAGTAATTTTTTTTTTTTTTCACTGATTACATCTGAATAATTATTGTATCGTATCGATTAACAAAATCTGGGTTAAGTGAAAAAATACAGGAATTGAAAAAAAAATCTCTTCAATCAAAAAATTTCCAAATAATTCTTTCAAAATTTCTAAAAAAATTGATTTCAAGATTTTTCGTTTTCATTGAAAGTAGCTCTAAAATCAAAGTGAACAAATTGTTTTGGCTTGTAAAAAATTGGGATTTTTTGAATGCAAATGTTTTGTTTACATAAGTATGTAGAAACTTTTATGCAACCTGTATTAAAGAACATCCCTGGTATTAGCCTAATAAGGAATCCATAGATAATTTTCATCTTACATTTTCCCCCCAATCTTTCTACTTACTAATGGCAAAGATTCTGAAGATATAACAAAGTTTTATCTGATTTTGCTCCCCCCCACAAGGTATTGATTTTCCAGTAACATGTCCAGCAAAGCCTGTATAGATGCTAATGCAGTGTCTTGATTTATTTACCCCTATCAACCGAGTCGAAAAGAGGTATATGTTTTTGGTTTTGTATGTTTATTAATTTGTCAGTCCACATAGTATCTCAGAAATTAATGAAATCTAATGGAAGTGGTCAATGAGGTAAGAATGTGGAAGTTAAATTTTGAGGCAGATTCAGAAATTTTTTTCTGAAAGATACTTTTCCGTCTTTTCACACAATAACTTCAAAGTTATCAAAAGATTTCAATGACATATTGTAAAAGGATGGACAATAGGCAATGGAAAGACTGATTAAATTTTGGAGTGGATCCATGCACAATCATCTCCTCTACGTCGTAGTTATATGTCCAAACCACATATCACCAATGATCGTCTACACAATATCTCCAAAAGTTCTCAATTAATTCCAATGCTATTTTGTGGCAGGGTGGACAATAAGCCACAGGAGAACTGCTTAAATATTTGGGAGAATCCATGCACAATTGGTCCCTCTGACAATGGCATTAGCAGAGGTATGCTTCATAGTTGTTATTCATCATCATTTTCTCAATCCACAAAATGAATGATTGAATGATCATCATTTTGTATAGACAGTTATATCAATCAGTTCTTTCTGTCTGATTGTGACCAATTTCATAATTGCACAGCAAAGTGTGTGTGTGGGAGATCAAATGTTATTCACAGATTTCCAATTTTGCATGGAGTTTGCCCCCCCCCCCAACTTCCACAACATTCAAGGGATTACTGTACTATTATTTCCAGTTCCTTTTAAAAGTATTATCAAACCAACATTTTGATAGGATTGCTCTATTCCATAATTTGCTTCTTTACCTAATAGATCTTATAAATCAAATTTCCCCTAATCAAAAAAAAGTTTGTTTACAAATTACAGGTTGATTTAAATAAATAGGTTCCAATATCGAACAAGAAATCATCTCCAACTCCAATAGTAGATTTTCCTACTAAATATCCAAACAGTTACTGGAAATACTAGAAGTTACTGAGTAATTGCATTTAGCACCATTAAGATTGTATAACATTCTAGATACAATGTACTTACTTTATCTTTCCCCTTTCCATAAGGTCTCCCTCATGAATTATCACAGTGTAGAGAAGCCGTAAGGTTGATGTTGCTGAATTGCCTGCATTGTTTCGTAACCCCAATAGCCACCGGACTAACATTTTCATGGCTAAAACCTTGGGGAAAAAAAAGAAAGAGAAACACAATGAAGAAAGGTTTATCTCCAACATCACCCCAATAGATTATCATATTTCTGAAACAACTACTCTGAAATTTGCCCTGTGAATTGAATTTGTACGTATGGATATTCATTCTAGCAAAAAAAGTGAGGAAAAAAGTTGCCATACTGAAATGACTAGAGCTTTGAAGTTAATCTACTCAAAATAATGCCCCAATTCAAAAATAAAAACAATTTTTTCATCAATTTATTCATTTGTTTATTCAAGTCAATAAAATATGCCAATAAATAGCTCAGCACTTAATACATCATGAATTCAGCACAAAGATGTTTCAGATCAAATTATTGGTGCAAGCAAGTGTATAGATTATTTAAATAACCTTTCTATTACGTCCTGTTTACATAGATAATTGGGAATAGAAATAATGTAGACATTTTCAAGAAAAATTACCAGCTCACATTCAAGGGGAATAATCTAATATTTTATGGATATCTATGAACCCTAATTTGGAAGGTAAATTAGGGTCAAAAAGTTCAATCAAAGAGAATGATTAAAGAAGGGTCTCTAACATCGTCAGCACATAATTATATATATGCTACTGTATTTGATGGCATATAACCCCCACCCGCTCAGAGGATAAATTCATTATCCAACCCTAAATTGGCCAGAAATTGACTAGTCAGAAAACTGGAAGATAAATGAGAATTCAGTGAAAGTTTTTTTCTTAATGATCTCAACTGAAATGGGGGGGGGGGTCTAATATGCCATCAAACTTATAATAACTCTTCAAATCAACAAAAATAAGCACAATAGGATTATGACACCAAACAATATCTCAATTCTTTCTAGTCACAACTTATGAGATGAAGTATCATTGCATGAATTTAAAAAGATACTGAGAATTCAATCCTGAGTAGGGATGAACATAACTGAGGTGTAGTAAGACCAGCATCCCACCAAGAATGACATTGATATGTTCTCATTGAAACTCCTTGAAGATTACAGGAAATATTATCCAGGAAGGAAAACTAGAGTGCATACTGATTGAAATGTGATAGAAAATGAAACAATATGATAATTCCCAAGCAATTCTTTTTGATCTACAACCTATCAACAAGAGAGAAGGATTCATTTTTACAACTGGGTAGTGTATACATATTCCAACAGATCTTAGAGAAAAGAAGAGACAATTGATAGATTGGGTCACATAAAAATGAGTGGCAGGTTATAAGAAATAATTTTGAATCTTGGTCAAAATGGACATTTTATAAAAATTGAAGTAAATAAAAGAGAAGCAAACCTTTGCTTGTGTTTCTTCAGAAACAAGATGATCAGCATACCAACTATCATGGACTTGGTGACCATGAGTCTGAAAATGATGCAAAGAAAAAAATAAAATGAAAATAAAAGCAATCAATAACAAAGAAGTGGTGGGTATTCATACAACAGCAAGGTCCAACGAATAAAATAGACTGATTTTTAAAAAAAACTCAAAACTAGTTATAGACAAAAATAACCCCTTACAAAATTTTTCATTTTAAATCTTTGCTTTAATAAAAGGAAGATGCCCACAAAATCATAATGGTACATAATGCAGTAATGTACCCTACACTTTAATGTGAGTGTGTTGTTATTGTGGTTTGATGTGAGGTGGGCATTTTCACCATATCAAAAGATTTCAAAATAGAAATTTCATAAGGGATTATTTTAGTCTATGACCGGCCTTAAAAGAGAAAAAAAAAAAAAAAAAAATATATATATATATATATATATATATATATGATTATCAAATAGTGAATATAAGGAAAAATTCAGACATGCAAAACATGGGAACAATTGAAGAAACTGAATATCAAATTCAACATCTCTAAAATGATTTTACTGCTTGATGTGGCAATGTTTAATTTAGCATCTTTGATAGCAATTATCGCTTGGTTATGAAAAAATCTTCAATATCAGATACTATACTTGTTTTTTATACTTGTTCAAACAATCAAACACTCACACACTTCAGTACAAAATTTTAGTAAATACACAGTAAATTCAAAATCAACTTACTCGATCCTGCATTAATAAATCCTTGACAATGAGTTTTGATACAACATTTTTCATTTCGGAGCTGAATTCTCCAGGACAAATTTCAGCAATGTGCCCCATGGCAACAATAGCTGTTAGATAGTTTGCAGACTCAGGGTTTAATGCTTTTTTCACATGCTGTAATGATAAACAGATTTAATTTATTCAAACTTATTTGGAAAAATAAAATATTATCAATGAAAATTACATGTAAGAAATGTTCACATTTGATTGAAAGTGCACGAGTGGCTAAAATTGTTTCTATAAACTAACCGAATCAAATGGAAATTCTAATTTCAAGTCCTGTAGGCCCTCCCTACTAGAAAAATTGGATGCAAAACTATTTTTTCAAATCCAATTTTGGTTGTACTAAGCTAAGCATTATGCATATCATGATCAAATTGTCTTCAATGAGTTGCAAAATATAAGAACAATACTTGCATCAATTGGAAAAAATGTACATAACAGGTTATTATTCCAGTCCACATGACAACAGAAATTGGATTTCAAAAGTTTTCATCAGGAGTCATTGCAAAAACCATAAAAATGAAAGTAAGTGACTATCAATATCTACTACAGATGGACTCACATAACATCTGCCATTATTTAGTCAGGATTAGTCATTATTTTCAATTAGAGGTACTTACTTCAAAAACTTGTTGTAAGATAGTTTCCTTCTCTTGTTTATACACAACACTGATGCATTTAATGGCATGTTTTGTTTGTCGGATGTTTCCCATCTTTGCTGTGGTGAGTAGGACTGGTAACAGACTCCTAAAAAAAAATAAAAACAAAATATAACTTAGATGAAACCAATAAGTAAGTTATTCCCGACTTACAAACAATAATATTTAACCAGACTACCAGAAGCAACTTGACCTCTATCTTATTAAGTTTTTGTTGAAGTAAGTTTTGAGCATACATACAAGTACAGAGCTTCTGATTAAATTCTATTCAAATCAATTCATAACAAAGAGAAATATTTTGAAAATGAATGGTGACAGATTACTTTTGATCATACAAGATTAAGGCTCAAAATTATCTCAATTAATTTTACCATCAACGGTTTATTTCTATTTAGACTAATTTGTCTAAATATCAACTCATTATCTAATTTGATTAATTGAATACTGATCTTGTGCTATCAAAATAGTATGAATACCAAGTAATTGATAATGTAAAAAGTTAATCCATAGTAAAGAATATACTTACGAATATATGTTTGGACAATCCTTCTTCAAGTTGTGACCAGTGTTGACAAAAACTTGCAGAGTCAAGTCAGCTGGAAAAGCGAAATGAAGAAATGAGTAATTTTGAATTTATTAATATTGTGGAATTTTCTAAATGAAAAAATACTAATCAATTATTGAATATTGGAACAGCTAGAAGAGGGCATTTAACCCTGGAGAGAAAAATGCCAGTCCAGAGAGGAATTCCCATTGGTAGTTACAATTTTTTCATATGTTTGTCGGTATGTATATCCACCTCTTTTATTCCTTCTTTTACGAAATTAATAAGTTAATACTCATTATTAAATTAGTCAGAGTAGCAACAGAAGACAAAAACTGAGGGAGAAAAAAGAAAAAGAAAAAAATGAAAGAGACCCATTCAAAGCACTAAAGGAAACATCAATTTAATACAATACTCCAACATTTTCTTATATCAACATTTCATGTATTTTCCATTCATACTCTATACTCCAATTTATTTAAATGTGTGGGATAATTTTTTCAATTTCCAAAATCCAGGCATGAATAAGCAATTATGTAAACCCATTTCTAATTTTCTCTTATTCCCCCCCAAATATAATACAGTTTCTCATGAAGGAGAAAAGACACAGGTTACAACTCACACTTATGCTCAGATTATCAAAATGATTCAATGAGTCAAACACCACATTATTACCGCATAATAAACGACCATCCAATGATGTAAGCTAGCAGAGAATCACAAATTAAATGAATCAAGTTGCTTACAGATAATTTCGTCCTCATGTTTTAGGAATGTCAAGAGATCTTCAAACACACTTTCTCTGTTGAAGCAATGAGGAAAGACGCTGGACAAAGCCTATGGGAAAAAAACATTTACAAGTAGAAATCAACAGCATTTTTTTTTGTATTCATGTTTTATCATCTTTCAAACTATTGATCGCATCCATTTCAGAAATTGACAGAATTTCTTTATAATTGATGATATATCAGTTAAAACTGATTTTTTTTAAAATACGAAACGCTTTTCACCAATCTCAAAGTTTCTTTGTTGTAAAAAAGATCAAGCTCCTAACAAAACAAAGTGAAAAAAAAATCTTTTCAAGTTTAAGATTTTTCCTACCATTAAATGTTGCTTGTAAGTATGTAACATTAGGTTCAGTGAAAAAAAAAATTTACAGCTGAATCTTGAGATTAGAACATTATCAATATCATTAGAAAGAAGGATCAAGGTAAACGCAGGTGAAAGAATAACCCTCTGAATCAAGAACCAAAAGTATAAAAACCAATATACTCAAATTTAATACAAATTTTAGTGATTTTTTAAAATTAGTAGCTAGGAATTTCATCACAAACTCAAGAGACAGATGAGTCATTTTCTGTACTATCATGAAAATTCCTTTATAATGAAATGCAAATTATCTTCGAAAATGAATCAAAAATATTTTCAAACTTCAATGAAATTAGTAAATGAGAAAATACAGACAAAAAATTTCAATATTGACAAAATACACTAATGGGACATGACATGGACTTATTCAAGCACTAAATTCATGTTCTATGGCATCAACATCTTTGAAAAAATTTCAACAAAATATCAACTGTCTCAAATTTTACTTTAATCTTTTAAGTAATCTTGAATTATGAGCACTTACCAACAACAACTTGAGCCCTTTGGCCCCGGCAGTAAGAACTCCATCATCAACAATGATCAAACCACTAATCACATCACAGTTGTACTTCACCAAGGCACTGATAGCATCTGCATCAATCATTACAGGAGCTATTCGCTCCAACAGAGATTTGACAGCTGTATAGAAAGGTGTCTGCTGGCCAGGATTTCCAACCTTTCTCAAGATTTCTTTCTGTTATTAATGGAAAAAAATTAATCTATACAATATAACTGTGAATAAATTTTATTTATAAGAAATTCTCTTATAAACAAGCTAAATGCAAAATATTCCAAATGTTCATAATATTTGTCACAAATCAACATCTTGAAATAAAAGATTAAATTTGTCAAGTGTTAGAGCTTCTACTTTTGGATAAATCATCTTTGTCTATAATAGTTTCAAGAAAACAGTGGGGTACAAAGAAAGATATTGAGAAATGGATACTTAATCTGACAATTTTTATGAATGCGTTATATTATTTGAAATGACTGTCTGAAGTCCTTATTACTAAAACATCTTCTTGATGGTTTACAGATTGCAGCAGGCCTTGCCTGAAAACCAATTTTCAACCCAGTAGTCATTTGACTAACATTAGCTGGAAATACAATAACTATTTTTTTCCATTCCCACTTAGTTTTCACCCTGTGATTAAAAAATCAAGCAAATTGTCATTAATAAATCAAAGGAAAAAAGAAAAGCAAGCTTGGGAACGACGAATATCAACTCTATTATTTATACATCTGATTTCCAGTATATCATTAGTTGAGGCTAAATTCTATAAACTGGTTGAAGTTAATGCAAGTGAATGAGTAATGCAATATTGCTGAAAGAAATGATAATGTGCTTCTCACAAATTGAATTTAACTTCCAAAGAGAAAAGATGTATTACAAGTTCTACAAGATACTTACAACTGCATCTTCTGCTTTTCGGCATGTACAGTCAGGGCTCACCAGTGCCTTCAGACAGTGACGGATTCGTTTATCTTCTCTCAAAATGTGGTTAAATTTCTTTAAATGTTCTTGGGCCTTGTTAGGTTCTGGCAATTGTCCTAAAAAATAGAAGAAATTTGAACAAAAATTCTTCCAATATACCTTTTTTCGATTGTCGTAGGCTCTAGAAAGTGAGGATAAATACTAATTGGAAAATCAAAACGCATTCTGACAAATTAATCACCTTAGAAATACAAAATTTCATACCAAAAAGATGTCAAAATATTTTGAGATTTTTGAGATTATTACAGAACAAATAAAAAACAAAAAACAAAATGATGCGCAGACCCCAAAGTTGCAATAGCAAAATTCAAACATCCCCAACGTCTCTACAATAGCCAACATCCACTCTAGAGCCATAAATAGAATGAGTAAAATAAAAGTTCTTCTCTACACAGAATTTGATGAGGCAAAAGAAGAGAGAAAAAAATACAATCTCAACTTGAGAGAAATTCAGCAGGATTGTAATATTGGGGGGGGGGGGAGAATCTGAAGATTTTTCTTCCAGTATACTTGAAATTACAATATTTTTCAAGATTTTATCCAAAATTCTACATAGAATGGACTAGATCAGTGGTTCCTCAACTCATTTTCTTGTGAAACCCTTACATAATTTTCTAAAAATCATAGAACCCATACCCATACCCATATTTTATAGTCAACCCCCACCACCCTAATTTTAATAAGACATTAAATGAAACAGAAATTGTTCATGCATGAGAATTTATCCACAAAGATACAGCAAAGAAACATTAAAATAAATAACATCAGTTTCTTATTGTTATAAACTTGTAAATGTGAAAAAAAATCATTAAAAGCAGATTAATAAAAAGATTGTTGCTGCTTTTCGGACTCTAGCATCCTCTAAACATCTGGTTTAATATTGGATGATTGAATTCATGTATCTGGTGCAGTGTACAGTTTCTTGCAATATTTAGTTTTAGCGTTAACTTATTTTGAAAACTGTCAAATATCATTTTTTTCCAATAAAGATAAATCCTTATAAAACCTCATTAAAAGACACCTTGTCTCCTGGAACACCAAGATTTTTCTACAGAATCTACACTGGACTACACCATAGAGCAGGAAACAAGTTAGAATCACAGTCTTTGTGTACAAAAGTCCAAAAATATTTATTGATAATCTGGTAGATCAATAACATTAAATTGGATTTATAATTGAATCAAGTGCTCCAAAAATTTGGTCTATAAAGCCATATTTTTAGAGCACTAAATGATTAAACTTGCTACTAATGGCCTTTGGGATCAGCTAGATAACTAAAATTAAAGCTGGTATTCAACATCAAAACAAAAAGATAGCATACATCATTACATTAAAACCAGCCTTCAATTTTAACTCTCTCCCATCTCATCATATTGGTAGTTTCTGATCAAGCTAACTTTTGGTTAGGATGTACATTTTCAAAAATCAAATATATAAGCTTAGTAATTCTGCAATTTTTTTTTTTTTAAATCAAAATATAAAATCAAAAAAAATCAAAGAAAAAATATTCAATGACCAATTCAAATTTATACCCTTGTAAGAAATACATGAGCAAATATATCAATAAAAAAGCCTAAAATTTGATCGTAAAATAAAAAAAATGGAGAAGGCATATTGCCTGATATCCTGAGAAGCCATTATCATCATTTTACAAGTTGTTTGGATTAATATTCTTATCCCTTCTTTTCAGCAGGGAGGAGAATACTAGTCAGAACAATTCATAGAGTAAGAGAACACACTTCAAGCACTTACTTGCAAGAGCAACCAATTTGGCCACAACGGGAGCAGGGCATCCTTGGAGGTTTTGTTCAAGTGCATCAATCCATTGCAGGACGCAAACTCGGACCCTGGTAAGCAGAGTTGAATAACATAAAATTGCTAAGATAGTTCAACAGGAGATTGAATAATTCAATTTCAATAGCAAAACATCTTTTTATGGGGGCTATGTTATAAAAGTAATAATAATTCATTTGCAAATTTTGTAGCCGTATATGACAAATGAATATCTAGTTAGCATTTGACTAAAAATTGATAGTTTATTTGTGCATTGTTTCTGGCTATTTTATGACTTTGAACAATTTCAATTGTATCGTGTAAAGATGTATTTTCATACTTATCCTTTCAAAAGATATAAACAGACAGCATGGATCATCTTTTTATGATACAGTAAATGATACATTTCAAAACCATCTATTAGTCTTTTTTTGCATATCTGACAATTATGTTAAAATTCAAATAATGTAAAAGGATTATATTATTTTGAATCAGAAAAACTGTAGAGAAATTTCATAAGTTTTACTAAATTCTTTTTTGTGAGAGTTTACTAACTGCATAGATCTACAATTAAATCAACAGGGAGGTCAGATGAATTTATGTTGTGCAAATGAAGTTCCCGAAAGTTATTGTAAACAATAAAGGGCATTTTACAGAGCACAAAGTACTTCATTTGACCAAAATATGTTCATTGAATCAAAACCTATGAAAGTTTGAAGTTGCAAATTTAAATTGAAATTTGAACATGCTTACCCATGTTGGTATTTCAGTAATTCATTAAATGCTCTGAAAAACAGATAGAAAAATTTGTTCATGAGATAATAAAGATTTCAAAAACTAAACATATTTACAAAATATTTACTGAATACAGTAAAAATAAGGTAACAAAGTATAATAAAAAGTTTTCAAAAGCAAATCTCTACAAATTCACATTTTGCTAATAGTTTTAGCATGCAGATGACATAGAGCAATAGTTGTATACACTGAAGTGAAATCTTTTTCAGGGCCTTTCACAGTAGAAGAGTTACTGAAGGTAGCAGAGAATGGGTAGTTAAGAGCATGGAGGAACACAGGGACAAACATCCAAAAATATAATATGAACCTGAAGATGTTGAGTTGAAGTATGCACATGTAATGGACAATCCCTAGACTTCAGTCAAACCATGCACATGTTTTTATATTTCCAATTTCACACAGGTAACAGCAGGAGTACAAGTACGATTGTAGATATGCCTATTTAATCCTTTCTATCTTGGCTTTACTTATTGTTTGTGGTAGCGATACCTCAAAACCTTCAGTTAATGAGAAATTGGCAGAAGCAGGTCATATTTCTGCCAGTTTGTATAAACTACAAAATCAAGTGGAGAGAGCTAGTCTTAGTTCTTATTTTTGTATCATTAAGTCAGACTAATGAGAAAATGTTCATTGTTCTTTATCTCATTTGCCTAGTTGTAGGAAAGTGTATTTTTGTAACTACTACAATATCATCATCATAATCAACACTGAAAAGTAATCAATATTTCAGATAGTAAACTGCAATTAGGGGTTTAAATATTCAAATAATTGATTATCAGCTATTAAATATGAACAAATAATACAATTGTGAACAAAAGAGGGAGCAAACTAATCTTCATCTTTTTAATCCTTCATCTGTAGCGATAAAAGCATAGAAACCATTACCTTTCATTAAATTCTATAGGTACTCTTAAAATCTTTCTTTCACTGATTTTGGGCTGAATTTCTCAATTATACTTATAAATTTCATCTTGTTTTTATTTTCAAACCAGAAAAGATAAGAGAAAGAAATAAAGGTAGAAGTTAGTCTAGGTACTCTGGTATATTTATAAAATTGAACAAGTAAACATCTGAAATTGATATTTTCCTTGTCAGCAAGAATGGTTGCCAGATGTACAGCCTGTGATTATGTCAGAGCAAGGAGTAGGTTTATCAGATAGGTAAAACAAAGAATTTGAATGAAACTTCAATTTATACAAAAATCAAGATACATGGATGCTTTTATTCAACTTACTTCAATGCATGTTCATCCAAAGATGCATAAAGGTTGTGCAGTCGTTTCATTCTTTCAGACGTAGGCAGTATGTATGGCACCAGACAAGTGTTGAAGATACGTTCTACTAATAATCTGAATGAGACATAAAAAAAAGTTTAACATATAGAAAAAAGACTATACACAAATAGTAAACAGGTCAACTTTTTTTTTTTTAACTATAAACTTTAAATCTTTCATTTCAAAAAACTAGAAAAAATATAGACACATTTGTAAGAAGTGATCATCCAAGCTTTTTGTAAATAGAATATACCTTTGAAAGAAGCAAGTGATATGATTCTAATAAATGAAAAGTCACTTTCTACTGATAAGACTCATTTTAAAATTGCAGTCATTTATACATGAATGCTTACAGAGACAAACTTGATTGATAAAAATATAGAAAATTAACCCAACACTATATTTTTGAAAAGAAGATCTGAATTCAGACCTACGATCGGAAAGCATGACCAGAAGAAAATTTAGCAGCCCAAGATGGTCAATATTTGGCAAGATTGAAAAGTTTAATCACACAGTATATGATTCAATATATTCTAAAGCAACTGAAAACATCAATAAAATACATTAAAGAAAATGAAAATTTTAAAAAAAAAGTATATATGTATGTTTTATTTTATATATCGTTCATCATATTACCTGTCTTCAGGACTGTGTTGGTAATATGCATGGAAAACTTTGTCCTTCACCCAACTTAAACGCTTTGCAATTTCCATATTCTCTGGATCCTGATTGATGTAAGTTTTATAGAGATGAGCCAATCCAAGTAATGCTTCTCGACGGATCTTGAACTGGAAAAATTTAAATAAAAATAAAAATAAGACTTTTGAAAAGGTATGACATACATGTGTGCTTGTACATATATACACAAAGCAGATCCAAGTATATGTATAATTTTCTAAATATTATAAAAAGGGCTTGAAATAGGATCCAGAATCATTCATACTTAATTAATTTTGAGTGTTTCTTACTCAGTTTTATTTTGTTTATTGTGGATCTGATTTAATCAGTTGACATGTGATATGACATTCTAGGTTTAGTTGCTGGGGGAAAAAAAAAACAAAAACAAAACAAATGTCAATGACATTGCTTCTCAGCATCCGAGATAAACTAATAAATTACATATAATAAAAAAAGACAATTATAAAGGAAAAATTATCAGTTTCAAAATATCAAAACATCTGTGCATCTTAAAATTACAAACAAAGAATTTGTGAAATTAGTAAAAACATTTGCCGAAAAGTTGCTTAATTTTGTGACGAAAAACAAAGAAGAAAAAAAGAAATTCTTCAGAGTCAGCTGTCACCTTCTTCTAGAGAATTCAATCTATTTAAAATGAGATTTTAATAAAAATGAAGTTTTTCCCAAGAAAAGTAGAAAATGATTTAGCAGGACATGTTAACTCATTCGTCCCTGAGAGCCATATCAGTTTACTTCCCTCACTGACTGACTGACTGACTTCACAAATGCGCCTGGGTGCCCTGAGCAAATTTTAGCAGTAGTTGTTGCTGAACTAAAAATAATAGGTAGCAAATAAATTGCTATATCTCTCATAATACCAAGTGTATACTTACCAAATTTCATCATCAATGTATTACTTAATAGGCCAGAGAAATAAAATCATGGAAAAGGTAACCGGAAAAGGTTTCATTATTGATCGATTGGCATTATTATGATCTAAATTGGTGTATGAGTTGAGCCAGATTTCTTTTCAGTTCATTTATTTATAATTTGAAACTTTTTTTTTCAAAATTTAAAACAATTCTGGGTGTTTTCCCTTGTGGTATGGCTTTCAACAAGTGATGCACAAGGTCACACCAGATTTTGCACATTGTTTACATGTACGTTTTCTGTCCAGCTCAAATGGCCAGTACAGGAGTCATCTGGTCTGTGCATCTCTGAGCAATTCCTGTTTTCTTTTTCCTCGGATAAATCACCCAAAAGTTGATATGGCAATTTCTGTCGGAAGTGTAGTCAAGTTTGGTCTCTTCTCTTGCCAGTTTTGGTTTTTATTCCATGATTCATCAACTCCTTCACAAGTATGAATGCATTGCAGATAGAGATATCCACTAAAAACCATATTTTCCTTGTCTGGAGGCCTTTCTGCAGGAGCTGTAGGTGGAATGGAGTTGGTCTGCTCTATCTACACCATTCATATGAAGTGTGTGAGCATCAAGAACCTCGGGCATGGAACATTTACAACACAACAATCCTTCTGTTTTCCCTGCACTTCAGTCACTGATAGCAAGTCCGCATTAATAGCAAGAAGTGTGACAGTCCTTGTGCCATTCTGTCACAACATTTAACCTTTAAAGCTGCACCGAAGTAAATTATCACAATATATATGAGATGGTGTTTTCCCCATAAATCCAATCAAGTCCTTCACAACCTGTTCCCTGAGGCCCCTCACTGGAAAATTCCCTTGTTTGCCAATATACCCTTAGAAGCCATTCATGTATCCATTATAGGATTCATTAGAGTACTTGTTCAATTTATCCAGTCTATCAGGGGATTTCCACTACCCCCATCACTATATTGATGGCAACATATTCCCATATTTCTTCAGTAGTATTAGCTTCCCATTTTGGATCCTTGTTTATTTTTTTTCCTGCACCCTCCCTACATATTTGTTGGTTTTGAGGGCAATTTTCAGATATAATTTGACCAAAAACATTGAACTGAAAAATCCATTTTCTTCCATTTCCTTTGAGTGCTTCAATATTTACATTTTGGAATATTTAACTTCAAATCTACCAATCGTGATTTCCATTCAGCATGTATGCTGGGTCAGCATCATTTTCTTTATCTCCTTCAAATTCACAATAAGATTCATCTAAATCACTTATGTACACATCGGATAAGTAATTTACATCCACCTCTTTCATTTCAAAAACACTTTTTTGTGCATGTAATAAACACATTCGGATGCCAAGGCATTATCAGGGACAAAAAGGTTAAATGCAGATATCAAATTTCTAATACCTTCATAGTGAAATGAAAACAAAAATTGAATAATCAAGATAAACTACAGTTAGATTTTAATCTTTTTTGCTACAAAAAAGACTGCATAAAAATATTGCATGAGGCATAGCTCACCAATTAAGTAAAAAGAACTACAGTACAACCTTTTTGTCCAGAGTCCGTTCTTTAATAAAAGCCAACAGCTCATCAGTGATCATTTTGAAATCTTTCTTGGCTGCATTTAAAACTGCAGAGACCACTTCCATGCGAACGGTCTCCTCAGGATCATGTTGGCGAACTTTCAATTGCTCTGAAAGAAAATACAAATGTTCTACATAAGCTACTTTTGTACTAATTCCATTTCTAAGTGCTAAAAGCATTAAATAAATTAAAAAAAAGAAAATCAAGCGAAATGCAAGTTTTACAAGGGATTATTCACTCCTACTTTTCAAAAATTGAAATGGGATTTTTAATCTATCCTATTTTATCAGTCCCAAATGCTATGCGATTTGTGTGAGAATGACCATATTTTCATCTTATTTACAAGTTGATGGAGAAAAAAAAAAAATAAAAATAAAAATTACTGATTAAAACCACTCTGCCAATATAATGTAATCATGGTTTCAATATTTTAGAACAGATCATATTCAAATAATTTATGCTTTTTTTTTTTTACACATCCAAGTAATAAAAAATACAAATGATCAAATGAATTACCATTTGAACTGAAAAATTTCCAAACAACAAGAATTATTTCACATGCAGTAAACATTAAAGAAATCATATATGCCAGGTTGGAGAGCATTACAAATACTTATGCAAAGATTACAATAAAAATAGTTAAACCAAATTAAACAGACTGTGTTATTTCATCCCCCTACCTCAGTTTTCATGACATGAAACAAATATGAACTAACTGGGGTTATGAGAGAATTTTAGACACAAGATTAACATGGTTTCATCATCTTGTCATTAATCCTGGAGTGATTTTTCAAAAAAGGGAAATACAGTCAACTTTTGTTTACTCACATGTCAAATGATTTTTTGACTTTTCTTCTGAGTCTACAAAAACAGCCTTTTCTGACCAAAGATGTGTTTTACCAAATAGCAAGTTGTACATTATTGGCCAAATCATTAAAGAAAGAATAAGCATATCTTAACTGAGAAGAGCTTATTGGGATATTGTATATAAACAAACCTCGGTCTGAGTCAAACTGAATTTTGTAACTCATTTCAAAGGGTTATTTATTTCATATAATACTCACCAATAATATCTTTGACCAAATCAGGATGATGTAAAATAAAACGCTGAGCATATTGAACGCATACTGTTCTAACTCCAGTGCTGATGTCATTGAACCTGAAATAAAATACAAAACAATAGGAATAGGTTCAAGATAAAACAGAGATTAAGATAAATTGAGACTATTCATTCATTGAGTAAAACCACTATTCTATCTAAACAACAATAAATATAATACATGAATTCATGTGCATGCTGCTGAAGGAAAACGCCCCCCCCCCAACAGCCTCAAAGGCTTTGTTGGTGGCAGAACTATTGTTTTTTGTAAAAAGATGTGCATGGAATTATATTCATCAATAATCTTCATGTCATTTTCACCTAGCAAGAACAAATATAGCATTTAGCACTCAAATCCCTACAATGGCTCAATACATGAATCGACATAAACGTCCATCACAGGGCATAAATATCCCCCAAGATTTGCAAAACACCTCGATAGTGGGTATCAACATTTTCTGAACCAGTCTGAGTCATCACACGATCTTATTTTCTGCTAGCAACAAGTTTGCAAATGATCTCTATGGATGTACATTGATATACATATATATGTATATATAAATAGAAAGAATGTTTAACAAAAAATAAATCTAACGCTATTATACCGCATTGTGTCTTTGAAAAGAGTGGTGTTTTGATCAAGTACAGTTTTGGAATTTCCATACATAATTGCGTACCTAAAAGTGAATCATATAAGAAAACACATTGAGCAAATTTTGAGAGGGATGGAAAGTTTTAAAACAATCACACTAATCAAAATCTTAACAGAGCTCCCTTGAATTATGATTTTTGGAATCATCAATAGAATGCAAAAAAATTTTTTTTAAATCTGATTTTGAAACTGAAAACGTGAATTTGGGATACCATTACACAATTAAACAGCATTGTATCCTCAATAATTTCAATTTTATTTCACAAATAATAGTTTAAAAACAGAGAGAACAAAAAAAATAAAAAAATACCAGCAACAACATTAGGAGCCATAAGCCCCAAAAATATACATGGAACTACTGTTAGGAAAAACTAGAATTAGAACCTTTTAAATTTGTGAAAATATTTTCTAAAATTAGAAAGTTAAAAACAAAAGCAACAGAAAAAACGGAATTGCTATCTATGAAATTGAACGAAACAAAAAAAAAAAAACAAATGAAAACTATCAAACACAAAAACAAAACCGAACCATCATGTCATTATATTTTTTTCCTGAATCCACCGTTATCAAGAAAAAAAACAATTATGTTTGTATTGGATATTGAACAGATTATAATGCTTGCAAAACGCACTAAAAACCGCCAATTACAAAATGTACCCTCCCCAATTCATTAATATAACATAATTCACAATATTTTCTTGCCAACAGAAGCAAAAAGTCCAAATTATTGCACTATGTTTTTTGAAAGAGACTTGCCAACAGTATAAAGGCCGTCAGAATGAAAACAAAGTTCATCTTTCTCATTTAGGAAACTCTTCTATCTTACCAACAATTCATACAGAATTTCATGCCATACCTGACAAGCATTACAAGTCTAGTGCAATATAAAACAATAGAGTTTCAAGTATTCTATTTTTGGTTAGCTTGTGCAGGCCAGGAAGCTTTCCTGGCCCGCGAAAGAGGGAAGGAAGGAGAAGAAGAGACAGAGAGAAGAAAAGGAAGAAGCCTGGGGAAGATCTTTACGAATCTTCCCCAGTTTTGGATTTCAACTTTTCAATCAATTTGAAACCCTCTTCCTCCGACATTTTCCCCTCAGAAATCATCTTTTCAACAGAAGCAATGTAAGCTTTGATCAGTACCGAGTAAGGCATGCTGACTCTGATCTAGGAAAAAGCCAGCTATCTAAACTGACAGCATGCTAACATCCTTGGTGTGGCTGGCAACACCAGATGGTCTCCATTGAAAAATAACTAAAAAATTAAAATTTACAGGCACTCTAAAAGTAATATAACCCCTTACTTAGCCAATGTTATACTATTTGGCAGCATTAGAACCTCATAGATTTCAATTTTATTTCACAAATAATAGTTTAAAAACAAAAAAACAAAAAATCAGAGGGACCAATAGGGGTCATGGCCCCTCACACAACGTACGTGCAACCATTGTTAGGAAAATTACATTTACACCCTTTTAAATTTGTGAAAATATTTTCAAAAATTAAAATATTAAAAACTAAACCTATGGAAAAAAATAAATTGCAGACTATAAAATTAAACTAAACTACGAAAACAAAACGAGATGAAGAAAAACAAAAGAAAAAATACCGGAAACCGGCGACGGTACGATTTATTTTGTTTTTAAATGCGGGCGAAATCAAGGGACATAACCGTAACGGTTTTCCAGGATATTGAACAGATTATAATGCTTGCAAAACGCACTAAAAACCGCCAATTACAAAATGTACCCTCCCCAATTCATTAATATAACATAATTCACAATATTTTCTTGCCAACAGAAGCAAAAAGTCCAAATTATTGCACTATGTTTTTTGAAAGAGACTTGCCAACAGTATAAAGGCCGTCAGAATGAAAACAAAGTTCATCTTTCTCATTTAGGAAACTCTTCTATCTTACCAACAATTCATACAGAATTTCATGCCATACCTGACAAGCATTACAAGTCTAGTGCAATATAAAACAATAGAGTTTCAAGTATTCTATTTTTGGTTAGCTTGTGCAGGCCAGGAAGCTTTCCTGGCCCGCGAAAGAGGGAAGGAAGGAGAAGAAGAGACAGAGAGAAGAAAAGGAAGAAGCCTGGGGAAGATCTTTACGAATCTTCCCCAGTTTTGGATTTCAACTTTTCAATCAATTTGAAACCCTCTTCCTCCGACATTTTCCCCTCAGAAATCATCTTTTCAACAGAAGCAATGTAAGCTTTGATCAGTACCGAGTAAGGCATGCTGACTCTGATCTAGGAAAAAGCCAGCTATCTAAACTGACAGCATGCTAACATCCTTGGTGTGGCTGGCAACACCAGATGGTCTCCATTGAAAAATAACTAAAAAATTAAAATTTACAGGCACTCTAAAAGTAATATAACCCCTTACTTAGCCAATGTTATACTATTTGGCAGCATTAGAACCTCATAGATTTCAATTTTATTTCACAAATAATAGTTTAAAAACAAAAAAACAAAAAATCAGAGGGACCAATAGGGGTCATGGCCCCTCACACAACGTACGTGCAACCATTGTTAGGAAAATTACATTTACACCCTTTTAAATTTGTGAAAATATTTTCAAAAATTAAAATATTAAAAACTAAACCTATGGAAAAAAATAAATTGCAGACTATAAAATTAAACTAAACTACGAAAACAAAACGAGATGAAGAAAAACAAAAGAAAAAATACCGGAAACCGGCGACGGTACGATTTATTTTGTTTTTAAATGCGGGCGAAATCAAGGGACATAACCGTAACGGTTTTCCAGGATATTGAACAGATTATAATGCTTGCAAAACGCACTAAAAACCGCCAATTACAAAATGTACCCTCCCCAATTCATTAATATAACATAATTCACAATATTTTCTTGCCAACAGAAGCAAAAAGTCCAAATTATTGCACTATGTTTTTTGAAAGAGACTTGCCAACAGTATAAAGGCCGTCAGAATGAAAACAAAGTTCATCTTTCTCATTTAGGAAACTCTTCTATCTTACCAACAATTCATACAGAATTTCATGCCATACCTGACAAGCATTACAAGTCTAGTGCAATATAAAACAATAGAGTTTCAAGTATTCTATTTTTGGTTAGCTTGTGCAGGCCAGGAAGCTTTCCTGGCCCGCGAAAGAGGGAAGGAAGGAGAAGAAGAGACAGAGAGAAGAAAAGGAAGAAGCCTGGGGAAGATCTTTACGAATCTTCCCCAGTTTTGGATTTCAACTTTTCAATCAATTTGAAACCCTCTTCCTCCGACATTTTCCCCTCAGAAATCATCTTTTCAACAGAAGCAATGTAAGCTTTGATCAGTACCGAGTAAGGCATGCTGACTCTGATCTAGGAAAAAGCCAGCTATCTAAACTGACAGCATGCTAACATCCTTGGTGTGGCTGGCAACACCAGATGGTCTCCATTGAAAAATAACTAAAAAATTAAAATTTACAGGCACTCTAAAAGTAATATAACCCCTTACTTAGCCAATGTTATACTATTTGGCAGCATTAGAACCTCATAGATTTCAATTTTATTTCACAAATAATAGTTTAAAAACAAAAAAACAAAAAATCAGAGGGACCAATAGGGGTCATGGCCCCTCACACAACGTACGTGCAACCATTGTTAGGAAAATTACATTTACACCCTTTTAAATTTGTGAAAATATTTTCAAAAATTAAAATATTAAAAACTAAACCTATGGAAAAAAATAAATTGCAGACTATAAAATTAAACTAAACTACGAAAACAAAACGAGATGAAGAAAAACAAAAGAAAAAATACCGGAAACCGGCGACGGTACGATTTATTTTGTTTTTAAATGCGGGCGAAATCAAGGGACATAACCGTAACGGTTTTCCAGGATATTGAACAGATTATAATGCTTGCAAAACGCACTAAAAACCGCCAATTACAAAATGTACCCTCCCCAATTCATTAATATAACATAATTCACAATATTTTCTTGCCAACAGAAGCAAAAAGTCCAAATTATTGCACTATGTTTTTTGAAAGAGACTTGCCAACAGTATAAAGGCCGTCAGAATGAAAACAAAGTTCATCTTTCTCATTTAGGAAACTCTTCTATCTTACCAACAATTCATACAGAATTTCATGCCATACCTGACAAGCATTACAAGTCTAGTGCAATATAAAACAATAGAGTTTCAAGTATTCTATTTTTGGTTAGCTTGTGCAGGCCAGGAAGCTTTCCTGGCCCGCGAAAGAGGGAAGGAAGGAGAAGAAGAGACAGAGAGAAGAAAAGGAAGAAGCCTGGGGAAGATCTTTACGAATCTTCCCCAGTTTTGGATTTCAACTTTTCAATCAATTTGAAACCCTCTTCCTCCGACATTTTCCCCTCAGAAATCATCTTTTCAACAGAAGCAATGTAAGCTTTGATCAGTACCGAGTAAGGCATGCTGACTCTGATCTAGGAAAAAGCCAGCTATCTAAACTGACAGCATGCTAACATCCTTGGTGTGGCTGGCAACACCAGATGGTCTCCATTGAAAAATAACTAAAAAATTAAAATTTACAGGCACTCTAAAAGTAATATAACCCCTTACTTAGCCAATGTTATACTATTTGGCAGCATTAGAACCTCATAGATTTCAATTTTATTTCACAAATAATAGTTTAAAAACAAAAAAACAAAAAATCAGAGGGACCAATAGGGGTCATGGCCCCTCACACAACGTACGTGCAACCATTGTTAGGAAAATTACATTTACACCCTTTTAAATTTGTGAAAATATTTTCAAAAATTAAAATATTAAAAACTAAACCTATGGAAAAAAATAAATTGCAGACTATAAAATTAAACTAAACTACGAAAACAAAACGAGATGAAGAAAAACAAAAGAAAAAATACCGGAAACCGGCGACGGTACGATTTATTTTGTTTTTAAATGCGGGCGAAATCAAGGGACATAACCGTAACGGTTTTCCAGGATATTGAACAGATTATAATGCTTGCAAAACGCACTAAAAACCGCCAATTACAAAATGTACCCTCCCCAATTCATTAATATAACATAATTCACAATATTTTCTTGCCAACAGAAGCAAAAAGTCCAAATTATTGCACTATGTTTTTTGAAAGAGACTTGCCAACAGTATAAAGGCCGTCAGAATGAAAACAAAGTTCATCTTTCTCATTTAGGAAACTCTTCTATCTTACCAACAATTCATACAGAATTTCATGCCATACCTGACAAGCATTACAAGTCTAGTGCAATATAAAACAATAGAGTTTCAAGTATTCTATTTTTGGTTAGCTTGTGCAGGCCAGGAAGCTTTCCTGGCCCGCGAAAGAGGGAAGGAAGGAGAAGAAGAGACAGAGAGAAGAAAAGGAAGAAGCCTGGGGAAGATCTTTACGAATCTTCCCCAGTTTTGGATTTCAACTTTTCAATCAATTTGAAACCCTCTTCCTCCGACATTTTCCCCTCAGAAATCATCTTTTCAACAGAAGCAATGTAAGCTTTGATCAGTACCGAGTAAGGCATGCTGACTCTGATCTAGGAAAAAGCCAGCTATCTAAACTGACAGCATGCTAACATCCTTGGTGTGGCTGGCAACACCAGATGGTCTCCATTGAAAAATAACTAAAAAATTAAAATTTACAGGCACTCTAAAAGTAATATAACCCCTTACTTAGCCAATGTTATACTATTTGGCAGCATTAGAACCTCATAGATTTCAATTTTATTTCACAAATAATAGTTTAAAAACAAAAAAACAAAAAATCAGAGGGACCAATAGGGGTCATGGCCCCTCACACAACGTACGTGCAACCATTGTTAGGAAAATTACATTTACACCCTTTTAAATTTGTGAAAATATTTTCAAAAATTAAAATATTAAAAACTAAACCTATGGAAAAAAATAAATTGCAGACTATAAAATTAAACTAAACTACGAAAACAAAACGAGATGAAGAAAAACAAAAGAAAAAATACCGGAAACCGGCGACGGTACGATTTATTTTGTTTTTAAATGCGGGCGAAATCAAGGGACATAACCGTAACGGTTTTCCAGGATATTGAACAGATTATAATGCTTGCAAAACGCACTAAAAACCGCCAATTACAAAATGTACCCTCCCCAATTCATTAATATAACATAATTCACAATATTTTCTTGCCAACAGAAGCAAAAAGTCCAAATTATTGCACTATGTTTTTTGAAAGAGACTTGCCAACAGTATAAAGGCCGTCAGAATGAAAACAAAGTTCATCTTTCTCATTTAGGAAACTCTTCTATCTTACCAACAATTCATACAGAATTTCATGCCATACCTGACAAGCATTACAAGTCTAGTGCAATATAAAACAATAGAGTTTCAAGTATTCTATTTTTGGTTAGCTTGTGCAGGCCAGGAAGCTTTCCTGGCCCGCGAAAGAGGGAAGGAAGGAGAAGAAGAGACAGAGAGAAGAAAAGGAAGAAGCCTGGGGAAGATCTTTACGAATCTTCCCCAGTTTTGGATTTCAACTTTTCAATCAATTTGAAACCCTCTTCCTCCGACATTTTCCCCTCAGAAATCATCTTTTCAACAGAAGCAATGTAAGCTTTGATCAGTACCGAGTAAGGCATGCTGACTCTGATCTAGGAAAAAGCCAGCTATCTAAACTGACAGCATGCTAACATCCTTGGTGTGGCTGGCAACACCAGATGGTCTCCATTGAAAAATAACTAAAAAATTAAAATTTACAGGCACTCTAAAAGTAATATAACCCCTTACTTAGCCAATGTTATACTATTTGGCAGCATTAGAACCTCATAGATTTCAATTTTATTTCACAAATAATAGTTTAAAAACAAAAAAACAAAAAATCAGAGGGACCAATAGGGGTCATGGCCCCTCACACAACGTACGTGCAACCATTGTTAGGAAAATTACATTTACACCCTTTTAAATTTGTGAAAATATTTTCAAAAATTAAAATATTAAAAACTAAACCTATGGAAAAAAATAAATTGCAGACTATAAAATTAAACTAAACTACGAAAACAAAACGAGATGAAGAAAAACAAAAGAAAAAATACCGGAAACCGGCGACGGTACGATTTATTTTGTTTTTAAATGCGGGCGAAATCAAGGGACATAACCGTAACGGTTTTCCAGGATATTGAACAGATTATAATGCTTGCAAAACGCACTAAAAACCGCCAATTACAAAATGTACCCTCCCCAATTCATTAATATAACATAATTCACAATATTTTCTTGCCAACAGAAGCAAAAAGTCCAAATTATTGCACTATGTTTTTTGAAAGAGACTTGCCAACAGTATAAAGGCCGTCAGAATGAAAACAAAGTTCATCTTTCTCATTTAGGAAACTCTTCTATCTTACCAACAATTCATACAGAATTTCATGCCATACCTGACAAGCATTACAAGTCTAGTGCAATATAAAACAATAGAGTTTCAAGTATTCTATTTTTGGTTAGCTTGTGCAGGCCAGGAAGCTTTCCTGGCCCGCGAAAGAGGGAAGGAAGGAGAAGAAGAGACAGAGAGAAGAAAAGGAAGAAGCCTGGGGAAGATCTTTACGAATCTTCCCCAGTTTTGGATTTCAACTTTTCAATCAATTTGAAACCCTCTTCCTCCGACATTTTCCCCTCAGAAATCATCTTTTCAACAGAAGCAATGTAAGCTTTGATCAGTACCGAGTAAGGCATGCTGACTCTGATCTAGGAAAAAGCCAGCTATCTAAACTGACAGCATGCTAACATCCTTGGTGTGGCTGGCAACACCAGATGGTCTCCATTGAAAAATAACTAAAAAATTAAAATTTACAGGCACTCTAAAAGTAATATAACCCCTTACTTAGCCAATGTTATACTATTTGGCAGCATTAGAACCTCATAGATTTCAATTTTATTTCACAAATAATAGTTTAAAAACAAAAAAACAAAAAATCAGAGGGACCAATAGGGGTCATGGCCCCTCACACAACGTACGTGCAACCATTGTTAGGAAAATTACATTTACACCCTTTTAAATTTGTGAAAATATTTTCAAAAATTAAAATATTAAAAACTAAACCTATGGAAAAAAATAAATTGCAGACTATAAAATTAAACTAAACTACGAAAACAAAACGAGATGAAGAAAAACAAAAGAAAAAATACCGGAAACCGGCGACGGTACGATTTATTTTGTTTTTAAATGCGGGCGAAATCAAGGGACATAACCGTAACGGTTTTCCAGGATATTGAACAGATTATAATGCTTGCAAAACGCACTAAAAACCGCCAATTACAAAATGTACCCTCCCCAATTCATTAATATAACATAATTCACAATATTTTCTTGCCAACAGAAGCAAAAAGTCCAAATTATTGCACTATGTTTTTTGAAAGAGACTTGCCAACAGTATAAAGGCCGTCAGAATGAAAACAAAGTTCATCTTTCTCATTTAGGAAACTCTTCTATCTTACCAACAATTCATACAGAATTTCATGCCATACCTGACAAGCATTACAAGTCTAGTGCAATATAAAACAATAGAGTTTCAAGTATTCTATTTTTGGTTAGCTTGTGCAGGCCAGGAAGCTTTCCTGGCCCGCGAAAGAGGGAAGGAAGGAGAAGAAGAGACAGAGAGAAGAAAAGGAAGAAGCCTGGGGAAGATCTTTACGAATCTTCCCCAGTTTTGGATTTCAACTTTTCAATCAATTTGAAACCCTCTTCCTCCGACATTTTCCCCTCAGAAATCATCTTTTCAACAGAAGCAATGTAAGCTTTGATCAGTACCGAGTAAGGCATGCTGACTCTGATCTAGGAAAAAGCCAGCTATCTAAACTGACAGCATGCTAACATCCTTGGTGTGGCTGGCAACACCAGATGGTCTCCATTGAAAAATAACTAAAAAATTAAAATTTACAGGCACTCTAAAAGTAATATAACCCCTTACTTAGCCAATGTTATACTATTTGGCAGCATTAGAACCTCATAGATTTCAATTTTATTTCACAAATAATAGTTTAAAAACAAAAAAACAAAAAATCAGAGGGACCAATAGGGGTCATGGCCCCTCACACAACGTACGTGCAACCATTGTTAGGAAAATTACATTTACACCCTTTTAAATTTGTGAAAATATTTTCAAAAATTAAAATATTAAAAACTAAACCTATGGAAAAAAATAAATTGCAGACTATAAAATTAAACTAAACTACGAAAACAAAACGAGATGAAGAAAAACAAAAGAAAAAATACCGGAAACCGGCGACGGTACGATTTATTTTGTTTTTAAATGCGGGCGAAATCAAGGGACATAACCGTAACGGTTTTCCAGGATATTGAACAGATTATAATGCTTGCAAAACGCACTAAAAACCGCCAATTACAAAATGTACCCTCCCCAATTCATTAATATAACATAATTCACAATATTTTCTTGCCAACAGAAGCAAAAAGTCCAAATTATTGCACTATGTTTTTTGAAAGAGACTTGCCAACAGTATAAAGGCCGTCAGAATGAAAACAAAGTTCATCTTTCTCATTTAGGAAACTCTTCTATCTTACCAACAATTCATACAGAATTTCATGCCATACCTGACAAGCATTACAAGTCTAGTGCAATATAAAACAATAGAGTTTCAAGTATTCTATTTTTGGTTAGCTTGTGCAGGCCAGGAAGCTTTCCTGGCCCGCGAAAGAGGGAAGGAAGGAGAAGAAGAGACAGAGAGAAGAAAAGGAAGAAGCCTGGGGAAGATCTTTACGAATCTTCCCCAGTTTTGGATTTCAACTTTTCAATCAATTTGAAACCCTCTTCCTCCGACATTTTCCCCTCAGAAATCATCTTTTCAACAGAAGCAATGTAAGCTTTGATCAGTACCGAGTAAGGCATGCTGACTCTGATCTAGGAAAAAGCCAGCTATCTAAACTGACAGCATGCTAACATCCTTGGTGTGGCTGGCAACACCAGATGGTCTCCATTGAAAAATAACTAAAAAATTAAAATTTACAGGCACTCTAAAAGTAATATAACCCCTTACTTAGCCAATGTTATACTATTTGGCAGCATTAGAACCTCATAGATTTCAATTTTATTTCACAAATAATAGTTTAAAAACAAAAAAACAAAAAATCAGAGGGACCAATAGGGGTCATGGCCCCTCACACAACGTACGTGCAACCATTGTTAGGAAAATTACATTTACACCCTTTTAAATTTGTGAAAATATTTTCAAAAATTAAAATATTAAAAACTAAACCTATGGAAAAAAATAAATTGCAGACTATAAAATTAAACTAAACTACGAAAACAAAACGAGATGAAGAAAAACAAAAGAAAAAATACCGGAAACCGGCGACGGTACGATTTATTTTGTTTTTAAATGCGGGCGAAATCAAGGGACATAACCGTAACGGTTTTCCAGGATATTGAACAGATTATAATGCTTGCAAAACGGACTAAAAACCGCCAATTACAAAATGTACCCTCCCCAATTCATTAATATAACATAATTCACAATATTTTCTTGCCAACAGAAGCAAAAAGTCCAAATTATTGCACTATGTTTTTTGAAAGAGACTTGCCAACAGTATAAAGGCCGTCAGAATGAAAACAAAGTTCATCTTTCTCATTTAGGAAACTCTTCTATCTTACCAACAATTCATACAGAATTTCATGCCATACCTGACAAGCATTACAAGTTTAGTGCAATATAAAACAATAGTTTCAAATTTTTGTTTGTGTTGGATATTCAACAAATAGTAATGATAGCAAAATGGATAAAAATACACGAAATCAAAGTGCTATTCATTCGAAAGGATAAGGAAAAATTTGGTCAGCAGTGGACTCCTACTAGCCAATGATCATCAATTCATATATAGCTTGCCCCTACAGGCTAAGCGCATATCCTGTATTGAATAAAAAAGATAATAAATAAATAAAAAATTAAATAAAAAAAATGAAAGCAACTGTCCCCTCCTGGATTAGTCTTCTTCGAGGTGAAAGTCATATTCGATGCAAAACTATGTACAGGCAATTAGACCCTTTAATGCTGGTTAATATCCCTATTAAAAGAAGGAATAGATCAGAAGAAGTAAATTGTATAATTTTCAAAAATAACTCATAATTGCTGCTTCCAAGGATCATAGCTACATCACTGCCTAGTTAGGTTGCATACTTGCAGATTTTTTAAATGTTCATGTAAATAAATATGAATTTAGTGCAAAATTGCGCAATTTCACAAATGACAATGCAAAGAGGAAATTGTGTTGCTGTCACAATAAACCTACTGCATTATGTCCTATTGTAGAGATGAAAGCATAAGTCAAAATTTTGATCCATATGAAGTTAATCATAGTTTCTGGTTAAAAATTCTTAATTACATTGTAATCCATTACTAAACCAAAAACATAAAATGACATACACACAGAAGCTGGACTTACCTGCCGAGGAAACAATTCCAGAGGACTCTGTGTTGGGAGGCTAGTTCAGATTCTGGATCAGAGAACATCTTGGCCAATAAACGAGTAACATTCTTCCTTTCAATTTCTTCACTACTCTATAAGATCAAAATCAAAAATCAGTCAGTGTGAGATTTACAAAGAAATGTTTAAACCATAGCTAAGATATCATCTGAATGAGTGAGGCTTTGGAAATAGATAAGCAAGAAATTCTGTTCATGACAGCTCATCTCCAGACCGGGACCCCCCCCCCCTATCTGGTACCTTCCCTTATACTAAATCAATTGTAACATCTGAAAGACAACATAAGCAACTTTGCATTATCTCACAAGAACCAAATTTTCCTTCAAACTAGACTATGAATATTCAATTTCCAAATGTTATTTTTACCAACATATGAATCAATTACCTTTAATTTGAATTCCAACTGAGGTAAAACAGCTAAAAGCATGGTACCAGATATCATGTTTAATTCATAGATCAGTTCATAAAGGTGGTCTGACACTTCACTTTCAGATGTTTTGCCAATCATCAAGAGATTGTTAAAGAACTGAAAAAAGAAAAATAATAAAGTATAGTAAGACATTGCAGATACATATGTTAAAAAAATGTTTCAAAAAATTGTATACAACCAACGAAGACAAAAGATTCCTTTTGCTGCTGTACATAATATATACATACTCACATACATTGCACTATCTATATTCAAGTCAGAAGCAGAAAATGAAAAAAGTACAAGATATCACTAGGTTATATTGTTTCATGTTATAAACAGTGAAGTTCCAAAGTATGTCATTATCTTTAAGGATACCCCCATTAAAAGACTTCTTAATTCAGATCCCTCAACATTCAATCAAATCATTCCATTGTTACAGACTACAAGCCATCTGCCTTGAGACTTTGTCTAAATGTAGTATTATATGTTAATTTTTACCACCAGATGTACGAATTTCTATAAAATGAAAAATTCATTTAAAATTTCATAGTTAGAAGTAATCTTTTTTTGAATCCTTCCAGGAGAAAACTTTAAACAAGCTAAGTCTAGTTTGCAACAACTTACAGTTTGGATGTATGGCTCTACAGCACAACTGGTTTTCCGCAACAAGTCTTTTGCCAGGTTATAAGCCAATTTATTTTGAGACTGAAAGAAGAAATAGTATGTATGATTGAAAATATATTTCAAGTAAGAAATCAATTAGGTCATTTTTTGTATCCAAATGACCTACAAAAGAAATACAACAGTTAAGGAAAGTAACAAAGCATTTCCAAGTTAAAGCAAAAGGAATCATTTCGCAACTCTTTTTCATCACTTATCAGCTTATTAACACATACCTATTGAACATAACATTACAATTTATGGTGAATGAAACTTGGAATCTATTTTGAATTTCAAATTAATAGACTGACGGACCTATTTAATTGTTAAGTTTCACACCCTCACCCTCAATGTTAAAAACAGTGCATAACGAAAACTTTTCAGTTAAATTGTTCAAAGCAATAACAATATAATTTTTCTTTTTTCAAATTTTCTTTCATTCATTTATTTATTTTTTCCATTGATTCCATTATCTTTTTGTGTGTTCATTTGATGCCAATAACAGTAGAGGTGTTCACTTGATAACAACTTCAATCATAAACTTTCATAGAATGTAACAAGTCAGTTGATAAGAGATAGTTTTCAGCAATAATCCAGTAGAGGGACCCATGCCATTTTCTGTGTTTTAGACCATTAGTGAAATTTCTTTTGCTTTTTAAAGCTTTGATTCTTTTGGCATAGAAAATAATTAAGTTATTCAGATCACTTCATATATTAAGAATAATTGGATGTTTGAATTAAAAGATTTGAAGAATCTGTATATTAGGATATGAAAAATCCTATGTATTTATTTCATGAAAGTTTATAATAAAAATTTTTTCAAAAATCCATACAAGAACATTTATAAAAATGTGATCATAAAACAATATTATAGATCATTTTTTAATTTAGTCGTCCAGTCTATTTCAAGGACTTGGTTGTTTGTGGAGTTATTGATAATAGAAGGAAGCTACTCCCAGACTTTTGGGGAAAAAACTTGAAATGTTTTGTCCTAAGTTTTTTTTTCTTGCTAAAAAAGAAATGAATCCGAATATTTGTCTAAAAAAAAGAACAAATTTTCATTGATACGAATGTAAAATCAGGCAGTTTTATCTGTTCCTATTTCTTATTTTACCAGCAAAATATCAATAATGAGCGCTGAGATCTTATTGACCTGGAGGAAATAGACAAAATCTTCGGAAGAAATAAGAAAATCAAAAAAAGCAATTGGAAGTGTAATTAAAAGTTGATTTAAAATTGAATTCAAACTTTGATTGAAGAAAACATAACGAATAAATACTTTGTCTAGAATGAGTCTCTCAATTATTGAAAATTATTATTGAAATTATTGAAAAATTAACAAAAACAGAGTAATCTTCAAGTTGATCTCTCTGACTAGCCATACCCACAAAAAAAATTTTTTTCGGAAAAAAAGAAAAAAAAAAGAAGAAAAAACACCAAAAAAATACTTCCAGCGTATTCTTTTTTCATTGATTATAATTGATTAATCATATCTTTGCATTATGACAAAAATTTTAGAGTTGGACAAAAAGTGAAAAAATGAAACAAGAATTTTTGATAATAAAATCATTCAAAATTTTTCTAAACAATTTAAAAAAAAAAAAAAAAAATCTTTTCCCAAAAATTCAAATTCAAAGATTTTTTTTCTACTTTCAACAAAAATAGACCTAAAATATAAGCTAGCAAATTAATGAATCTGCCAAGATGAGCAAATTTTACTATGAATTTCAGCCTTTTTTTCCCGAACTTCCCTAGTGAAGGGTTTTCATAGAAATGTTCTTATACTCGTTTTTCAAAAAGATGAAGAGAATTTACATGATGAATTAAGAGGGTGCAGGTTATTATCACAAAGGGAATTTTTTCCTGAAAACTGGAATGAAAACCTATCTAAAATAAAATCTGTCATTCATTTAGTGAGTACTGAAAATTTTATAAAAATCTAATAAGTAGTTGATTTTTTAATTTTTCAAAATGTAAGTGTTTTTGTATGTAAATTTTTTGTATGCCATTTTTTACTGAAAATATTTTGTTCACACATCGCAACATTTATGCTATCAATACTGAAAAATATCTCTGGTTCTATGAGGTAAGCACAGATAATTTTCATCTGATATTTTTTGCCAATCTTTTTTCTTACTAATGACACAAACATTCTGAAGATAAAATCAAGTTTTATATCATCTTTTCTCCAAGTGTCTATTTTCCAGTATGTGTGTCAGCAAAGTCTACATGGATCCTTAACTTGTCCTAATTTCTTGTTCATTTCTTCTTCCCATTGTCCCAATCCACTAAATGAATGAATGAATGAATGAATGAAAAAAAAAAAAATTTCCTTCTAAGAAATAAATATCTTTTCGTTAGAGGAAAAAATTTATTCTTATTAACTGTTCTTGTTTCCAATATTCTTGTATGCTTATAATGAAAATTTAAGTTTTAAAAGCAGAAATGTACAAGTATGATTCTCCATAGCAAATATTGCCAACAGTTCAAATGTTGATAACAGCATGGGTCCCCCTACTGAAAAGGAAAAAGAGATTGTTCAATTTCATTTGTTTCTTCAAAACATGCATAAATACTACTCATACACTCAATAATCAAATATCTTTGATAGACAGGAGCAAAGAAGAAATTTTTAGTGGGAGAATCACAGGCTACACTCTTGGGAAGATTTTCTCTTCTTCCCAGGTCCTCTCGTAACTAACCAATGTTCCCTTTCTTACTCTCCTACCTTCTGAAAAAAACTGATACTATGTACCTATGTCACTCCTTGACTCAGGCTGAAAAAGCCAGCAACCAACAGAATTCAACTTCAGCCTGGCACAAAAAATTGTGTCATTTCAAAATTACTTTTTAATGTAAATTGATCACCCCTGCCCATGAAAACAAATAGGAGGGGGGATGATTTTGAGAATCCAACTTGCTGAAAGCATCACCCAGGGTCACATCTGCACCCTTATAAAAATTATGTTGAGTATTGGTGAGATATGAAATTAATTTGTAATCTATCCCATTATAGTCCAGGTGAGTGGTGCACACATTCGTAATGAAAGTAAGAAATTTAGCACAAATATTCTTTAATAGGTACTAATCATTTTCAGATAAGGAAACATTTTTCAACTGTCAATCCATAGCAACTACTGAAAAATTGGTTCTTTTTTTGTATTATCAGGTATGCACAATGACATACTATAAGACTACCATAGTCTGACTACTGAAAAGGTATAATTAAGATGGCACACAAAAGGCATTATTACAGACATACTTCATGAGTTATGGATGTTGTCATACTACAGTAAACACTATATAGATTAATTCCAAGAGTGAATACAGGAATGTATGAAAAAAAAAAAACCCAAAAGAATGGAAAAATCTTTCTCAATCAGAAAAAAAAATAAATTCCTGGATTCAAAATTCAATTACACGTAGCTTACTCTTTCTCAGAATTTTATCACTTCATTCAGAAAATGAGCTGACAGACAGGAGCCAATACAGAAATGTAAAAAAAATAAAAAATAAATAACCTCTTAATAGGGAAAAAAAAGAAAAAAAAAAAAATTCCTGAATAAGTGCCAAAATTCAATCACTTCTTCCTCACAATATGCCTTACTCTTCCACAAAATTTCACTGGAAGTAATTGAGACATTTTGGAAATATTGTAAGGACTGACAGGAGCAAATACTGAAATGTAGTTTAAAAGAAAAAGAAAAAAAGAAAACAAACAGAAAAACATCTCTCAATCAAGCTAATTCTTGGATCCACCCCAAAATTCAATCATATTTTCCCTGATATGCCTTACCATTCCACAAAATTACATTACAATTCATTGAGGATTTCTGGAGATATCCTGTCGACAGACAAGAGTGAATACAGATATTTATGAGAAAACAAAATCTCTCAATCAGAAACAAATTCTTGGATCCACCCCAATATTCAATCAGTTCTCCCTTACAATGTGACTCCACAAAATTCAATTGAAATTTATTGAGAACTTCTAGAGATATTGTGTGAGCAGCCAGGAACAGACACAGAAATTATTGAAAAAGCAAACAAAAAAAAATGCAAAAAAATTCATTTTCAAGGTTTTTTTTTTTTTTAAATTACATATCTGTATTTCCTAACATCTGTCCACACCATATCTCCAAACTCAATGAATTTAAATGAAATTTTATGGAAAGGAGGGCCATAAGACAGAAATGAAGTGATCAAATTTGGGGGTGGATCCAGTAATTCATTTTCAAGGTTTTTTTTTTTTTTAAATTACATATCTGTATTTCCTAACATCTGTCCACACCATATCTCCAAACTCAATGAATTTAAATGAAATTTTATGGAAAGGAGGGCCATAAGACAGAAATGAAGTGATCAAATTTGGGGGTGGATCCAGTAATTCATTTTCAAGGTTTTTTTTTTTTTTAAATTACATATCTGTATTTCCTAACATCTGTCCACACCATATCTCCAAACTCAATGAATTTAAATGAAATTTTATGGAAAGGAGGGCCATAAGACAGAAATGAAGTGATCAAATTTGGGGGTGGATCCAGTAATTCATTTTCAAGGTTTTTTTTTTTTTAAATTACATATCTGTATTTCCTAACATCTGTCCACACCATATCTCCAAACTCAATGAATTTAAATGAAATTTTATGGAAAGGAGGGCCATAAGACAGAAATGAAGTGATCAAATTTGGGGGTGGATCCAGTAATTCATTTTCAAGGTTTTTTTTTTTTTAAATTACATATCTGTATTTCCTAACATCTGTCCACACCATATCTCCAAACTCAATGAATTTAAATGAAATTTTTTGGAAAGGAGGGCCATAAGACAGAAATGAAGTGATCAAATTTGGGGGTGGATCCAGTAATTCGTTTTCAAGGTTTTTTTTTTTTTAAATTACATATCTGTATTTCCTAACATCTGTCCACACCATATCTCCAAACTCAATGAATTTAAATGAAATTTTATGGAAAGGAGGGCCATAAGACAGAAATGAAGTGATCAAATTTGGGGGTGGATCCAGTAATTCATTTTCAAGGTTTTTTTTTTTTTAAATTACATATCTGTATTTCCTAACATCTGTCCACACCATATCTCCAAACTCAATGAATTTAAATGAAATTTTATGGAAAGGAGGGCCATAAGACAGAAATGAAGTGATCAAATTTGGGGGTGGATCCAGTAATTCATTTTCAAGGTTTTTTTTTTTTTAAATTACATATCTGTATTTCCTAACATCTGTCCACACCATATCTCCAAACTCAATGAATTTAAATGAAATTTTATGGAAAGGAGGGCCATAAGACAGAAATGAAGTGATCAAATTTGGGGGTGGATCCAGTAATTCATTTTCAAGGTTTTTTTTTTTCATAAATTACATATCTGTATTTCCTAACATCTGTCCACACCATATCTCCAAACTCAATGAATTTAAATGAAATTTTATGGAAAGGAGGGCCATAAGACAGAAATGAAGTGATCAAATTTGGGGGTGGATCCAGTAATTCATTTTCGAGGTTTTTTTTTTTTTTAAATTACATATCTGTATTTCCTAACATCTGTCCACACCATATCTCCAAACTCAATGAATTTAAATGAAATTTTATGGAAAGGAGGGCCATAAGACAGAAATGAAGTGATCAAATTTGGGGGTGGATCCAGTAATTCATTTTCAAGGTTTTTTTTTTTTTAAATTACATATCTGTATTTCCTAACATCTGTCCACACCATATCTCCAAACTCAATGAATTTAAATGAAATTTTATGGAAAGGAGGGCCATAAGACAGAAATGAAGTGATCAAATTTGGGGGTGGATCCAGTAATTCATTTTCAAGGTTTTTTTTTTTTTAAATTACATATATGTATTTCCTAACATCTGTCCACACCATATCTCCAAACTCAATGAATTTAAATGAAATTTTATGGAAAGGAGGGCCATAAGACAGAAATGAAGTGATCAAATTTGGGGGTGGATCCAGTAATTCATTTTCAAGGTTTTTTTTTTTTTAAATTACATATCTGTATTTCCTAACATCTGTCCACACCATATCTCCAAACTCAATGAATTTAAATGAAATTTTATGGAAAGGAGGGCCATAAGACAGAAATGAAGTGATCAAATTTGGGGGTGGATCCAGTAATTCATTTTCAAGGTTTTTTTTTTTTATAAATTACATATCTGTATTTCCTAACATCTGTCCACACCATATCTCCAAACTCAATGAATTTAAATGAAATTTTATGGAAAGGAGGGCCATAAGACAGAAATGAAGTGATCAAATTTGGGGGTGGATCCAGTAATTCATTTTCGAGGTTTTTTTTTTTTTTAAATTACATATCTGTATTTCCTAACATCTGTCCACACCATATCTCCAAACTCAATGAATTTAAATGAAATTTTATGGAAAGGAGGGCCATAAGACAGAAATGAAGTGATCAAATTTGGGGGTGGATCCAGTAATTCATTTTCAAGGTTTTTTTTTTTTTAAATTACATATCTGTATTTCCTAACATCTGTCCACACCATATCTCCAAACTCAATGAATTTAAATGAAATTTTATGGAAAGGAGGGCCATAAGACAGAAATGAAGTGATCAAATTTGGGGGTGGATCCAGTAATTCATTTTCAAGGTTTTTTTTTTTTAAAATTACATATATGTATTTCCTAACATCTGTCCACACCATATCTCCAAACTCAATGAATTTAAATGAAATTTTATGGAAAGGAGGGCCATAAGACAGAAATGAAGTGATCAAATTTGGGGGTGGATCCAGTAATTCATTTTCAAGGTTTTTTTTTTTTAAAATTACATATCTGTATTTCGTAACATCTGTCCACACCATATCTCCAAACTCAATGAATTTAAATGAAATTTTATGGAAAGGAGGGCCATAAGACAGAAATGAAGTGATCAAATTTGGGGGTGGATCCAGTAATTCATTTTCGAGGTTTTTTTTTTTTTTAAATTACATATCTGTATTTCCTAACATCTGTCCACACCATATCTCCAAACTCAATGAATTTAAATGAAATTTTATGGAAAGGAGGGCCATAAGACAGAAATGAAGTGATCAAATTTGGGGGTGGATCCAGTAATTCATTTTCAAGGTTTTTTTTTTTTTTAAATTACATATCTGTATTTCCTAACATCTGTCCACACCATATCTCCAAACTCAATGAATTTAAATGAAATTTTATGGAAAGGAGGGCCATAAGACAGAAATGAAGTGATCAAATTTGGGGGTGGATCCAGTAATTCATTTTCAAGGTTTTTTTTAAAAACATTTGCTCCAACCTTCACAATATAACAATGGACTTCAATGAAATTTTGTGGAAAGATGAACCAGATGGCAAGGAAGAAGTGATTAAGTTCTGGGTCAGATCCAACAATTTATTTTTGATTGAGAGATATTTTCCCATTTAAATAATTCATACATTTCATTATTTGCTCACATCTGTCCTTATGGTATCTCTAAAGGTTTTCAGTGAATTTTAATGAAACTTAGTGGAAATGATCAAATTTTGGGGGCGGATCCAGGGATTTGTATTTCATTGGGAGATATTAGAAGACTTATTGGCTCGTTTCTAGGTAGGAAATACTGCCTAGCAACCATTGCTAAAGAAAGTTCAATTCAGAAGGTCTCCATATCCAAAATTCTTCAGTATACCCTCGAGTATCACAATGCCAAGTTTTATCACCAAATTCTGCATCAATTGCAGAAGATAGATGGAGATAATACAGGGGGGGGGGGAGTACACTCATTAATTAAAATGACAAAAAATTTAGTTATTAATCTTAGAAAAGAATTAAGGGCTAAAGTGCATCTGTTAATACTTGTCAATTCATGAAACTTGGGCCGTGCCCATTCCAAATGTTAGGAAGAGTATGTGGAGCAGCCTGCCATCATTATCAGGCAAAATAATTTTCCATCCGGCATACAAATCAAAGTATTTTGGTTACTTCTTTTCAGCGTTGCCACTTCAAATATTTTATGTCTAAGTTTAGATAATTCCGAAGAGCTGAAGTCAAAGGAGATGATTTATATGAATTATGAAGGAATATCTGGAATCTTTTAATTCTATATGTTTTAATTAGATTCATTGAGAAATGTGGATTTTAAGTACTTCAAACTCAACACTTCAATGCCTGGTGTTTTTCTATTATATCTGGTGAATTTAAATTTTATATAATAGTCAACTGTTGAGAAATAACAGTGCATACATGCCCACAGAGATTTCTCCATTTATGTAATAGGGTCATAGTGTTGGTGTTTGAAAAACAATGAATCTTACATTTCATATACAATCAGACATTTCTTCTTTGAATCAGAGAGAAAATTACTTAATCCTCAACATATACTCAAACTTAGAATAAATGATTAGATCCAAGTTTTATCAACTTTTTGAATAAATTCAAACAAACCCTATTTATCTCCAAAAGACAAGTAACTCATCCTAGGTGTACATCAAATTGGATTCAAGATTGAATAATCTATGCAGCCATGCATTTCACTGATTTTTTAAGAGAAATATGGAAATTGATAATTAAAAAACTGACTGAAGACAAAATTGTATCACCATAGACCCACTGATGGCCTAACCAACCAAAAAAGTGGGCTACAGAAGTGTCTGTGTTTCTGGGTGCTCCTGGACACATTTTGGGGGTACAACTTTGAAAATTAGCAGGAGTATATCAAATTGCACCATCTAAAAACGTCCAAACCATTGCTTTTTGGGGTCTCTTATGGTCATTTTGGACTCTTTTTTTCAAAGATAATTTCAGATAAAAGATCTGTTTGTTTAGATAATTAGTTCTGGTGCATGTGTAGGCTACAGCGGTTCATTTATGCAAGGTACAGATATTTTACTATATTTTCCAACTTCATGAGTTCAGAGTGATAAATTTGAAAATATATAAATTTCCAAATACCATAATCAGATAAAATATCAATTAAACTGACACTGTTGTATGATTACTTAACCTATCATCTAACTTGTGAGTAAGCATTAAGGATCAGATACTTTTCATACAGGTTAAAAAAAGTATGTTACGAATGTATACATAATGTGATTTAAAATGTGTGCATTTTAAGCACAAACTCTAGAGCCAAATCATATTAAGTGACAAAAGGTTGTATGTTCAATATTCATTGTACCTAACATAAAGAGTTCTTACAAGGATTTACCTCGAGTGAGTCTTGGACTGCAAACATCAGCTCATCAATTTTGCTGAGCCAGATATTTCCTTGTAGCATTTTGTTGAGATGGACCCTAAGTTAGTATTTCTAATGAAAAGCAAATATCATTACCTTATAGGGTTCAATGAGATTGATAAGAATTGTATCCAATAATTCCTGTGAGACAGTATCGGCTTCAGTAATAAGAGGCACCATCATATCAAGCATAAAGGTTCGCACTTTAGCTGAATGTTTTTCACTGGAATTTAAAATAAAAATATTTAAATGTACGTAGTTTTGCCAAAAATAAAGCAGAATTCTTGACAGAGTATATAAATCAAAAGTTCTGCTTAAATATATTCATTCATGCAGTTTTTTTAGATGATGAATAATATTTAAATTTTCAAACATAGTTTTTTTTTTCCTTTACCCAAGCAAGAAGTTTTGAAAAAGCTGATATAATAAAATTGTTTTGCAATGAGCAAAATACACATTAATGAAATGAAATGATTTTTGTCTACTTAGCTCAACATTTTTGTCTAGATCATAAACTGTGTGTGATGGATAAAAGAAAATACTTACTTGATGATGGAAAACATGAGTTTGTACAAATTACAGAAAATCTCTTGGCTATCATCAAGTTCAATACAAATATTGAATGATTTGACCCAAGCCAAATTCTGAAATATAAAAAAAATTAAGAACAATCAATGTAAGAATATTAAAACCACGATGTATTACCTCAAACTTTCATTCAACAGATCAACTAGTCATCATACCAATAGATGTCTAAAAACATTGATACTAAACTTCTATAATAAAAATGATATCAAGATCAATTTACAAACATCACTAGTATATTTAAGGTGGGACTAAAATAATTCTTGAAAAAAAATCAATACAAAATTTTTGCCTTCATTGAATTCTCTGAATATAAAATAGTATAGACACTCACATAAAATCTATTGCATTGCAATTTTTCTCAGATAAAATAGATGGATTAATCAGATCGAAAGTGTTCCACAATGAAAATCACCTACCAATATAATAGACAACTTACCTCAAGTAAATAAAAGTATCGCTTAAAAGAAGGAGATTCTGGATCTTCTAGTCCGCGTAATTGTTTTACCAAAAACATGAAAATTTCCTGAAAAGGGATGAAATTAGTTTTGAGAATCAATACACAGAAAATGTATAACATGAAATCATGTATATCATAAAATCATATACGATAGAGCTTTTTACAATAAAAGATATAGATAAGAGATCTATTTGTCAAGTAGTCCTCCAAATTTAGTGGGCTTGAAATCATGGGTTTGATAATTCAGTTGGTTTTCTCATCAATAAAAAAAAGCTACAGACTTAGGGAAAAAATTCAGAACATTTTGTTCAAGCTTATTTAGAAGGAAAAAGTCTAAATATTTGTTAAGAAAATGAAAAGAAATGCAAATTTTCATTCATCACATAGAATCAGGTTGTTTCAATACAGTGTTTATGCTTTTTTTAATTTCATCAGCAAAACATCAATAATGGATGTTGACAGCAGATTGACAAGTTTTGAAAAGTATAGCGGTCAAAAGCAAAATCAAACTTCAACTTAAAATTAAACTTCAATCGAAGAAAGCTTAACTAATAAACCCTATAAGAAGCTTGATAAGGATCGTAGCAAAATCATGTCCAGAATGACTCTTTCAATAAATGAGAAATTAAAAAGAAAAAAAAAAGAAAAAAAGGGAAAACAAAGGAAAAAAGCAAAAAAAAAAACATTGTGTTTCGAGTTCTTCAGACATAGAAGGTAAAAAAGCCACCTTGGGGGAAATAGATGCAACCTGGAATACCATGATACATACTTATTGAATGGGAGGTAGGAGGGGGGGATATCGTAATTGCCTTTACTTTCCACTCTCTCAAGAAAAAGAAAAACAACTAATATCCAAACTAGAATGTTCAACAGGTGGTGGAGATCATTTAAATTACTGAGGATTAAGTTTCATATGATTTTGATCAGAATTACAATTTTGCAAGAAGTTTGCACCCCTAACTCCTAGACTCCAGTAAATGATATATACTCTGAATAGTGTATACATTTTGACAATTCTTAGGACTTGAGAATACAAAGAATAATTTGCACCTAATATGCAAAAATATTGCCAAACTCCTATAAAAATGAAAATGCTTTTTATTACTGCTCGACTCTAACAGGACACACATTTTAAGGTAACATTTGATAAGCACATTACTTATGGTCAAAAAGATTATAATATATCCAATTTTCAAGTTAATAGCAACACAATAATTATTGACTTTTTACTAGTATTTCTTCCATCTCGCAACCACTCAGACTGGCTGTCAACAGTCATCAGTAAATAGTGAGGATGGATCAGACAAAAAGAGTAAGCTCCAAGCAAGATATGAACTCGCATCTTTTTTTGCCTTAAGAAGCCAGATCATGTATAACAGCAGCTCATCCTATTGAGCTACTAGAACTTTACAGTTAGTGAATCATATCTAACCCTTATATTTACTCTCCTTTTTTTCCTGATCACTTGTTGCCATATCATTTATTGTTACTACATACACTAATAGTAATGGTTGTTGTAGTATTATCTTGAATTTTTATTAGATGTAGTATTGTCCACCATAATTAATTTTTGACTGGTATTTCTTTTATTTCAATTTTTTTCACTATATTGAATGCACACTCAGGTCAAAAATTAATAATGGCTGACAATGCTTCATCTAATAATTATTAAATATAATATAGTAACATAATAATTTACGAAATATGAAGATATCTTCTTTTGAACACTTGCTACCATGTTCATGTCAATGAATTTCACTTGATTATCAGCAGACAGTAACTTTGGAAAAAATTTTTCCAAGTTGAATATTAATTTAAGTATTAGAGATGAGATTAAATTAAACCAAATCAAATCAAATATTAGACATTGAACACCATTGGCTGTATTTATTAGTAATACTGTCTCCCCCACCCCATTGGATGTATTTACTTATTAATAGCAACAGATTTTCATTTCATTTATTATCTGAACAAATTCTGATATTTCTATTTCAATTGTCAACCTTGTCTATTCTCATAGTTGAAATAGAGAATGTGTTGCCTTGGATATTCATCTCGGACACACACTGGAAGAGCCAGGTTGTCTCTTGTAGCTTGTTGTGTGGCTTTTGAACCTACTTGGCAGATCAGCATCAATACTTTTAGGTCACCCACACCGGGCACTCCAAACATGACCGGTACAAACTCGCACTTGTTGGTTAGTGTGAAATACTTGGCTATTTTTTGCCTCTTCTCTATTGAGCGATAATACCCGGCTCAAGTTGCCATTTGCAAAAGAATCACTGTAAGTGTCATTCCAAATAAGATGTTTGCCAGCTCTGAGTGGGAAAACAGTTATACTGTCTGGATACATACCATCTCCCCAGTCTAGATCAATAAGCCTAACCAAAGCAGGTACTCTGGCAACGTCAAGTCTTCTTCATTTGATGCCATTAAAGACAGTATAGCAAGGACTTTTTAGTGATCATTGCCTAACATGGTTTCAACCTAGAGAAAGAAAAGGCTGTGTGCAACTGAGCAGGAATTAAAATAAGGCACAAAATGGTAAATCTATTTCAGATTTGAGGGAACTTACCTTAAGGTGATCAGGATCTCTATATGGAGCTTCTGGTGCAAATATACGGAAGACATCAGCAATACAGCATGCCACAAGAAGACGAACATCTTTACTAGCATGATCAAAGAAGAACTCAGTGGCCAAATGGAGGGCTAACTCTGAATATTTCTCATTTTCATCTTGTCCCATATCCTGGAACACACGAGCCAGCATCTAAAAGAGAAAATTGATTTTCTTCTTTTCACTTACACAGTATAATAAACTCAAAAATGATGGAGCATATTGATATTGACATTCACAAAAACTAACTTTTCATCAAGTTTTACAATTTACTTTTTACGTTTTATTGGTTTTCCTTGTACATATTATTTATAATAAAGATCCAAGTAGTTGAAGCAAATATCTTTCAAGTATTTTGCTCATAATGAATTGTCTCCACTTGGATACAAACTCCTAGTCTAAGATGATCTAAAATGAATTCAACATTGAAAATTCTGTTGATAACATCATCATATTTAGCAAGTTGGGATTAATTTGTTTCTAGAACATTAATAATAGATAATATTCACAGATTTGGACCTTCAGGACAAATGATAATTTTGAGAAATGTTACCAAAAAGGTCCCATAATATTTTCTGAGAGGGTTTTCACAAAATAACCAGGCTCAGGCACCTTTAGTTTTCAAAATAGTTAACACTTTTTCATTCCAGACAATGGAGACAAAAAAAATAAATAAATAAATAAAAAAAATGAAATAAATAAAAAAAATGGTAAGAACAAGTGAAAAAAAAGAAGTAAAAACTACTTTATTTATTTTTATTTAGGCTATACATATTCAACGAGAACATTTCAATATTTAATGAATAATAAAATAGTGACTATTAAAGGTAGTCCCTGAATTACGATCTTACAACTGTCCATAAACATGGATATGAAAAAATTCATGTAAATATATAATTGGCATATTCATACTAGTATAAGAGTGAAAAACAGTATATCTAACCATATAATGAGCTTAAATGCAAATTTTTCAGTTCATTTGTTTGTACTTAAATGGGATGATCTCATTGGTTGATTTACTTTCTAATTATGACACAATAAAAATCATGTCATAGAGACTCAAGACTTCATATCTGATAATCACTCATTAAAACAGCTTGACATGAGTTGAGACTTTAATAACCCTATCATTTTGGACTGGTATATTCTAGCAGGTATTGTGTTTGTGTTCGTTTGTCTCGACACAACACCACCATTTCTCAACAAATCTTCACAATTTTTGAAATGGAGGTCCAAATGCACCCTACAATAACACATAAACAAGAAAAACACAAATCCAGCCTCCATCTGGGATAATATCCAATGAAACTTCCATTCATTTGTGTCAAGGTGTTTTTGTTTTTTTGTTTTATCTTGAAACATCACCATTTCCAATTAAATCTTCATCAATTATGACAGAAAGGTCCATATATGCTCTAGAATAATGCACAAATAAAGAAAACCTGGGTCTGGCCTATCCCTAGGCAAAATATCTGATACAAGTTCCCTTTTATAAATAAAATATTCATCCCGGAATGATATAATCAAGGGAGGTAATTCTATTCCCGTATTTAGATATTTCTAGCTATTTCTCATCTAGATTTATGCACTCTTCAATCAGTGAAAGTAGAAAAAGTCAACTTCTGAATAGAAACGGCAGTACAGATTATTGACTTGAGTGCTATTCTATCCGATCTTTTCTTAAATAGAATGCACTCTTCCAAGACTTGCTTTATTGCATCCTAATCCATCCTGTCTTTTTCCAATACTGAACTCACAAAAGTAAGTATCTTAAGTTCACTCTTTTCCGAGACTGTGTTCCATTGATTAAAAATTGCCATTTTTCTTTCAAATTATATTTTTTGACTCAATTTTACATATTAAAAAGTCTTTCAAAAATTCCTTTAGAGATTATCTCTTCAAATGTTTTCATGTCTAGATATCAGAAATTGCTATTTATATCTTTTCCAATGTTTTTTTGATTCATGTAAAATAATCTAGGGAGGTTACACTATTCCTGTGCCAAGAGGTTTTTCATCTAGATTACATCATTTTGAGTGTTGAATGCAGCACCACCACCTCAAACATCGAACAGATTATTGCATTCAGTTTTCAATGTGCTACATTTTCCACAAACCAAACAAGCTTATGAACAAGTTTTTTGCTTATTACCAAAATTTACTTTTCTTCTTCAAGAGAAAAAACTCAATAAATGGGACCTAAGAGAGGATATAGAATTGAAATAGAATACGGAGAGTAAAAAATTAACACATTCAATTCAATAAACACAGGCACAAAAAGCTTCACGCATCATAGCAGTCTGAAAGATAAAAAATCTTTGTAGATATGTGTACATTCAAATAAATATTCGCATATACATTTATATACAAAAAGAGATACATAAAAATTTACAGCCATTCAAATAGAACACAAAAAATGCACTGAGATATTTAACACAGGTCAGAATATTTCAAAAGGTTCATTTAAAAAACATACATACTATATAAATACGATGAGTATACATTACTCTAGGTTGAACCTGTGTTGTATTTTTTTGTCAAATTTTACAATATAATATTTTACTTATGAAACACAGACTGATTGAGTGGAATAGGTTAAATTTCAAAATGGGGAGTCCTATGTGTAATACTTATTTTTCGAATACATTGTTTTTTCTTTCAAATTGTTTCATCTCAAATTTTTTCTTTGTTTTACCGTTAAAATACAATTACATATTTGTTTTTTCATTTTATTTTCAAAGTTTGTAGGAGAATAAGAGCAGTGATGCTAATTAAGGTGTTCTTTGTTTTGATTTTTTTAAATTTGAAAATCCAGTGTTACCAATTAAGATTTTTTTTTAAATTTTCGAATTTAAGAGAGACTTCCAGAATCAAAAAATCATATCTAAATTGGCAACATTAAATAAAAGAATAAAGGTGACTAAACAGTAGCTTTTTTTTAATGGTAAAGTATAGCATTAGTGAATGAATTGTCTGAAATGACTATTTCAAGATATAACCTGCCAGTCAGAACAGGACCCAGTCATAAGATGGGTACTGGGAGTATAAATTAAAAAATAGCCTAACCTTAATGTCTTCAAAAGTTATTTTATTTAAAACTTATTTAATTGAAAGATAAGGAAAACTGTAATCGATTTTCCTGTGTGGGCATTTTTTTTGCAGGAAATTTTCAGAATTTCATTCGTGGGAGTTTTTTCCTGATCACCACAGAAGACATATTCAACTAAGATCATATCAATTAAGTCAAGTTGATACATCGAGCTTGGTGTGTCAAGCTCATCTTTAACTTATGCAAGTGGGATATTATCATACAATATAGACAGAATTGCAAAATTCATTCACCTTAAGCCTCCGAACCAGCTCATCTTTTCCGATATCTTCAGACACCTCTTTGCAGTTTGGAGGATAGACTATTTTATTAGGCTTGCCTCCCTTTGGCAGCGGCATCTTCGGTTTTCACCTGTTGGAAAAACAAAGAAAATATCAGTGAGAATATTGTCAAAATACTCAGAAAAAAAAAAAATGTAGTGACTAAAAAGTACAGAATATCAACAAAATAGAACAAACATCAAGGATATCTACTCAGCTTCGAGCAGAACAAAGCCGAATAGTGGAAAATGAGGATATCAAACCCCAAATTTGGGGTGCTTGCTTCTAAAATCATCATTTGAAATAGTTTTTTTTTTTTTTTTAAAAAGCCTGAACATTAGATATTGGCATTAGTGGGAAATCTTACCTACTGGCAGGCCTGGCTAATTTTTTCTACAATAGTCCTGCGTAGGATGGGGACGTTACTGATGCAGTGGACAAAAACAGACTGGCTGTTTCTGGTTTGAATCCATAACAGCTTCATTTCCTCCATGAAATTTGTCAGTTTTCAGAACTCATTCCCACTTTTAATGTTTTATTTTTTAATGTGAATGTTTTTCTTTTTTTCAGTTATGACTCGAGTAAGCTTAGGTAATTTTAATTTATAATGTAAGCAAGGCTGCTCTATAGAAATTCATCTTAAAATTTTTGGCTTCAGTCTGCAGCTGTTGTCAGTGCTAATCTGTATTACAGTACAATAGTCATGCTGTATAAACAGATATCTTCAAATAATAATTTAGGCATGAATTCAAGAAACTATTATTCCTCTGAAAACTGAATTTGACATTCATTTCTTTCAGGAAATTATAAATGTTTTGATAAAAAACGTGAGCAAAAATTTTCAGTGAAACTAATTTTCTGAAAAAATTTATTTTAGTTGAATATTTGAAAAAAATTAAGATAATTTTCATAAGATTTGTCTCAGCTGTCTATAACACTTCCATTTCTTCTTGAAATTTGTCAATTTTCGAAATAATTTTTCAGTTACTATGTGACTTTCCATTTGTTATACAGAAGTACACCTTCAAAATATTAGGTTACTTCTATTAGCTCCTTTCATGACTTTTTTTTTTTTTTTTTTACACACTCAATACGCTTTGAACATTTTTGACTAATGCTAACCCTGCCCACATGGTTATGGTGTGTAAGACATATTAAAGAATGTTTTGTTTCTGAAGAGTCAAATGTGCAGTTATTTCTACCCCAGACGATTCAAAAATTCCCTTCAAGTATGTATGTATGTATGTATATATCTCACACACCCACATATCAAGTAATGTTATAAAACAATGAATGAGATGGTATAATATATGATATACACCAGGTCCTTTAGGAGGTAATACGTATTACAAGACCAGAAAAATGGAAATTAAGTATATTGATTGTGAAAAAACTCATCATCACAGTCAATAATTGAACAACTGCAGCATCAAAATTTCAAGTCATGTAAAAAAATTCCATCAATGATATCACTGGTGCTTTCCACTGGAAAATATCTTGATTCTGGTGAATCTATGTGTATCATAATTAAACCTGTCTAAAAAGATCAAAAATACCTTCTTTCTAATAAATAATAGAAAAACATTTATAAAAGGGGTCTAGTAGAGTCCTAGTGCCAATTTTCAAGTCTGTAGACATAACAGTACGGCCAGGAGCATTGAAACAAACACATAAAAAAGGGCAGAGCCATCACCATTGTTGATGTCTTTCCTTGATTTCTACCATACAGTATTATATTTGGAGAATGAAAGTTCACTGGTATCATTCGAAAGACACTAACAAGACAATAGAGAGAGAAAAGAGAAAACGAAGCTGAAAACCCAGATTTTTTGTTCAAATTCCAACATTTGGTTAAATTGGGCATAAAAACAGCTAGTGCTGTTTTTAAAGTAACATTTACAATGAAAGAACTAAAAAATTTAGACTTGGTTGGTTGAGTTTAGGATATTTATTCTGGTAGTCAATGTCTGATTAGGTCAACTTTCTCTTTAAAAAGAAAATAGGGTTAACAATTGCAAGATGAATGAGGGGAGGGTCTGTGTTTTCACATTAGTCATCAAGTGAATCTATCTATAGAATAGAAAGGAAGAGCTGATTTGCAATGGCTATTTCTTCTATGAAGACAGAGTAAGTGACAATCAAATATATTGAAAGTTAAATATACATCATAAAACAAAGTGCTATAAACACGGACAATTACAGGCGATGAAATTGTTAAAACTGTAAATGAACATAATCATGTCTGTGACACTGCTGATGATTTTTTTTGTGTTGATGTCAACATTAGACTTCTACACGTGACCATTAATCAACCTTGCTTCTAAGGTTTTCTGTCAATTTTGTTCAATTTATTTTTCATTTTCTCCTTCGTTACATTCTATTTTAACCTTTCCAATTATTAAGGCTGGGTTAAGAGAAAAATATGATTCAAATGATTCTTTTTCTCAAATTGATTTTCATTTGATAAGTCCAATATTGATTCACTAAAACCAAAAGCTATCTTATAATAGATGCCCTTTTCTCCGGTGCCAAATAAATGGGTGGTTGGAAAAAAAAAAAATCTGAACGAACACACGATTTGGGTTCATTAGTTGATTTTTTTTTAATTTTTTTTTTTTTCAAATAAAAATAAAAAGTGAATTTCAAACTGAAATTTTATAACTTTCCAAGAATGATAACTGGGTTTGTAAAATTAAATGTTTTCTATTCATTTGATCTATTTTTATAAATTTTTTTTCTCTAGTACTACTTTATTTTCAGCTTTATCTTGTTTTTAGAAATTTTTTTTTTATGACCCCAAAAAGATAAAACAACTTGAGTAGATATTCAAAGCTATAAGCAAAACGAATGAAAAAATATCTCTTTTGAGATATTTGAAAAAATGAACATGGATTCTCTCTTTTTTGGCCTCTATGTTCTTAAATTTTCTTATTATCTCATATTGAAAATAATTCTGTTTTTCTTATAGGGGCAGGGATCCTAATGATGAGGAAGCTCAAGTTCCTTAGATTCAACGATTTGAGTTGAATGTTCAGAGTTTTACATGACTGTTTTTCATCAAAATGTTCCAAAACAATTTCTTTCATGTAAAAGAAATGAGACAGACACAAGGAGAAACTTTAGAGTTCAGATATCTCATTTTATACAAAAATTTTACAGAGGTTTTACGAGATTGTCAACCTGACTTATTGCACTATTAGAAAATTCAAGCCTTTTTTTGATTTCTGTCTGTTAACTCAATTGTTTTTTTTCTCTGTCTCTTTTGGTTGTTTTTCTTCTCATACAGTTGATATGTATGCACCACATCCACTGTAGCTGCACAAAAGCTTTGAAACAATCACAGGCAGTCAAGTGAATGTTTTCAGCTAACAATATTATACCCACTTTATTTACACTGTCTACCTTGTGGTACGATTTTAGTCAAATTTAATTGTTCAAGTATGTTGTAATGGTCAGGCAATGTTATAAAAAAAAATTTTTTTAAAAGTGATGTAGCCAGCTTCAAGGTCAATTCTCAAGATAAACATTAATATTTTTAATAATGCACTAGGTTAGAGGATTCCTTGTACAAATTACAGCATTAGGTCTCCAAGCATCTCTTTCATATCTAAGCCAATTTGGTATTGTAAGTTACTGAGATAACCTAAAAGGATTGGATATTGAATTGAATTGATACCCAGCCCTGATAGGTACTACTCTTAAGCACTTTCGATAATAAAATTTTAAAATGGGTGAACAGGTAGACTTTGATTAGTGTGGTTGATTCGTTCCCAAATTTTTCATTCTGTTCAAGTCTCATTATAAATTCAAAGTGTTTTTTTTTTCTCCAGCTCATACTAATTGCATCAATTTGTACAGCATAAATTAACCATAATACACCAAAATCTGTTATTCAAAGCATTGCTATATTTTGGGCCCAATATTTACAGAACACTAGTTCATTAAGTATGAAGAAGTTTTCAGACATAATTATCTCAGAGTTTATACTGTTTACCCAAATCATTTTTGCACAAAATTTTTTTACAATCTTTATTCTCATTAACAGCACATCATCATGATAAAATTGATAGGTTGAAGTTTTGTGCATTAACATATCAATACATCACTTTGTTGTCAAAAGTACAAGAGAGTAGTTATTTCAGTGTTTCCCAATATTTTCATTGCCAAGGACTTCTTACATTTAAATGAATTTTTCCCAAGGACCCTTAGCTTTTGAAAGGTCTGCAAACTCAACAAGCTCACAGACCTTCAGTGACAAACACGTAAGTAACACCAAATTCCTTTAGATAGTTTGTACCATAACAATTGATGAATTTAGCAGGTAGATAATTTACAACGTAATTTATTGAATTTGATAATTATGAATGCTGTTCATTTTGATGCCATGATAGATGCTTGTTTTAATTACATGTTACTACATATATGCATTTAGCATTCAAAGAACTAATTGTAAGGGTGTGTATGCATTAAAGTTGTTTTTTTTTTTCAAGTAGGCCATCACCAGAAGTCTTTGTCCCTCTTAGATAATGGGGTCACACAATCAGATCAGATCAGATTGTGAATTGTTTGGGAATGAATGTAACACAATAATATACACCAGGCCCATCAAGAAGTTATTAAAGAGCAACTACAGTGTTGCCTGCCATTATGAATAATATCAATTTCTATCAATTTTGGTCATCCATACTTCGACCACTCCATGAGACACCCATAAATTTAAGTGATATGGGTAAGGAAAGCTGATTCAATAACCACTTGACCTTGGAAGTGAGTTGACAAGTAATAGACTCCCACTGTAAACAAATGCATTTTTCACTATATTGTAAGTGAAAAGTAAGTAAAATTTCTTCAAGATTAGATATTAATCCCCACTAAATGTACGAAAAGCCAGTCTTCATCCAGAAAGGTGATGCCATGTATAATGGAGTAGGAAGGGAGTTTTCTACCATAAGCTCCTTCCAGAAAACAAAAGATTGATTCGAACAACAATTGCTCGCAATTAAACAAATTGAAGGTAGCAGTTGATGAAAATCACTCAGAATTATTTAAATGGTATAACATTCCATCAAAATAACACTGGACCATAAGTTTCAATGGCAAGAAGGAAAAACATTGTTACAGTTTGGTTGAGAAGTTCTCACTCATCTGCCACATTTGACATATCATTACATCTTTAGATTACCATTTATTCCGGTCTTTACAGCATTCCATTCAATGGAAAAAATTCAATTCCCTGGAAGATTGCAAGACAGCAGTTCTTTGCTGAGAGAGATGAAAGTTCTGGGAGGATAGAATTATGAAGTTGCCTGAAACATGGCAAATGATAATCGAACAATGAATATGATATTCAATAAAGTTGATGTCAAAAATGAAAGTTTCCTCTTATTTTTACTTGATAAACCAAACAATTTGGCCATCCAATATAATGTATACAAAATTCATTAGTTCATTGCAAGAGTTTTGTCAAACTTTAGTTGCTGTAACTCACGATTTTCTGACATGAAATTAATAACCTTCAATCTAATAGTCATTAATATGAGACAAGGTAAAGGTTAATCTTCTGATCTGGAAAAATAAGACTATGTCATGAAATGTACAGAAGATGCATGGTTTTAGTTGCTCCTGCCCCTACCTTAAACATCGCAAAGCTTTTCGAAGACTGGTACCTTCGTATAGTCATATTACATACATTGACAGCTACTGATATATCTGCTTTACCATCTTGCAAGTAGTTGGTCACACTACTATATTACAGACTGATTTTTACCTCTGGTTTGATTTTTTTTTTTTTTTACCAACATCTATATTGATTTATTTTTATTGATATTCGGACTATCCTCATCTTGGTTGTTTTTCATACAACATTTCGGCCGTTGCACTCTACAGCCTTCGTCAGGTATCATCTGGTAGATTTGGGAAGTAACGAACCGAACCCTTTATTTATCCGACGGGGGTATATTGACCGCACTCCCCTCTTTAGCGTTAGTAGTATTGTTATACTGTCTCGCACTAGGATCGAACCTAGAACCATCAGATTACTTAACAGTAATTTGTCTGATGCTGTAACCACTGCACTATGTGTCCAGACAAATTACTGTTAAGTTATCTGAAAAAAAGTTTAAGATAAATAACACTTGGTATCATAGTATGCTATCGTATTATACCAAGGTGCAGAACACTATTAGTACCATTCATTGAACTAGTTGTATGACTATAATCAGATGTGGAGATATGAATGAAGGTAACAAGTCTGTTTGGAGTAAACTCCAAAACTTCAAAAGCAGGTTGGTTAGGAACATAACTGGTGCGAGTGACAATCTTACTATTCTGTACAATGTAAGTTTAGTGATGATCATAATGAGCAAGAATTACATAAAGGACAATATTTTAACTGGTATGTAAAAAAAGTCAGAGTAACAAAACGTCCAACAATAAAAACACTTTTTTTAAAAAGTTAATCTTAAATAGTTAATCCAGTGAAGTTTCATACACCTGCAAATATATATTTTTAATGACTCGGGGAAACTACATGGGGTCTTAAAGAGCAATGCGAGTGAGCTTTGATCAGAAGAAATAAGTTTCAAGTAGAGAGAATGAGGAAGTAAACCATTTCTTTTGTCAGTCTTGTCACATTAGTTAAACAGTAATATTATTCACTGCGCCAAGATTCAAAAAACCACTCAGGCCAGATTATACAAGGTAAATGGTAGTAATCGCTCTTAGTTAAGCTAACCAAGTATAACTACAGGTTAGTAGCAATGCCCTACTCACACAAGCTACTCCAGGGCGAAGTAGTTGGATAGATGCACGCTAAAACAAGCCCAGCTGGAAAATATCTCTTCAAGGGAAAGAAAGGGAGAACCCCACCTCCTGAAAATGGAGACCTGTTGGTGGGAAGACATGAATCAGGGTATGGGGTGACACTTCCTAGATCAACCAAGAATACAGGAAGAGAAATAAGTCAGGAGAAAAAAAGGAAGCAATGAAATTCTTGGGAAAATGAAAAAAAATAATTTATGGTTCCAAATTGTCCAGATCTGTGGCCTCAAAAGGTAACTAGAGAAGCTAGACATCAAAACCTTCTCTGAGATAAGAAATCAAGGTTCTACGGAAACAAAGGAATAATGAATAAACTTAGGATAACTGAACTTACACCGATCAGAGACAGAGATAAAAAGACAAATTTATCAATAAGTGCTGATACTTCATCTTTTTTTTTAAAAACTCATCTCAACTTTACTGAAGGAGAAATCCGTTTTTATACAATTTTTCTTCCAGCTCAGCCATCTGGTACAAGGCAGCAATGGTAGGAGTACCCAATGAGAATAGTACTCTCTATATCAGCAAATGGTCCGTAAAACTAACATGCTATCCATCACTCTACAACAAGAGTCTCTTACTCATAATTGAGTACTCAACAGATTCTGTTAATTGTCCAACTAAATCTATTTTCTTTCTGGATTATTCCATTTTTAAAAAGTTTTGAACTTCTAAAATATATGCTGATCAAGGAAATGAAACTACTCAAATTTCAACTTTTGTTTTTTTCCTGCATTAAAAAAATAAAATATTGTTTTATAATTCTCTTTGGTATTTATATCCATTTTTTCTCCCCAATCCTGACCAGATAGACTTCTTTCTTTGCTCAAAGCTGTACAGTAGTAAACCCTTGATATAAATAATTTCAGCTCTAACAAATACATGGACCATTAGAAACTTCCTTCTTATTAACCAACTTAGGTTTTCTCACATTTTTTCATAAGAGGAAAGTTAACATTTCACATATCTTCATTTCATTTCTCCAACACAAACAGTACTTTTCATATGAGAAAAATTCAATAATATTTTGCCCTTTCAATTAAAAACATCTTGCTTATCTATGTGACACTTTCAGCCAATACTCATACATGTCTATTTTCACTCAACCAACTTCATTTTTACTTTTCCATTCAAGTATGTATTTTCTATATAGGTTCATACACATTTGGATAATTCTATAGAAAAGGCCAAAATGCAATAGTTACAAACATATGAATATGTAAGAGGAAAGGGTGTTTTCTTCTTTTAGGGGCTCTCTAAAAAACATATCATTGAAAAGGATTCCCAGAATGGTTGAAATTTGAAGACCACTGGTCCAAAACTTCTTGGGTAAACTTAGTCTAAACTATTTAAATAACAAATCAGAATTCATCAATGATTTTGTGTAAAACTATTGGAAATTGCAGGATTATTAGAATAATTCTTTAAACTACCCTGGGATATTAATTTATTGATAGAAAAAATTTCAAAAACCTGTTAAATCAAAGAAATTTAGCAGATATACTATGTGAAATCAGAATTTATTACTATCTTTATTCTTATTATTAGTTCATTACAATGAAATACATTACAATAAGTATGTGAAATTTGTCTAAACTATTATCATCATCAGTCTTTTAACATGCCACATTGGACTTTGATGTCCCTGACTTCTATCTTCTACCGGATGTATTGTGCTGTCTTGTGGTCTTGCCATGTGAGGCCCAGCGTAATTCTTTCAAGTGCACGTTGCATAGTTCTCAATTAGCAGGTCTATCTCTTGGTTAGGTTCCATTGGTTGTATACCTTCCTTTTTAGGATTGATGGGATCTTCTTGATTTTGAAGGTTGAGCTCACTCTGCCAAATGCTTGCCATCCTCATCTTTGCTTGATTTCTTCTTCTTTTGAGGGTCTCATGGAGATTCGTTGTCTTAGATAGATGTAGTGATCTACTTTCTCCAGTTCTGTGTCCTTGATTTTGATCTTAGTGTTTTTATTTCCAATGTGGTTGTTGCACATGATCTTCATCTTGCTGAAGTTCATGTGTAGACCAACTTTCTTACACTCTTCATTTAGTTCATCTAGCATTAGTTGGAGGTTGTGTAGGTTCTCTGCAAAAAGGGCAATGTCGTCTGCTAATCTGAGGTTGCTCAGATACTTGCCGTCTATTTTAACTCCTTTACTCTCTCATTCTAGTCTTCTGAAGATCATCTCAAGGCAAGCTATGAAGCGTTAGGGTTAGCTGGTATCATCTTGTCTTACTCCTTTTTTGGAGGTGAAAGGGCTCCGAGTTTATGTAGCCTGATAAAAGAGCTGCTATTTTATATATGTTTCAGTACTTCGACATTTACTGGATCTACATTTTGTTGAGTGATGGCCTTCGTGACCTTAGGGATTTCCACTGAGTCAAAGGTGTTTTTGAAGTCGATAAATGCTCCAGCGAGTGGTAGTCGATATTCTGCCACTCATTCTTTCAGCTGATTTATTGAGTGCAGGTGGTTCATGGTCGAGTAGCTTCCTCTAAAGCCAGCTTGCTCTCGTGGTTGGTTTTCATGTAGTGCTTTTGTGATTTGGTTGGTGATGATTTTTGTGAAAAGTTTGTACATGCAGTTGAGTACACTTACATATGTTGAGATCTTTTGGGTTTCCTTTTTCACATAAAAGCATTATGATTGCAGTGTTCCAATTATCTGGGACTTTACTCTGTTTAAGACATGTTGAAAAGGATGGCTAGTTTCCTAATGATGATCTTACCCACTCAATGGTGAGGTTGTCTGGTCCCGGGGCCCTTCCTTTCTTCGTCAATTTGATGACTTGTTTCACCTCCCGTGGGGTTACTTCTGGGAAGTTCTCAAGTTAATTGCTCACATCTTGCATATCCTGTTCTTATTTTGTTTGGATGAATAAAGTTTTTGGTAAAATTCTTTGCCACATTCGACAATCCAGACTCTGTCAGTGGTTAGGTCTCCATTTTCCTCGAGTATCCTGGTTATTTGCTTCAGTCCTGAATTTAGGCCTTTGTTTAGAGAAGCCCCGACCTTTTTTGAGAGTCGATTCGATGACTGTCGTTGTGTATCTTCTGTCTTCCCTTTGTTTTTTCCTAATCATTTTATTTAATTCAGTATCTTCAATTTTCTCTCTTGTTGTCAGTGGCTTGAGGTCTCCACATTTTTCCATGAGATTCCTGGTTTCATCTGAGATTTTACAAATGGTTTGTGTGCTCGTTGGTTTATAGTGGCAAATTCTATTATAAATGCTGTCATTGTGTTTAGTTCGTTGATATTGGCGGCGTCTTGTTCGGTATGAATTCTATATCTGTTTTTCAGATAGAGCTTGAAGGATCAAGTGTGTTCTTTTGGTATGTTTAATGGTTGTGGTTTGGTGTGGAAGATTTTCCTGCGTTCTTTGTTGGTGTTTACTTGCATTCCCCAAAAAACTATTATAATAATTATTAAATCAGAATTTGTCAATGATTTTGTGAAAAAATATGAGAAATTTTCAGAATAAACTAAATTGCTATGAAGACAAAACAATTAAAGATATATTATTTGCTTTATCAATAAGTATTGCCAAAACTTAACACTGAGATGAACAAAAGCCTCAAATTTTTTTCAAAGATTTTTTCATCTTCAAAATGTTTTTGTCATTAATAAGAAAGACTGGAAAAAATTTGATATAACCTCAACATGAAAAATATCTATAAAACCAGAGATTTGTCACAAAATTAACAGTGTGAAAAATATAATTTGTTAGCATTAAAATCTCATAAAATTTGCACTTGAATTTCTAATATGAAAATATAATTTTAAAAAATTATACCCAAGTATTCTGAAAAAATATTTCATTGATTCTGTGATCTCTAATACTTCATAGCAAAATAAACAGGCATCCAAATTACCTTTGTATTCACCAAACAATGTTTGTACTGAACTTACTTTCTATTCACCAAACAAAGGGCAGCCATCGGGTATAACACCCCCCTATAATTACAGAACCCTCCCCGTTTAATAGACAAATAAGGGCAGATGGTATTCTGTTAATTGCGAATGTCTGTTAAACCAAATATTACTTCTTTTTATTCTTTTCAAATCCAAACTTTTTGATGCAAAAATAGCTTCAAGATAATATAGATAAATTTATTGAATTATAATAAAGAAGAAGTCAGTAAATTAAAAAAAAATAAAAAAAGCTTTAGTTTTGAACTGCCAAAAGTAGGACACAATTTTTCAATTAACTTTGATTCCTGAGCTGCATTCAAGTTTGCTCACTTTCTTAACTTCTCTATCATTTGTTGCCATTGTGAAGATTACAAAATTATTTAATGAATGAAAGTAAACATTCAGAAATCGCAGATGATAACAGACTGATCAAAGCATAAGAAATCCAAAAACTAGTTGTTCCAGAAAATCATCTAAAACATAATCCAAAATTTGGGCAAAAAATATCTGAAATTATGTAGAAATAAGTCTTCATTCACTACATTCTGTATCTAATTATAAAAAATAACACAAAGGACAGTGAAATGAAAATATTAGGAAAATTTTCATTTTTGAGAAAATTCAGTTATGAATTCATGTAAGCTAAAACCCCCCTTAAATCCGACAATCATTATATCAGGGGGTCTGTTGAACTGAAGATTTATTGTGTGTGTGTGTATATCATAGGAAAGTCATCAATACAAACAATCTTTTTATTAGTCAAGTTGAGACTCAATATACAAGACTTGAGAATAAAAAAATATCCTCAAGGTAATGCAATAAAACAAAAATACTATTTAATAAATATAATTTAAAATAAGTTGTAATCAACTTGTAACAAAATTTATTACATCATTTTTTTTTTAGCAAATGTTGTTGGCTTTCCATGCAGTAATGGCTATTTAGTTTAGTTGACAATTATTTGAGATATGATGAAAAATCTAACCAGGGGTGGAATGGGCCACTTTCCAAACTTGTATTTCTTTCATGCATACTCCAAGATGCTATCTTTTTTACCAACTATAACTCTTAGATACTTCCGAAATCAGTGAAAGAGAAAGGGAGAAATATCAGCAGTGTTTTCATAGAGCATGACATTCCTTAAGAGATATTGGGCCGATGGTCTGTAAGTATGCCTTGAAGAACTGGTTCTGATGGTAAACCAGTTCAAAGTCTAGATGAGGGGAAAACTTTAGACAGTGTCCTTATCTACCAGTGGCTACCCCCATGGTTGAAATGATGTAATAAATATGGTACAGTCATACAACATTAACTTGGCATCACACAGTTTTTTTAATGATAAACCCAAAACTGACCAGATGATACTTTTTGAGAAACTGCACACAGAATTCCTAAAGAGACAATGCTGAAGGACTAACCAGACCACAACTTGTCAGATAAACCTCATCACATCTCCAACTTAGATGACACTGGCCTTAACACTGACTGAAGTGGTGATGTAATCTCCATCAGCTAATTAAGCAAGGATGCCTAATCAAATCATTAAGTGCAGGCAAGTCAATGTTTTTCATGCTCTTTCGTATCTCCACAACTGGAAAGTATGTCATGTCATTCATTGTATACCAAGCCACACACACACATATAAAACTTGGTAGTATATAGTTGCACTGACTCAGGATGGATGATAGATATGAATTTTGGAAGTATTATTAATGCATGTTGAAACCTATGACAAGCCACATTTGATGGACATAACAGCCTCCCAACTTATAATACATAAGATGTTAGAGGTGTTAAGACCAGTCAAAGAGATTTGGGGGAAAAATCCTGAATATATGCTGTCCTGTTGTGCTATTTGGTCCTTCTGGAGTGATTTTTTTTTTGTTATTTTGCACTAATTCTCTGAAATTATTCATCATCTATACATCAAACGATATCACTACCTAAGGCTCTCTGATGATATGAAAAAAATTCACACATAAAAAAAAATAACTGACAGAAAACAATAGCACCCAACCTAAAAAAAACTCTTATTAAATTGTACCCATGTTCTTACCCGAAGAACTTGGCTCCTTGGTGGTTGGATCCCTCCAACACTTAATCCATCAGTCCCCAACTACTACTGGAGGTTCATGGGCAGACCTTTCAAAAGCCCTACATCCATGAGCTTATTGAGTAGGCAGTCTTTTCAAAAGCAATGTTGTAACTAGATTTGAGGGACTCAGTTAAAAGGCTTGGCCCCTTGAGCGCATCCCTACTCACCCACATTCAGCGAGATTTATAAGTAGGTGAACAAATATTCATTAAGCTTCTGGGGGCCCAGGCTATTCAAAATCTCATCTCTCACCCCCTTCCTCAACTGGGGGAGGGAAAGGCTCCTTGCGATCACCCTCTCACAATATTTAGTGCAGTGATCTATAATCTGGGGGTCACAAACATTATATAATGTTGGTAGAAACACAGTAAGTGAAATACTATTCATGAAGCTTTTTGTCCCCCCCCTCCATTTAGACTGTAACAGTTGAATAGCAGCAAATAAAACCAAAAAAAATGAAATGGAAAGTGATGAAGCTAACCATTAAAATGATCAAGAAGTGCCTAATAGCTCCATCTGACAATGATATTAATAAAACCTAATTATCATAAAATTCCTAAACTTACACTGAGTACTCCCAAGGGGTACAGTCACATGATATCAAAATTATGAATTTTTATAGCCAGTATTTTTTCCCTACAAACCTTAGCTGGAGATAAGTGAAAGTTTTTTTTTTCTTTTCTCAGATATCAATTGCAAATAAATGCAATAACTAACTTACATAATATGACCAAGGAGGTTGTGAAGATTGTGTAATTTTTTGTCTTTGATTTTCTTCTAATTTTTTTCGAGTTCCAATTAATAAAAATAAGTGCCACATAGCCCTGAAGTATGGTAGTTCAAAATCCCAAATTGAGAGTGTAGACATGACTATGTTTCTAAATTTACTGTCATGATTCTGGCAGTAGCTAGACCCAACTTGTGCTATCAATTCTCTCTAAACAGAAATGCTGAGAGAAGCTTCTGAATCCACCCTGGCTGCTAAAAAGAGGTTAGAAATGAGAAAGAGTCAAAGACTAGAGTTCTTACAGAGAAAGAAGTGATGAATAGAGGCAAAAGCTAGAGGAAAAGAAAGAAATAATAAAACAATGCTTGCTGAGAAAAAAGAAGTGAAGACAAGTAAATGAGAAAGATATAAATGTCAATTAATAAAAAAAGTTCTGACATCGATAGTGAAAGTACAGTGAGAGTGAAGTGGATGATTAAGGCCAACATGAAGACAATTGTAAACCAGGAGACCTACACGAAGGTATTGCATTTACTGTAGTGGATAGGAAGGATTATATTTATCAGGCAAAGTTCTGAAGATAAATAAAACTCATATTGCTGTGAACTACACGTCAAAAAGTTCTAGGAAAACATGGAAAAGGCAAGGATATGAAGATATATATGATTACCATTTACAAGACTGTTACTTGGATAAAACCTCCTGCAACATGTAATTGTTGTGGCCAGAGATGGAGAAATACCAGTAAAAAACACTGAAGAGTAAAAAAGTATCATCATCAATTTAGACCATTTTCCAGTTGCTTTCGTCATAAATCTGAATCAGACTGTAATCCCCAACATAATTAGAAAATAAAGAGCAAACCCACAGTGAGAATCACATCCTTTAGCCAGAAGGGGTTCAATTTACAACTCGTCACTTTTAACTACTCAGCCACAATCTATAAGTGATTAGGTTTAGTGCAAAGAAGTTTTAAGTAACAATAAAAATGGGAAAAAAAACAACAAAAAAAAACAACATGAAACTAAAACTTTATTCATGAAAACATGAGAAAAAGTAAAAAGTTTCAAGAGACTACTGAAGATAATGGAAATTTTAAATGATATACAGATAGAAGGACAGTTGCTGAATAACTCAAATAAGGTAAGAAAAATGTTGAATTTTATCCCAGCAAGTAAGTGGAATGAGTGAAGCTTTGGTATCAATCAAGGCCTACACTTTTTCAAGAGAAAATGATGTCCTTCCAAGTCAAATCACAGCTAAACAACAGAACTGAAATTTACAAAAAAATCATGCAAATATAACAACTAAATGGATGTTACAGGGTACAAAAAAAGAACAAAAAAACACAGCCCCCAACAATTAAAACCATGAACACTGAATTCAATCACAACTCTTCACAGCCTCAGCAATTAAAGAATTATTCCAGAATATGCATTATTTTGAAGATAGGTCCCCAGTGATAAGTTTTAATCGATACTATATACTTTAATTATTTGGAAGAATTTTAAAACCAAACTCAACTTCCGTTTTGTGTCCTTATAATTTTAAACCACTGTCAAAATCTATTACAGATGCAGAAGATGGCACAAATATTTTAGTGCCTGTAAAAAGCAAGACATTACAAGCTATTCAGGCACAATGTTGGGTAGGTGATGTCCGATTGAAAATTGAACAGTTTTGCACACTTGCTGTTGAAAACAGAGCACAAATAAAAAGAATTATCAATAAATTAAGTAAATATGCAGTTGTATTGGTGATAGTACGTAGAATTCTTCTGTGCATCCATATTCATTTTCAACCATGTTTAGAAGTTTATGTAGACACAAAACGATGCCTTTTTTCAGCTAATGATGTTTATTCATATTGTAGTTTTATAACAATCAAGTGATTGTTTTATGTCAGTTTTTTTAATGATGAAATTGGCATTGGCTCATTAGCCATCCAGGATTGAACAGGATTGTAAATAAATAAAATTCCACACTTGCATCATCGAGTAAAATTTCTATGCTCTATAGGAACTAGTGGTAGAAATGGGTTTGAGGAACTAGGTATACAGTAAGGCAGTGTTTGAGGGACCAAGTATAGGATAAAGTCTCCATTAGACATTGGACATACAAAAAACCTGAAAAATGAGATGAACATATATGCTTTAATCTACATACATCCCTATTTCCACCACTGGTTAGAGTATGAAGGAACCGAGGGACAAAATTGAAAATCTAGTTCCAAGTGTTTTTAAACATGCTCTTTTCAGTGTTCATTCAGGAAGGGAATGGTACAGCTTTTCCCACGTTCATTTTCACCTTCGAGTTAGATACATTTTTGGCATAAATAAACCATCCATGCTTGAACCAATTCCGTAAGAGTTTGTCACTTAGAAAATCAGGGAAAAAAATTATTACTAGGACCATTTTAGGATCTAAGAAAGTTAGAAAGATCCAGGTTATGATACATTACATTGAGACTACTTAATTCCATACCAGACAGTGAGTCAGATCCCAAGTTATAATTACTTAGAAATACTTCCCCAGGTTTACCAATGAATGAATTTAGAGCCCGCTTCGATATCTTTTTCTGAAAAAAGGATATTTCTGAGAACTAAGTTGATAACATTATCTTGCTGCTCCATCAATGAAGAATCATCTATGATCAGAGATATTATTGATTGCAGAGATAATACATTCAAATATTCCTCATTGTTTAACATTTGAGCTCCAAGGGCATTAGTGCAAAGTGAACATGAACAGCCTTGGCAGAAATTTGAAACCAGCTCGTCAATACCATTTTCCATGATAATGATCGTTTCACTATTCCAACCTCTGCTGATAGACTACAGAAACACTACACAGCCGTTTGTGTGAATTTGATTATCCTGCTAAGATAGTTGTAAAAACCTGTAATCCCAGGTATATTCTCCAGTTCTATAGCATAAGTATCAGAGATAATGGGGAATACAAAGGTGTTGTATCAAAATTGCTGAAACATCTAGCAGTGATCCTAGTCAGTCGCTTGACGTCTGATGTGTCAATCAGAGTGGTAAGTAATTGTTCTGGGTTTGAATTCAGAGTTGTCCATCTCCTAGACTAGTTGCCAACCAGTTCTAATGATCCCAGTCTACCCCGCTATTTATTCATAGCTGGAGAGAGAAAAGATGGATTGATGCATATCCCAAGATTTGAAATTAGTTTTCCATCTCCTAGACCAGTGACCAATCAAGGCCGAAGAGCCCAGTCTGCCTTGCTATTTACCCATAGCTAGAGGAAGAGATGGATTCATCCTTCCCTAAGGGCATTAGTGTGAAATTAGTTTCACGCTGTCTCAGACAGAGTTTGAACATGGTTTGCCAAATGCATTTCTCACATCATCATAAGCGTTATACCAGCACTTTGATTATATCCATTTAATAAATAAAATTCTTTCCGGAGAGCTTCAAAAATCACATCCATTCTCTCAAGTTGTTAGTCATTTCCAATCCAGTTAGTCATTTCCAATCCAGGTTCCAGGTAGTAACATTTTGATTAGGACTTGAATGTATTGTATGAGTAGAGTCTGAAGGAGACGTACGTTTTCTTCTACTCTCAGCATCTGTTTCTCCAATTCTCAGACTCCAAATGAAATTCTAAATGGCAAATAATGAACAAATGATCATTTTTGATTAAATATGTTTTCCTCTGCAAACTGAAAACTCTGGTTCATGCTTTGATAAAGCATTTTTGATATCTATTGAATACCAATTTCTTGCTGTTTACAAGAATCTTCATGGTTTGATGGTGTATCATTTTTTTCTCTTAACTGTTGATAGAACTGAACTGAATTTTCCCAAAAGGCAGGCGTCTGACCCATTCATCTTCATTACCAATCAAATTTTTATGTTTTGTGGATTCTCTAAAAGTTGCACAGCTTCATCTCATGAACTAACTGCTCCTTCAACACGGATCCATATTATTTAGGACTGACCGTATACATCCTTGGAAAATTTTTATCTGCATCACGAATTCTTCGTCAAATAGTGAACAGATATCGGTCTTACAATTGAATGTTTTGTTGATTCAAAAGAAAACCATGCTGTCCAATTTTGTATTTTCATGATCGACTGCTTCTAATGCTTGCTCTCCATTTCCTTTAGTGAAATAGACATTCTGCTTGCTTTCTAAATAATGTCACCAGTATAATTGCATGTGATCTATCATGCATCTTATTTTTTGAGAGTAGCATCATTCCTTCTCAAGGAACACCAATATATCCGAGATTCAAATTCTGTGAAATTTCGTAGTGATCATTCCTCTTTCATTAATTAATCTCCTCTATTCCAACAGATACATAATTATGCATACCACATTGTCAACTTTATCTGGGTCATTAAATCCATCTTCCTTGTTTAAAAATTGACAGAATATGAACATGGGATAATCTTTGTTCCCAGAATTCAATAGAATAGCAATATGCCCTAACACTACCAAATATATCCTTTTACAGAATATCCATCGATAACTCGTGCAATTTTATGTTAGTCTTGTCTTAATATTTGGTGTAGGCTGTTGTCCTGGATTGACATTATCTAAAATCTCATCCCAGAAAAGATTGTACGTCATAGTGATAAATAAATTTGGCTTATATTTTTTTACCGTAGAGAGTGGTACAATAATCCTATGACTATTCCTAGGAGAGCCTTAAAATGACGATGGTAAAACAACTGTCCACCTTATGAATTCTGCATTACTGGTGACAGAAGCTAAATAGTTCTTGATACTGTTCAACTTAGAGATATCCTCATTGGTAGCTGACATAATTCAAATTATATGCTTAAACTTAAAGACAAAAATCGACATATAGCTGAAATAATTCTCCATGTAAAAGAGGGTTGTATTCTTCTCTTATTGCTGTTTGAGCAACTTTATATTGCAACGTGCTAATATTCGTGCAACAATTGATGTCAATCTGATCAGGATTAATTCTAAGTAAAAGAAAATTTTCCAGTAAATCCAACACAGTAATTTTTGCTTTGATGTACATAAACCAATGGCAGTGTTTAATCAGCATAGGGAAGCTCCAAAACGTATTATTAAACATATTCATCAGAAATTAACACAACTATTGATGAAATTAAAAGCAAATCTTTATCAGAGTGCACACCATGAATTCATCAATTTTGTACATAATACACAGTTTCCATCATGTTCAATGAGTCCAAGGTGCACTATCTGATAAAGACATGCATTGAATTTAATTATCGTGTTAATCTCTGATGAATGTCATTCAATTATACTTTTTAGAGGCTTTGTATGACTTATGGAGCCTCTCTATGCTGGCTAAACAATGCCATAGGTTCATGTACATCTAAGTAAAGTAATATATTCAAAACAATAATTGATGAAAAAAAAATAAATAGAAATTTTTTAAAAAATACGATGAAAATTGTTTTTTCTCATTCTCTCTAAAAACAAAAACAAACAAACATTCAAAAGTTCATATTTTGAATAAAATAATTGAAATTGATGGATTATTAATTAGCTCATTACATGGGGAAAATGTTCAAGATTTGGTCATTATTTAATTTTGAAACCTGTTGAAAAAGATTTATTCAATCAGATTTAAATAGCACTATCAGAATAGTGGGGTCCTAATTGGATGCACTTTTTGTGACCTTCAGTTCAAGATCAAAGTATAGTATCTGTTCACGTATCAACTTCCAGTTTTCAATTTCATAAACAGTATTATGATTATATTCAATTGTTTTCTTCATGAACTATTTTTTTTCAATTGAAAAAAAGCTAAAAATTCCATTTAATGCTGCCCCTGACATAGCATTCCAATTTTCAATTTCAAACGTTATGTTTTTCTTCCATTAATTCCTTTTTGTGCAAGGTGTGAAACTTTACAATACATACTCCCCTTAATTATGCCAAATACAATCATAATAACATTTAAAATTGAAAACAAGAAGTAAATGCAATGTTTCCCTGATGTGAGAAGAATGGATACACTTTGATCTTGAACTGATGAACGTATAAGGTGCATTCCAATCAGGACACTACAGCTACGGTAATGCCATTTAAATAAACTTTTAAAATATTTTTAGCTGGAAAAAAAAAAAAGGTAAAAAAAAACTACATTATGACAACAGTCAACCTGATAATGAAATGTTTTTCATAGCACTAACAGAAAGTAAGAGACAAGTAAAAAAAATATTCTACAGGCAAAAATTTCATTTGCAGTGATGCATCTTGAATCAAAGACTTCCCTGCAACTTATATTCATATAAAAAAAAGAATAAAGAAAGTACTGTTTAGGTTTAATCGAGAGCTATTTTTTCAAAAAGCAATTCTTATGTTGCTAAACACTGTCATGAGAAATTCAATTCGTCTATTTGAAGACTGGAAGAGTCATAATATTGAGTTATGGCAAGGGATAAGCCAACAAGAAAAAGTGACAATCTATAGAAATAAAGTGAGTAATTATGATCCTCCTGTCGAGCAATACACAAATTGCGAAAGGGTTCTTTTCATCTAATAAAATAATAACAATGAATAATAAATAATCCAAATAATATAATGCAATGAGTATACATTTGTGAGTGTATGTGTGAGTAACACTCGTCAATAAGTGCACAGATATTAAACTATGATCCTAGATAGAAGTTTCGGGGGAGCAATACTTTGGTACCAGGCAGAACGCGTACAGATACCAGACTCTGATCCCAGGCAGAGTGCGCACGCACAGATACTACACCCGGTTCTTAGGCCGAAGTAGCGATTCATGTGTAAATAATCCCGTCATTTTTTATGGGTACTAACCTAGTAATGATGAATAAAGTCATAAAATGATGTATGTGGCCGATTTATACATAGATTTAAAGCTATTAAGCAACACCTACCACCGTTTATCATCAGTTCTAAGACATTTTTCCATAACTTTCTAGTTTTTACAATGACTTTTTTTTCCTACAACCGAAAAAAAATGGGAGTAGGTGTAAGTCTTTTTTTTCAGTATGGTCATTTTATTATTCAAGCAGGATAACACATCAATTTTTACAAAAGCTCAATTTTTTTGTAACTCGGTAAAAAATCTTATAAAAAACATGAAACTTTTATGTGAAGAGATGAAAAAATAACTAGAATAATTTTTTTCAAAAATGGTGTTTGGCCACTAGAGAAACCAAAATGGCGACTCGCTATGGATTTACTTCCGGATTATAAAAAGAAAAAAAAAAAAAAAACGTAAGAACATTGAAGATAAAATCAAGAATCCAATTAGATCAAAGGAAAATAATTTGATAATCAAAATATTATTAATATTAAAACTACTTCAATGATGAGAAGTTGCGAAGTTGAAACAACCAACCACTGTCCGCCATAATGGGAAAAAGAGAGAATATTATTGAATACAGATCATGTGTTTGTTTACAAGATATGAAATGAGTTTTAAAAATTGTTCTACGGGTTCTTTTTAATGTGCACACATCAGAAATTGGAAGAGAATGTAGGGAAGTATGTTGATTTTGTTTAGCATTCGAGATGGTGACGTTGAGCTCCCAGTCAAGTACTCAAGGTAACATCATGGCGTGTAGTAGCAAAGAGTTCGAGTTTTCATACGGGCACGGAACAACAACAACAACAACAAAAAGACATCTACAGACAAGAGATTGTCAAGTTTTGCAAGTAATTTTAGACATGCTGTCAACAAATTTATGATCAGAATTTAGGAAAGGTTATAACAGCATTAGAAACTTCTAGACAAATGAGAAATAATTTGTTAGTTCGGCAACATCTAACAAGCGTGCGGTATTTTATCAATCTAGTAGCGAACATTCAAGCCGGATCGAAAAATATCTGAAATGTGAGAAGTATTTGTAAATATAAACTTTGGTTAGGTTATCCTAACACCAGAATGATGTGCGTATATTTACAAACACACACTATTGTTAATGCAAGTTTTTCAAAAAATGTAGCGGAGCAAGGCAATATTCATTAAAAATATCGATGTTAAGGTCGAGGAATTACAAAATGTTACCGGAATTAGTACGATATTCATTAGTACGTTTTAAATTTTGAAGAACTCCCTTCTTTCAAGTGAAATGTAGATTAGGAACAGAAAAAATTACACGTGCAGGGAATAATTATCACTCAGAACACTGAGACTGCCAGTAAAGAACCTTGGAAAAGAAAGAAAATATTACCCCCGCCAAAAAAATCCCAGAGTTTCAAGTACCTATGAGGTTGTTTTTGTTTTATCTTCTTCTCGTTTGTAATATTTTGAAACTTTACTTTAAACCAAGTGCATAGGGAAAAACAGTACACAGTCTTCATTGACGTCGGGTAGAAGTTTACGAAATAGGCTACTCTATAAAACTTAATATTATAAAAACTGACTGGCCTGAAAATAGAACACTTCTACACACAAACATATAGAAAAGCTGGTAGTGACTAGTTTTGAAATAAAAATATTTTGGGATGAATAATATAGAGAAAAATTTGAACTCATTCTAATTGACTCTTTTCATGTTCCAGAGCAAAGATTCAATGAAAAAATTACCTATATCTTGGCCCAACGAACGAGAATAAAAATATCAACTTCTATTAAAGGCTTTACATGGAAATAAAGAAAGAACTTTAGTAAACTGAAATAAAATATCATAAAGATTATATAAGTGCGAAAATCTGAGCAATAAACAAAAAGTAAAATGTAAAAGATGATTTGAAAACAAGCTTAAAAAAATCAAAATAAATAAAGTGTACACACATGGATGAGCGCAGTTAGTTCATTATTAATTAATAGTGAATAAGGAGAGTCTTAGGTTTACTGAGAATAAGTTAATAATAAAAAGGGATTAGTTAGTTATTCTTTACATGTTAGAAGCTGATTTGAACTCATCCAGAAATGTTTATAATAGAAAAGGATTGATGATCACGAAGACATATATAACTAGAACAAAGACTTCGAACAGAGCAAATGAAAACAATCAGAAAATAATGATTACAGATTTTCAACCACGTAATAAGACTATTAATATACCGACTAGGCACTGACAACATCCAAGTCTTCTTTCTTTAACAACTTCTATCATTTGTAAATATTTCCAGTAAATGAGGTAATATAACAATTTTGTGTCATGATCAAATAATCTTAAGAGTTGAAGACTTAGACATCAGACTTTCAACAAGAAAACTCATACCGGAGTATTTTTTTCTCTTTATCACAGGCAGCCATGTTTAGGTTAGGCAAAGGGGAAGAACAAATTTTTACCGTTACAGGGATTCAAGCTATCATCTAATACAAAAAAAAATGTATCTGATAAGACTTTAAAATATGAATACTCAAAAGTAATATCTACATTTCAATATAATATAAAAAATATTAATAGCTCATCAGTAACAATGCATTTACATTCATTCCACCCAAGGAAATAGGAAAAACTATGGAGCAAGGAAAACGACACAGCTCAATATTTATTCATGTGATAAGCCAAAAATAACAAAAACAAAAACCAATCAAGAATTTTAAATGAATTTCCAAAACAAACGTTCCTTTTCATTCTCTAAAATGAAAGGGAGACAAGATGAATTTCCACAGTGTTAAATAAAGTAGATCTCATCAACATTTTCGAGCAAATATTCAACTTTCACATGAGCTTAAATAATATATAAAGCATAAGACACACACACACACGTGTTAAGAGACTTTCTCATAAGACCAGATACAATGAAAGAATATTGAATATAAAATTTCTAGCACTCAATAAATGCCTTTTACTGAGCATTCAATTATTCTAAAATTAAATCAATTTTTTAAAGCAAAACTCCCATGATTTCAAAGTCTCTATGGGTAGTTATTTCAGAATGAAAATCATACACAGTGAATGTAACAAAAATAAAATGCATTTAATAAATTACACTAATTTTCTACTTTATTTCAGTAGTTAATGTCCCATAATTTTCCGATTTGATGCGATTTAGGAATCAAACAATGAATATAGAAATCTTATGACACAGAATAAAAACTACACTATCAAGATTTAGTACATTTTAAAATTATTTTAGCTAAAAAAATTATTAACTTGTAACCTCAAGTGATTCTAGTTACTTTCTTCCGTATATTTAAATTTGGTTCTGATTGTATTTCATGTAACTAATATTTTCCTTCTTGTCCTCCTGTCAACCCTAATGCTACAGTATATTTTCTTGCATAGTTATTTGGTTCATACACATCTTTTCATCTTACTTCCCAGGTATATGTTCCCTACTGAAAAGTCTTCAGAGTGACCTTACCTTGAAACCAGGCCAGTGAGAGGTGGACAAAAGGGACAATCTGGTGGATAACAACGTTAGCCAAAAACGAACCAATATGGAGACTAAAAGCTAAAGCTAACTAGTGTAGCCAATCTAGATATTTGATATCTAGATCTAGATACTTCAAGTTGTGTTTAGATACTGAAAATGGGCGCCTAGATACTAGATATAAATCTAGATAATTATGAATAAAATCCAAATGATTCTGGATAGTTTTATCAAATCCATCCAAAATCACCATATATATCATCAAATTCACCATAAATGAAAAGAATTGCATTTTGTAACGTTTATTATACTTTTTATGCACACCAGGTCCACCACACAAATGAATTCTAAGGGTGAGGGAAGTATTTCGATAGGAGATTTTTGTTATATGTTTTTATGTGGTGATGGTAATTTGACAATGTGGAAAGAGAAAAAATTGAGAAAAAACGAGTGTTACATCTCAGTAATTTTCAGGACAGGTTTGCTGGATCTCACTGGTTCTAGCAGTTTTTTCAAAAGCACATGCAGCAATCCAGAAAACTGTTGCAAACATGTATAGTGACCTGGGGGAAGAGATAGTATTTGGCTTTAATGAATGTGTATAAGGATATGAAGGGGTGTGGAGTAGGGTGTGTGTTGTTTCATGCCTTATTTGTTGAACAGTTGTTGAAACTTGGTGCGTGTACCTCTCTATATGTCACTGCCTTCATTTCGGTGTGAGAGTTAAGTGTTTTTGTAAGGGATCACTATGCATTTGTATCCTTTCTTCTAAATACACACTTTAGTAGAGCTGTAGGTACGATTATTTTTGTTAAAGCCTTCATTTTCACAGTTTTTTTATGTATCAGGAATAGGCAGGGGGGCAGGTACTATCTATCACTGTATTAGCATTCGACACAGAATACACCATTCATTGTAGAGACTTCCATCTTCTTTGTATCTGCACTTGACACAAGGGATGGCAGGGGTGGGTTGCTGTCATATAAATGGTTAGTAAAGCATTATTTATATCTCTGTCAAAGCCTTAATATCAAAGTCTTCAGGTACTATCAATCTAGCTATTTATATATCAGTTCTTGGCATAGAATACACTATTCATTCCGGAGACTTTTGTACACACACTCCACTGCAGGACTAAAAAAATTGATTTTTTCTAACTCCCTCCCCGAATAAGTTTTTGGAGCTGACTTCAATCTGCAATGTAAGTTTATCTTAAATTGATCCCTTAGTTTGTGCCCACTAGAATTCAGGCTTGTTTGTCTATCTATCCTCTATCTTCTATGCATCTGGACTTGGGGTAGGGAGAGAGTTGCTACAGTGGCCGAATCTAAACTTCCAAAAAGGACAACACTCTTGTCCAGGGTTCCCAACCTGAATTTCATGGAACCCTGGGTGTCCACAAAATAACAGAGGCAAAGTTAAACTATTACATGATCATTTTTACTCTTTGAACACTGACCGCCCCCCCCCCCATATATGACTCTCTCCAATTGACACCCATGAGCACAGGCAAGCTACCATCACTGTGCATTTAGAAATATAAACTGCAAATGTTATAACATTATGAAGTGTATATGCTATATATCCATATCTCACATGAATGAATCACCTTAGCCCGTGTGTGTACCAGAACTAATCAGCTAAAAAATTATTGTGAAAAAATAGATCTTTTATCTTAGATTACTTGAATCTTTTATCTAAAATAATACCAACACAAAATTTGGTCCAAAATGATCATTGAGACCCCAAAAATGAATTTTTTGAAAATACAAAAAAATGTTTATAGATGGTGCTAAGTGGTGTACTCATGCAAATTTTCAAGATTGTAGCTCCAAAAATATGACCAGAAGCACCTGGACACACACATCCACACACATAGAAACAGACAAGCAAAGAGAGAAAAATCTCTTGCCCACCTTGGCTGGTTAGTTGGGCAATTTTTGGTGCTATGGTGATTCAATATGTGGAAATCAGACATACTTAAGTCTAAGTATCATATATGTATGTATATATTTATGCATATATTAGAATAAACAACATAAGAAAATGGGGCTGCTGCGGGTGGCAGGTTTGATTCCTGTTGCAGCCCCATTTTCTTAAATTATTTATTCTATTTACATTATCTAGGGTGAATGATACATTAACCATGTAATGACGGGAGATCATTTCAAATAAGATTCTATATGATATAACGCAATTTATAATCATTCTGTTATTAGATCATATATATCCATTTCTTAATACATAACTGTAGTGTTGAAAGGAATGAATAGACCAAGAATGAACAAGACGAGAATTTGGGTTGAAAGCAGCTTTTTGGGCCTTTGCATTTCCAGCAGCTGTTTAGTTCAATGGTAAGTGCATCACTACTTCGAAGCATATATATATATATATATATATATATATATATATATATATATATATATATATATATGTGCATGTGTGTGTGATATTTAGATTTGACTCTGATCAATGTTCTCAGGTCAGTGGGTCATAATTCCAGGGAACATATCAATAATAGTAAATGAAAGTATCAGCAGCTGCTTGCATTTATAGACTTTCAAAGAGTTATAAGAATTAGAAAATGACATATACCTCCCACCCCGACATGTAGATTTGATCTGTTTTCATGTAATATTGAACAATATTTAAACCCCAAGCCATATTTAGGGTAAAGATTTGAATTAAATAGATGAGTAATTGAAGAATGGATTTAAGACAACAAATGAGGAGATCAACTTGGGAATCCAATGTCAATGATTTCTTCTGGAATTATTTGAACAGATAAAACTGAGATCTCCTGAGAATTTAGAAATTTCAAACAGTATATCACTTTTCTCTACAAATATGTTGCAGTCAACAGAAGATATGTTGCTCTGTCGTGTTGCTTAAACATTTTGGCCGTTTTTCTGCATTTTTTTCACTATTTTGAATATTTTTGGTGGGTTTTGGCAATTTCAAAAGTAATTTAGCACTTCTTCAGTAATATTTAACACTTCTACTCAGCCCCACCCCTCAACTTGCTTTTTACCCAAGCGATAGGCCTATTAATATGTGGGGAGATGCAATATTTGAATGCATCTGAAGATGCAATTAATAAAGCTGAACATAAATTAACAGGGATATCTTCATTTAACTGGATGTATCAACTGAATGCAGATTCCAGATTTTCCGGAATTAAATAAAACAAGAAGAAATTTCTAATTATTAAATAGTGGTCACCTTTTACAAAAAATTAAAACTTCAAACTTAAATAAACCACAGCATAGTGAATAAAATAGTTCAAGTATTGTTTAACTTATAAATTTTATCAAAATTTATTTCAGCATTATTAAAATGTAAAATAGTATCTAGATAATTTTCTACATAGATAGTATGAAATATAGATAATTTTAGATATAATTTGACGCAATTCTAGATATAGACTGGAAAGAAAAAGTGGCAACACTGAAGAAGTAGGAGGAGGAATAAGACAGAAGCAGAAGGAGTGATGGTGGCGGGAGATCATTAGTCCTGCTCCTTGCTCGAACTTCTTTCGGCTTCTTGATCGGTTTGAAAAATAGAAACACGAATGACTTGCGTATCTACCATCGAACATTAATGGGAGAGGTTTAAAAAATAAATTTCCTGACTAACATCAAACGGAGGAGTTGTTAGCGGTAGGTAACAGAACCAAAAGTACACAGTGATGAAAAAAAATACTTCAGTAAAAACTGCAGAGACTTCAAGTGTAGAAAATAAGTGGAAGTCTTTTTCAAGGAAAAGGAAATACGGAGTCTAAACAAGATTACATGGGTAAAGAAAAGTAGCTTGGTGAAGGAAATAGAGATTTTAAAAACATTTCCTTCTCTACACCTATCATTCATTCGGTTACAAATTAACAATACATTTTATTCAAATACACATACCTACACTAGATAGGCGGAAGAAATTACGAGTACACAAAACTTGAAATTCCACCGACCGATATTTCTGTAGGTAAAAACGGCGCGAAGCAAACCCATTTTGCAACGTTGCATTTGATTGGATAAACACGATTCTCGCTGTCCTTTATTACCTAAGCTTAGCTACTCGGGTTTGTTCGGCTAAACTCGGTCAATTCTAGATTGAACTTTTTTTTTCAATTAATATTTTTTCAGTAATTATTTCAAAATACATGACATCTGATAATTTTTTTTTTTAAATATAAATCTAAAATATTAATATTTGAAAAATCATGTTTATACACGCGCGCTTCTCACTCTTCAAGTACTTAAAAGTCAGATGAAAATTCATCTTTGATCGGCTCACTGTTTAGTGCTTCGCTTTCATTTCAATATAAAACTAATTTATGAAATCTGAAGAATAAGTGAATTTCATTACAATGTTTATTTTTCAATTTTATTTTTTACTTCTTTTAATGAACTAGCTTCACTTCGGACTTCTCTCAAGCAAGAGGTATGTGAGTTTGAATCTCACTGTGAGCTTATCCATTATCCAAACTGCTCTGATCACTCGCTACTGTAAAGTGATGATCCGAGTAATAAAAATAAATGAAAAATTGAGATGAAGGTAAATAGTAGCAAGAACTGAATTCTAAAGACGTGTCCATGTACCTCTGAAAGGGAAACCATGCATTGGGGGCGGACCACCGAATAAGGGGGGGGGTCACAGAAAAGTTGACTGTGGATAAGGAATGACCTCTGGAATGGAAACCACAGAAAGTAGGGAAACTATAAATTCTATCTATAAAAACAATTTTAATCTATACATCTATGTTTGTGAATGATGATGACATAATTTTATCTATCACAAGAATTAAAAAGAATAAATGATTGTTCCTTGATGAGAAAAAAAAGAATGCTGAGAGGGAAACAACCAATTTTTTTTTTTCTATCATGAGAATTGATTAAAAACAATAAATGATATCAATTAACTGGAGACTGACTAAGTGTGTTATAGTGATGGTAGAGACATCTTAAAAAATAATACTATGGATAACTTAATTCAGATTTGCATATCAGTGTCATCAATAACTGGTGAATGTTGGATAAGTTTTGTGAAGATGGCTGTGGCCTGATTATATACATGCCAAGCGTCTCAAGCAGACCTTTTTTCTCTGTCTCCATATGCCGATACTACTTGACAACCACTAAAAGCATGGAAAAACGGGATTTCTCTTATTTTTTCAAGACTGAGTATAGAGCAGATTTCGTGAATGGGTATATCCATTTAAGGCTTTGTCCTTGACCAAAGGCAATCAACAGTTTTGCAAGACCCAGCTCTTTACGGTGATATCTGTATCATTTGCTTTGATCGTCAGTCCCTTTTACCATTTAAGATTGAATCTTTTGCAAAAACATTTGTGTATCTGCCTCTTCAAGAGATTTGGGAAATACATTGCTCAGACAAATTGCTTGATTAGACTTTGCATTATCTCCTCTGGTCACCAGTTCAATTTGTGGTTAGAACACCAACTATTTTATCTTCTAGAAAATGAAAGTGTCTCATTTTGTTGGTGTCGTCGCATAGAAAGTTGTGCCAATTATTGGGTATTTTGGTGAAGTCTGTCACCCTCCTTCTCAGTCCCTGTCCTTGCTTTGTTCTTGCATTCAGACTAGATAGAATATAAACATCAAAAAAAATATCTGAATGCTTATACTTTGCAGTATAGGCCTTTATAGCAGGAATAACATCTTGCATGATATGCTGACTGAAAGTTTTTGATGCTAGTGGTGCCAAGGCATTTGTTAATGTTGAGTCATCAGTGGCAATAGCGTCTTCCGCTGGTTTAAGAATTGGTATCTTGACTTTGGATTCAAGGATCTCAGCTAGTTTGAATTTATTGGTTATATGAAGCTGTTCACTGTCACTCAGAGACAAAGAGAATGGATTGTTTTCATGTTGAAAGAATTCTGTTAAGTCACACTCCCTTCTCTGACAGTTGGGAGAAAAGATAGAAGTCTTCCTTCAGCATCTTTTGGGGTGAGCTGCTTGAATGTGCTTGTCTTTTGAAGAAATTGACTTTGTTCCTTTTAATTAGCTGGTAAAATGTGCATTGGACCTTAGATTCAAGTAATTTCAGAAATGCATTTCGCTGACAGGCACCTTTCTCATCTATGAATACAGCACTGTCAGGATTAGCAGTGACTTTTGTGTCAAGGGTTGGAAGATCATCTGACTCTTCCTGAAAAGTAATATGTCTCTGAGGTGTATGGTAAGCCAATGAGCACAATTCACATTGTTGTTGGTGAAGAAATAAGGTATCAGCTTTGTGAGGGCTTCATGGTAGAGACCAAAATTTGCTTCTCTGGAAGACTGAATTGAACGTTTCATTGTCAATACCAGGTACCGAAATCAAAACTGAGTACTCTACTGTTTGCACATTCCACCCTAGTTTTTCAGATTCAACAATTCAGTTGACTTCTTGGCATCTTCTTTATTGTATTCTCCATAAGCTGCAGTCAAGAGTTTATACCAGACTCAATAAGAGCACCTATTACATTGAAATAGTACTCCCATAGCCCTCAGGGCAGCCATTTCTATAAGTAGACCACCAAACTTGAGGTCAAACTACTCTTCCTTGTAGAACTCTGGCCACTGCTGCTGAATCTGTTTAGCTACTGTAGAAATTGACGAGTTATGACAGGTACTTGTCCTGGATTAAAGAAATCAATAGTTAAATCGTATTCAGAAAATCTTTATTCGATCCCGAGATATACTAAAAATGAGATAATCCTTGTGTATATGAATGTAAGATTATGTTGTTTGTATGTTGTATTTTGTTATTATATTTTACATTTGTATAAGCAAGGATTAGTAAATTTACTACAGAAAAAGCACCATAATTACCCAACTGCTAAACAGTTACTAAAAGTCACAACACTTGCTGTATATATAATAAATCTTGTAATAGGCAATTAGTTGGTGAAAACTCAGTGTTTCTATCTGTATTAGTTTCCAAATAAGTAAGTGTGAAGAATGACTCAAGTTAGGTCGGGCCTGATCAGGTCATTTCTTTTGAAAAATCTATATGAATATTACATTCAATAGTTTCCAAGATATCGGGCCATTCTGTGACTGATGCATTTGATAAGAGTGACCTTGCCTAAGGCAGTACAGGTTGATTTTCAAATGGCTAATACAATTTCTATATCAAGTAACCCTTGATGAATCATTGTACAAAATTTGGTGAAAACCTAATGTTTTGATCTTCATTAGTTTCTTATATTCTCAATAAGTAAGCTTGAAGAAGTGTAACAAATGTGCCTGGTTGGACTAGATTGAGCTAGGATGGATCTTTTTAAAAAAAAATCTACATGAATGCTATTGAATAGTGAAAACTGAATGCTCATATCTTCGATAGTTTTTGAATATGGGACAGTTCTGTGACCAATGCATTTGATAAGAGTGACCTTGCCTACAGCTCTTTAGATCTAATGATTATAAAACAAAGTGAATGATTTTACCCAAATTTGCTGTTAGCCACCCCACAATAGCTCATTACAATTAATAAAATAAGCGATGCCTTTGCACTGACTACAACTTCAACTGTACTTGCTTGGGCTCCACGTATTACTCCACAAATTCATTCCCTTTTGTGATATGTGAATTAGACTTAGAGATGACAAGCAGCCAAAGGGGCATCATTCACTTCACCGTGCTATTTTACCTTCAGTTAGGAAAGGAGATAGATTCATGCTTTTCCCAAGGCTATTAGTGCAAAGTGAACTCAATCTGTCCCAGCTGGAGTCTGAACTTGTTCACCCGCACCTCCAAATCAAGTAATTCTGACTAAAAATCATGGGCAAGTTTCCAACGGTAAATGAGAATTGAAATTAGTATACATTTTTTTATACTTATATAGTCTTCATTTCTCAAGAGTTATTCATTTTTACTTTGGCCACAAAAACTTGTCCTTCATTGCTTTCTAGCAGATATTTTTTTTTATCCTTAAAGTAATCCTTTAGGCAAATCTTGGCGCTCACCCAGGATACAAAGGTTTTTCAAACTCAAAAAAATAGTCACTAGAATACAACATTTAGTGCAAATTCAAGTCTCATTTAGGGTGTATAAAACCCATGAATGAATTTCAAGTCTGGATTAGGGTGTATGAAATCCCTGTACCTACTCTCCTTGTATTAAACACACAAGGTTGTTTGAAATAACCTGGAAGCAATTTACAAAAATATGAAGGTTAAACTTTGAAAGGAGGGATTGGGGGGGGGCTAAATTGTACTCTTTAGGTTAAAAGTATAAAACTTGGTACATATATGTAGTTACCCCTACTGATTATTTTTAGATATGGATCCAGGTCAGCACTACTCCCTGGTGGCTGTTATTGAAGGTTTTTTCAAAATGGATGCCCAGTTCATATAAACACTTACATCTTTTTGAGCTATACATCATATAAACATAAAAAGGAACTAGATATATGGATATCACTAGATAATGGAAATATTTAAGTTTAAAAAAGCAAAAAAAAAGAAAATAATGAGAGCAAAAATTGAAACATTGTAATAAAGAAATTCTAAAACATTATCAAATCATTGGTCATATCTGTTGAAACTAATATAAGTATAACTATTATATTGTTGTTCATAGTGCCAGAACTGATGTAATTTCAACTACTTAACCTATGAAATAAGGCTTAACATTTATATATTCGTCAAAATTCAAAAGGAAATTATCATACATGTTTAGCATGTATATGTGGTCTAGGGAAACATCTGCCCTCATTGTAGTAAAGAGCTGTGCACTGGATAATGGCCTTGTCATACTGGCACACACAAGTACGTGTTTCTTGCAGTTGCAATGATTTTGCTCATAGCTTGTGTCTTGAACTTGGCCAATAGTTGTCTACTTTGGTTTCCATGAGTAATCCTTTTCAGTCCAGACCTAGTCTATAGGACTTTGAAGTCTGGCCTCCTTTTTAGCACTTACCTCCATACATGTCCTTCTGGTCCATGCTGTTGAAGAATTGCTTGCGTTGGTAGAATATTCTCCAAAATTCTGGATTTTCTCAAGAAGATATGCAGCCTTGCCTCATTTACCTTGAACAATTCACATATCCTGTCGTACATAAGTGCAAAATATTCTTCCAGCTAATCAAATAAGTTGTCAGAAATACTGAGAGAGGCATCTGCCAGTTCCAGGACATTAAGAATATATAGTCCATGTCTCCTATACTCTGCATTTGTCTATCCTTGCAAAGAAGGAGATAGTGTCACTCCAAGGAAATGAATGAAATATCACTAATGCTGGACCATTTGCTGGACCTAATCCAGTTGTAATTTCATTTGATGCTATACATCTGTGATGTTTCCCTGTACGAAATGATATCTGTATTTCATTTGCTGGAATATTATGTAGGTTTGACACATCTGTATCTGATGTTCTTATCATGATATCCTCCATGTGCAACATCCAAAAGATGTAGTACTATCCTTGGTTCAATGAAATTTTTGTTATCTCTAACTGGTGATGAAAGTACTTGATCACCATGAGTGCTGTAAACCTCTTACCTTTGAAATCAATCCTTTTAATCTCTTTTGCTAGCATGTGGAAGAGCTCTGTGTTGGTTCTCACGGACACAAAGGAAGCTTTGTCATTTTGTTGGCACCTTTGATGAAAGATTGATTCTCCTCCTTACCCCTTTTCCTCTCTTTTCTCTTGTTTCTGTCTTCAGGCTGTTTAGGTTGTAAACATCCCACACAATATCAAGTCTGTGCACAAAATTGAGGTGATCTTAGATGTATAATAGGAAGATAGTCTTGGTGTAATCATTAAAAATCTGGAAGGTTTCTGATAACAACCTCTGAACTATGACTGCACCATCCAAAACTAGTGCAATCACTTATGGGATTGATTCTGGTGGTTCTGCTGTAAATAGATATGCTTTGTAGCCAGATCACATGCCATCAGTTTTGGCAACTGCTGGGGACCATGACTGGTTTTCATGCTTGAAGAAAACTTCCTAATTTCTTTTCATATTTTAGCATGTAAAATATATATATATAATAAATAAAGCACATTCTCTTCCCATAGTTGTCACCATAGACTTTTGTTTCTTAGGACTGTTTTTTCATGGAAAATAACCAGAGTTTGTTCTTCTTGATTGGATCTGTAATTACTTTTGTTCTTATAACAAACCTTTCTTTGACAAATCGATCATATTGCTGTTTTCTCAGTTTGTATATATTTTCTTCTGTCCAGTGGATATTGGAGTCCATAATGATCTTGGTATCCACTGTTAACAGATCACCAATGTCTTCCTTGAATGGGTTTTTCAATTACATTCACAAGAGATTTCACTTCCAAACTTACTTTCAGCTGACCTGGTCTACTTATGATGTTTTGTCAAATCATTAATGGGGTTGACTTCAGACTCTGCTATAATCCTTGATATTTTAGGCCCTGCTAGCATCCAACACCTTAGGGCACTTGAATTATCTCAAACCAACAACTGTTGGTCTGAGATAATTCAAGTGCCCTCCCATTCCTCAAGGGCATTTCCCTGCTCATATGTTTGAGTGCCATTGCAAATAAAGGGTGTGTTTTCTTGTAGGCAATAAACCTCCCAGAAACAAATTCTCATTTGATGCCTAATTGACAAATATATATCTCTGATGAGAACAGAAATGAAATTCTCCCTTCTCGATTCCTTCAATAATCTGAGGAATGCAAAATTAGAATTCAAGAATAGGTACCCTGTATTGCAACTGTTGTTGTTTAGCTGACATTTTCTCCCTCTAGGCTGAAAAATCCAATTGTTGCTCCCTATCTGAGACAATGGTTGTTTAACTGTCATATGCGTGATGCTGGAGTATAAAGAGAGCAGCAGCTGTCACTTGGTGAGCATGTCTGGTTACCTGCGTGACCTTCAATAGAGAATCAGCTACCCCACCTTAAGCAATACAAGCAATAGATAGCAGTTGTCCAATCACTGCTGTCAAGCCAATTACAAATGATCTTAAGAGCTGCAATTTCAATGCGTAATCTACAAAACAATATTTCATATCTATCTTCTCTATGCATAGCATGAAAGCTTCATAGTATGGTTTTGACTATAGCAAATTGTGGTTGGTCCATTACCAACACTGGAACCTGGTTTGGATTGAAATATTCAGTTACAGCCTTTAATAACATTCATTGTATGGTGTATCATGGTGACTGAATGAAGACTACTATTGTTGTAGAAGATATAGAATTTTGCTGCACTGAAGCATGTTTGCTACCAAAGTCTCACCTAAGGTGCATGAAACTCTCTTGTCGACTCTGTGTATGTGTATTTTATTTATTCTCATAGCATAACAACCAAAGCGTTCAGTATACAATTATTTTGAAGATTGTCCATGATGCTGTCTTTATTATTTATTAAGTCGATATAAAATTTCTAAATTTAAAAAATACTTGAAAAAAATTCACTATAGCAAATCGGTGCTTAACAGGGTAACACTTATCAGGGTATTACTGTATTAGATTGGCTGATAATGCATAACTTGATAAATTGTCAGATTAAAACAAGGAGATCATATCGAATCAATCAAATTAACATTAATGGGATGTTTATTGAATGGAAAGATGATGATAATTCTTTTAAAACTTTTATTATACCTCTGCCAACATAGTTTGAAGAGTTATATGTATTCACTCATGTCCATCTATCTGTTTGTTCACAAAATTCTCAATAAATCTCAATGACATTATGTGAAGGGTAAGCAATGGGTACTCAAAAAAGTGATCAAATTTAAGGATGGATCCAGGAATTCTTCCTCTCCTGCATCGTAGTTATATATTCACACTACACAATATCATGAAAGTTCTGAATGAATAACAATGAAATTTTCTGGACAGGTAAGCCAAAGGTAAGGGAAGAATTGGTCAAATTTTGAGTTGGATCCAGGATATTATTTTGATTGACATATTTTTTCATTTTTTTTCATGAATTTATGCCTTCACTTATGTTTGTCCATACAATGCCATTTCTCAATGAATTCTAAAGAAACTTTGTCGATGGATAAATCATGGGTTAAGGATGAATTGATTAAATTTTAGGGTGGATCCAGAAATTACAAACTTTTAACTCCCTGTATCATAACTGTTGGTGGATTGATTTTCATTCAGACTTAGTGATAATGGAGTTAGCAGAGATATACACTTGCCAAGTGATTTCTTGTTTAATGTGATCTTTGTTGACCTCCCACATGACTCAAAAGGTTATTTGATGAGCCCTCATATCTTACTCATTGTCCTTCCCAGAAAAGACCCTTTCTGTTGTTTTCTCTCTTAGCAAATCACTTTCTGTCCATAGCTCCTGAAGCCTAGATGATCAAAATTGCTGGCCAACGACCTTCATGAAATTCATTGAGATATGAAAACCACCAAGCCAAAGGATCAAAAATGGATAATCTTTTGACCATTTCAACATCACCAATTCTGAGTAAAGTTGTTCATTAACCATTAAAACAACATTTTTTTGCTCAAGTTACTGACATCTTTTGACGATTGTATTCATAGTTTCATATTCATGAGCAGGACTCAGAACAATTGGCACATAGCCAACTGCTCTCTTTCATTCGCCATTTGATGAAAGTTACTTCAACAAACCTGTCAATCATCTGCTCTTCTTCTCAAATGTCATATCTTTGGATTCAGCTTGTATTTCATGAATATCAGGTTTCTCATTATCTGTTAAGCAAGTCTGCTGAACAGTTTCTTTTCAAATTTGGGCTTTGGGGATCTTATGTTTAACTGGTGGAATATTTTTAGTAAGTGTATTGGGAAGAGATAAGGTTTTAGTTGATGGTTTACTTCAAGGGTTTAAAGATTGTAAATTTGGATGGTGGGCCATGCTGCCACCAGAGATGTATAAAATGCATTCTTTCTATCAAGACTGGCATTTAGTATATTCATATTATTAGTGGAAAAATGCACAAGCCTTCCTGACACCAAATTCTCAGGGAGAATGTTCCAGTTTCATTATCCAAAGAATCGAGTGTATCTCCAGCTAGTGCTTCATCAACGTGGAGGATATTCTTGTCACTAATTATGTGTCCAGCTTTATGGGAAACATTCAGAAGTGTTTTAGACCTTATGGCTTGATGAAGAGTACTTGCAAGGTTAATATGTTTTGACTGCAGCGGTCAACATTTCACATTTGCTGGTATTAAAAACAATATCTTGTCTCACAGAAAGTATCTTGCTTTTATGGTTATCACCAGTATGTTCATCTTTGTCCTGACCATCACTACTGGGGTTTGATAAATCCTCTCTACTAAATAATACCTTCATTAACATATGTGCACTGTCAGGTATACATTAATATGCTGCTTCACTTGTCACTTTGAAACCTTTGTGTTTTGGATGACACAAGATGTCAGACCTCAGTTTTAGAGCCACGTGTATTAGAGACAAGAAAATGTTGTCTGGTTTGTAAATCGGAATTAAATGTATACTTCTCCAGTTTCTTGAGCAAGAAAGGCTGTGATAGAATAGTGTGAGATCTTTTTGTTACCAGAATTGTGTCTTTGTCGCCACATTCTACTTTCTATTTTCTTTTTGGAAGCCGTTTTAAAGCTTTAAAGGACTTGGACTTCTTGTATTTCTAAACACAGATCAATATAGAAGAGCCATGGATTATCCGGGTGTGAAATTTATCCTTCAGATGAGGACATAGCTAAGTCATTACTAGATCAGATTTTTCAATAGTGTCTTCAATGTTTTAACAAAAATAATTCTTAATTCATGATCACATCTTGATAACTCAATGAATATATGATGTTAAATGACTAGACTGAATGTAAAAAGTCATCACTGTCACTTTGACAAAATAGATATTTCTCCTGATCAGTTTCATTTGATTTACTTTTAAGTTGTTTCTCAGTTTTCTTCATGATGGGATGATCCTCTGGAAAGAAGCAGTTCAATCAATCTTTAATCTGTTAATGATTGCTTTTCTGATGAAGGTAGAGTAACTCTCTATCTTCATTCATTAACACTCTATCCATCTATTTGTGTCAAAAATACCTAGTTCAGAAACTCCTAATATCCTACCAATTGAATTGCTATTCTCTAAGTCATTTCTCTTCATTCTCTCCTGCACAGCAATCTTATCACAGTTCATGCTGGGGAAGGTTACAGACATGAGTTTTTTCACTTCTATTGGTTTGACACTTTTCTCAGTCAGTTTTATCAATTGGTTTCTTCAGTGTTAACAGAGGCTCCATTTTACACTATACGACAACCACCACCAGCTACAAAATCACATCTAGGAATATTGGTGTTTCTATGCAAGGTGATTGCACCTTTTCTATCATGCAGTCAATGAATACATTGTATAAATTGGTTTAGAATCAAGTGGTCAGAGCCAGCCCAAGGTTCAAGTGTACTAAGCAACTACCAAGGGCCATTATGGTCATAAGACAGTCTCCAAGAATGATGGGGGCTCTTATCAATCAAATTCTGCTTGGGGCCCCATAAAGACTTGGGCTGGCTCTGCTGGTGGCATTCAGTAAATTTGTGTTTATCATGTTACATCATAAGTTTACAATTATTTTTCCTGAGCATATTAATGATTTTGATGAATGATAGAGTGGTAATGAAACAGTGATGACTTCTTATTTCTTTTCATTTTTTGTAAAACAAATGGCTAGTCTTAAGCAGTCATAACTTGAATGCTCAGCATGCACTCCTCTAATGGAATCATTACTCAGAGGCGTTTATTAGATTTCATAGAAAACTAAGACTGTTGAGTAATTATCATCATCAGCATCCTTTTAAAGTCTATCGTTGGATATCAACCTTTCCCAAGATCTGCCATTGTTTTTCTCCTGAGAATTATAGTGATAGTACATTCTGAACTAGATCATCATGTCATCTTATTTTTGTCAGCAACAATTTTGCATATGATCTCAAGGGATTCATGTTGTGAATTGCATCCAGTAGTTGTCATATAGACTTGCAATATTGCCGTTTGAGCTTCCAGGATATTTCTCTTTGCTCTAAAATTTTCACTGGAGGAAGATTACATAATACTGGTGAGCTTGAAGAAAATGGAGACCTAACAATGAATAGAAAATGAATTGTTGAATGTGCCCAAGAGTTCAACAAGAACCTTTATTCCTCCAGTCAATGGACACAGACAAACGACAGGATGTTCCAGACAAGAGATACCAGATAGTAAAGGCACCTCGACCAGATAACATTATCTGCATCTTTTAGCAGGTCGATGATGATGCTATCACCAAGAAACTAGTCCAAATTTCCAGAGTACCTCAAACAGGATTCATTTCCAGAAGATTGGAACCATGCAATCATCCTGCTGCAACATGAAAAAAGGAAACTCAGAAGACCTTGTACAAACTTTTTACTAAGCAAATCATCAATACATTAGAAGAAAACCAACCACAGGACCTATGTGGCATAGGCTACAGGCTTCACAATTTCAAGGGCTCTACACTGAATGCTTGCAAGTTATCAATTCCAATTCAGTGATTCTGCACTTACTGAATTACTATAGTACTAAACTGCCTTCAACTTTTAGGAACCGCTGAGTGTTTAAGGTTAGTGATTTTAATTATCTCCTTCGACTGTTATTATTTTTATGCAGTATTTAATGGGAATATAGTATCTATGTGATTCATATACAACACAATGACAAAAGTATTTGAAACAGAAATTATAGTTGCTGCACAAAGATCAAAACAAAAATGTAGTAATACTATTAGTAAATAATATTTGTCGTATAATCTGGCTATTTAATTGATGAAAAAATCTGACAATTATACAATGCATGAAAAAAATTGTTTTAATATTTACTAGCTGAACCTTTAGAAATTTTAGTTGAATCAGATACAACCACCAAGGAATAAAGATCAATAGAACATTTTAATGTTTCCTTTATGCTACATATCTATACAACAAAATAAATTGAATGAAGTAAACAAATAAACAAAACTAGTCTTAATGTCTGTTTTACTCTTCCATCCTTTCTTTGTTTCTTTCACTAGATGGATATTTTAAGAAATATCCATCTCTCTTTTTCCTTCTCTTTAAAATGTGATGTGCTCTCATGATATGATAAAGAGAGGGTAGCATACTTGAATTATTGTATATTTTTTATTTTTAGGACCCCTTTATAATATATACTACAGGCCCTGCATGGGAATATGCTGGCTTCAGAAAGGTTTACTCGACTACTGACCATCTCCTTTCGGTGAATCAACAAAAAAATAAAACAGCAGAATAGAGAATGTCATTTGACTTTTTGGTACTGTGGTTGTTTTTTTTTCTTATGTATTAATGATTTGCTGGTGATCAAATTAAGAATGTAGTTTCTTGACCTTTTGTCGAAGAGCAAATTGTGGTATCTGTTATTATCAGCTTAATATCTGATATGTCCCCTATGTAGGGACTCCATATAAAACTGATAGAATCTGTTATTATCAGCTTAATATCTGATGTCCCCTACGTAGGGACTCCATATAAAACTGATTAGAAGTACTATAGTAGATAAATTCTTCAACTTATTTAGCTATGTGGCCTACCTGGCTTTTGGTGTGACATGTCATGGTCAGATTTATATTGTTTACATAAATAATTTTTACATGAGAATTTTCTACAATCATTACTCTTATTGATAACAGAAAGATTATAATGATAAAATTAATAGATTACAAGTTTGGGGCACTTATATGGATACATTACTTTGTTTTCAAAATTCCATGAGAGTTGATGATAGAAAAGAAGCAAAAGACGCAAAAATTTATGAGCGCTGAAATCAAATTTGTCACATATGGCTCAAAAGTGGTGTAGCAAGATGCCAGTCCAAGTAAAAAAAAATAAAATTTAGGCAGTCTCTGAGGCCCACGTAGAGAACATGCTATGACCCCCCCCACAGTGAAATACTACCCTTAATCCTAACAATAACCCTAACCTTTTCAAATTTTATTGGGTCAGAAATGTATTAATGAATCCAGTATCTACTTGAGTGCAGGTTGGGTTTCTAAATTATTTTTCCTTCGAACTAATTGGGAACCCATCAGATATGAGGCTGATAAGAAAGATTACACTTGGTCTGAAAAGCTGAAATAATTCCTAACCAGACTAAAGAATTGCAAATGCACCAACATTTCTTTATGTGTCACAGCTATTTCTTCTGACTCTGAGAATTTTCTCTACATGCAATCGTCAGATAAAGCTCATTGCAGTATTGGACTCTGATTAGACTTGAACTCGGGCTCTTGTGTCCATTAAGCGAGTGTTTCGATGGTACAATTTTTTTTCCAGAAATCAACAGCCAACAACAATCAATGGTGCCATTTACACCTGGTTTCAGTATCACAGCAAGCTCCACTTGTCTTGGATTGATGTAATTAGGATTGATGATGATGGTCCAAGTGAAGCATTTTCATGTGAAAACTTAAATCGTCAACAACAGCTGCTGCTGATCTTAAGCTAAAAAGTGAATGGTTTTCAAACTAGTCATGATGTAAATGGAAGACTTTTTTTCGAGGTCATCTGATGCAAAGTTGATCATAAATCCGAGCTATCGCATGCAAAAAAATTTAAATCTATGATTTATTCTCATAAAACATCTGTTCACAACTCAAGTAAAAGCAAATCTGTCAGGGAATAGGGTCAATCACATGCATATGCCTAACTGAAATGTTTCATTTCGCAAGGTACAACTCAACACCAGTTCTCATCGAATGAGCTTAGTGTCAACTGGATTACTGAAATCTACATCAAACAGGTACACCTTCATCTCAAATCAATTGTTCAAAAGATTCAAAAACCATTCAACTAATCACTTTCCCTGAATTGAAAGAGAAAGGCATTTCTGTGAATTTCTTTATTACTCCAGGGGCTGCAATAAGATTTTGTAGAAACTTTTGAGTTGACTAATGGAACCAATTAGACATGCAAGAGGGAACTTCAGTGAGTCAAAATAAAATTCTAGGGCCATTTTTCGTAATGGTGGACTTTCACTGCAATGGTCTTGTTAGAAATATTTTATGCTCATCAAATATGGGCATATTGTATATTGTTGGAAAGGAAATTTCATGCTGAGCAGAGCAAAAATAAACCATATGACACAGGAGAGGTAATTGTAAGTGATTAAATTTTGAAGCAGATCCATTCACAATTACCTGCCCTACATCTTGGCCATCAGTTAATTCAGGTGTTTATGATGTTTGATTGTGAATAGCTTAAAATGACTTGCTCTGAGGTACATGATTCTTTTGTGACCTTTACTCAGTATGAAATTTACTTTCCAACAATATACAATATGCCCATATTTGATGAAAAAATTTTTTTGGCTAGGCAGCAAAATCTGCCATGATGAAAGAAAATGTTGCAACTGATCTGGAATATTTACTTGAATTATTTTGATTCAGTGAAGGATCTTTCAGCATGACACATTTCTGAATTTTGGGGGTTTTAGAATAATAGAATATATACATACCATCTATTCTGGAATTAGCCAGAACTAAAAACCAAGTTTTCAATAGGTCAAGTGCTGAACTAGTACAGTATAATAGTTATGAGTAATATTCAAAACATTAGTATTTCTGCAGTGAACCTTATGAATAAAGGGTGGGATAAGTAATATTTTGGTTTATTTGTAGTGTAATTAAGTGGTAAAGACTGACCACGAAATTACTAGAGTACTTTTTATTCTAGTAAAACATTCAGTTCTTTTTGACTATTTTTTTTACAGACAAAGTGAAAAAAAAATCACAAACCAATAAAAAATATCAGTGAGCAACAAAAAAGGTATGTCAGACTAGTAGGCACACTGAGACACAACTGACTCAACAGTGGGTTAAGCATGGTTTGAGTCAGGTCAAGTTTTGGTGCCAAATGTGAACTTTAGCGTACAGACAACCTCCATTGAAAAAAAAAATTGACATTTTCAGTTTTTGAAATTTGGATAAGAGATTGTGGACCTCTAGCAAGCAGAAAGGATGGATTGACTGAATAGAAGAGATCATTTGAGAACCACTGTAACAGTTTGTGCTGAAGAATTATTTTAATTCGACTTTAAACAATTAGAAATCAATTTTAATTGGGTACAACGAATTGATAAATATAAAAGGGTGGCCTTAGGGCTCCTTACACCCCATGCAAGCTAAATTAGTAAAGTATAGTATTATCGTATTTTCTCATTTTAGTTTTACAGTGAGAAAAATAAATATATATAGGAATATATAGGTATACTGTATTGATTGATATCAAATATCAATAATTAAAATTACATTGAAGTAATTAAGTGAGTTTGCTGCTGATTATGAGAAATTTCTCTGCCAATTGTTTGTTTCACCACAACAGAAAGCATTTAACAGTTAGATATTCCCCCAAAATTTAACTTCACATCAGGGAATTTTCTTATTTTGACTGTTTTTATTCTGTATAATTTATTTATTTTCACATTTGTATTTGAAAAATCCTACTGTCCAAGACATAAAAGGTGCTCTATATACACTTATGTCAATGAAGAGTCTAGTGAAACAAATGGCATAAACTTCAAGTGGAAGAATCTTGAAGAATCACTGTGTACAAATTATAGTTGTGATATATCTTTTAGAAGCACAGACTGACTCTAAATGGAGTGTTGTCTATTCACTGTCCAAGTTTTTCTTAAATAGCTGTTTGGAAACATTATTTTCAGTAGAAGAAAGTGTCACCAGCAAAATTTATGCTATATTGTTATGAGAGAGAAATAACTGGATATTAAATGAATAACATTTGAAGGAAATTCCTTGTGGTTTATACAACAATAATAATAACTCAGATTGACATTATTATTTGTCTATATCTCATGCATACAACAAATACATCTCATTCCCAAATGAATAAGCAGTAAACCCGTTATAACACAGCTTAATATAACGTGGAATTGCTTATAGTGCAATTTGAGCATGGACCCCGATTTTCAAAACGTTTTAATTTGGCTTACAAAATAATAGCTAAATACAAAAATAGAAAGACCCACAAGAAATATTAAGTTTTGAGTATTTTGAGTCTCAACTGCGTCCTGTATAATTGTGTTACTCCCATCACAGAGTGGCCAATCTAATGGTTTTATCATTAAATTTTGTTTGATCTCAATTTTTTTACTGACGGGAGGGGGAAGGGGGTGTTGAGTTTAATTAATTGACTATTGAAATATTTTTTTCTAAATCATTTCCTTGGTCAATACTTGTGAGATTCTTTTTTTTTTTTTCTTGCTTCCTCCTCTCTCATTTGTTGGCTTTGTTGAAATTCTGCTAAGTTTTATTAAAATTTAACCTTCTAGTGAGGTGCCACAATTTTTTAGGATGTTTTTATTAATTTCTGTCATCCTACCGGACTAGCCTCACCCTATCCTCACAGTTTTCCCTTCATCTCATTGCAGCAAAAAAGAAAACTTGGATAGAGGTCTGTAAAAATGGAAAATTTGCTCCATGAACTCATAATGCAGTAGAAAAATATGGACCTCAACTTCCACACCATAATTGATGTACAGTGTGCATATATATATATATATATATATATATATATATATATATATATATATATATATATATATATATATATATATTATATAGTGAGAGCTGATTTTCATTTCTGTATTAAGGTCTACGTCATGTGATGGGATTGTGTTTGCAGTTGTTTCCTAATTAATCACTGCAACCCACAATAGCCTGGTTCAATCACTGCAGCTGGGTCTTAGGTATACATGTATTCAGATATTCATACATATCTATCCATTCATGGATCTATTCAGACTTTGTCCAAGTCATTAATTAATGTTTCTAAAGTAATTGCTTAAGATTGTATACCAACTTTTATACAGACAAAGCTTTAATTTGGAAAAAAGTCTGAAAATCTGATCATAAATGTGCTATTTCTTTGCTTGTGTTAAGATCTAGTATGGGAAGTGTTGTCACCTTCTTTCAAGTTTAAACCTAAAATTGATTCAAAAACATCTTGAAATCTTAAAAAACATCTAGATTCATAGTAGAAACTTGGAATTTTGCACCCTCCATTCTTAAGGAGTCGGGAAAATGTTTTCCCTATTCTTAAAAACCCCTTAAGTAGGTTTATAGTGGGTGGGTGGGTGTCAAAATGCAATGCAAGTTTTTGCTAAATTGGTCACCAGTTTGTGTCCACATATTTTTTTGAAAATACAGTCCTTTTTTATTGATCTTGGCCAACAAAAAGCAACAGAAGTAATTCATTCACTGACCACCCCCTTTCCTAAATTTTCAATTGATCACGCCCAACGCAGCATATATGGGTAGTGGTGATTCATAATTTTCCTTAGAATGCTAGTCTTATATGTCGGTTTGAAATGGTGTGATAGTTGAACAGAAATCTGAACAAAAAAGTGACAATAGTATTTATATAGTTGAATTCTTCTAGGGGTCAAAAGTTATAAGGAAACTACTTTTCCCTCTTGGGGGTCAAAATGAAGGGAAACCTTCAAACTAATGCTCTTGCAATAATGTGAATCAATCCCTTTCCCCTCCTGCTAATACGTGATGAGTCAACCAACCATGTCTGATAGATGCTGGGGGTAGGCCTATATCCAGCAACAGACCTTGAAAGACTGACGAAAAAGAAAAATATCATCAGTAAGAGAAATATTTCTGCTAAAAATAGCTGAAAGTTGGAAACAAAAAAAAATAAGAAACTTTTGGATTTATTTAAAATTGAAAAGGATTGGTTTTGTTTTTAGCTAGAAAATTACATTGCTTCGAAAATGAGATAAACCAGAATGAATTTTGTGATTCCAGAAAACTATCTTAAATGGGAAAACTGTAAATGAAAAAAAAAGTGCTTCCTTTTTTTTACTATAAAAAGACAAAATAGAAAAAAATTTTTTAGGATTGTGTAAAAAGTACTGAAGGCGTTCTGAAGTCAAAGGAAAAAAAAATTTCCCCCAAATGCTTTTTTTTCACAATACATAGAGAAAGGAAACCGACTTCCTTAATTAAGAATAATGAAATGAATATTTAATAAAAACACTTCCCTTTCTTTGGGAATAATACCTTTATTAAAATTGGTCTTTTTTCTGCTTATTTTTAGAGGGTTCTTCTAGAATACACATCCAGCTGTTCTCCTTAAAAAGGCTGATTTAGCAGAATCAAACTGTAACAGAGGTTCATAATTTCCATACAGTGAGAAGATTTAGTGATTATGGTTAATTCCTCTTTGTACATCAGAACTGAAATTTGACCATCAGATTTAAAATAAATATTCCTTTTGTTCTTTCTTTTCTTAAATATCACTCATTGATTGATAAAGTCCTGAGATAGAGAAACTATCTTCACTGGCTTCTTGGTCATTACTAGTCAAAAGTACAGAGTCCTGATCATTTCCAACGGCTTGACTCAAACCATCAATCAATTGCCGGGCTGCTTCAGCTCCCCTTGACATAATGGCTGCTTCCTCTTCACCACTGTCCATTATATTCACATCTTTGTCTTCATCATCTGAGCTGCTCATTTCACCAAATACTTGTTCTGGAAAGTACAAATATTATAACACTTGTTTAAAATTCAACCAGAGATACTAAATGTACTATCATGGAAAGAATAGAAAAAAACTTGACTAATAACACCACACATGGATTTCCAGACTAAAAACCATTTCCCACAATGGTCTCAAAAACAAACTGAACCATCCTGAAAACATATACTCCTTATAATATATTAATTTTGTATATGTAATTTTTTATCCTATTTCAAACATAACATCTAAACCTAATGTGGCTTTGAATCTACATGGAAGATCAGAGTTATGAAGATAAAATAAATCTAACGAAAGAATACTTACTTAAAATGTAATTTCTACCTTTCATAAATCAATAGTATATTTGTTAAGAGAACATTATTACTAAGTTGATGAAAAAGAAGGAGCTTTGATTGATAATTAATTCACCAATAATGATCAATTTATGCAAAATTACAATTTAAAACACAGCTGATAAGAACGAGAATAAAGTTGTGAGCGACTGCCCAGTATAGGAAGCAGAGTGAATAGAAGTTCAGAATAGAGAATTTTCTTTTTTCTTTTCAACAGAGAATCAACCTGTATGGCAGTGAACTTTAGCCAATCTTTATTGGTGGATTATGTTCAGGATAAATAAACTTAACTTCTGTTATATTCGAATATAATAAATATTTCTGGTTTAAAAAATATGACATTGCTTTTAAAACAGTTCCCTATATTGCATGACGGAAGAGACCATCAATAACATTGAATATCAGTGTAAATGTTGGGTGATTAATTCGCCAGTAGAAAATTTGTAAATGAAAGCACATATCCACCTGGCAAATGGAAAAATATGATGAATATGATTTTAACCAAAACCATTATTAACTCATTTTCTAAAAGAAAAATTTAATCTATAATCATTTTTAGAGGATTTGATGCTATTCACAACTTCAAATAATAACTAGTCAAAACAAGAGATATAATGAAAATAAAAACATTGTCAGCTATCAAATCTTTGGAAGAGAATGAAAGTCTATATAAAAGTATGGAAATAAGACACGCGAGGTCGTTCGAAATATTTTTCTGTAAAAGGGGAGGTAATGAGCCGCAAAAGGAAATAATTTTTTTAACCATCACTTTCATTGATATTTATAACATACGCATACAGTATTTTTGACAAATACAGATTGACTGCCTGGGAAAGACCACTTGGCCTTATACCTACCTCTAAATGTTCTATACAAAACCAAATTCATAAAAGTTCCCACATAACTCTGTGGTATGAAGTTGTTGCTGAGTAGGTAAAACATTGGAGTAGAAACCAAAGTTTTCAAGTTCAAATTTCTAATATCAAATAGACAAATAAACTTTTCTCAGCCTTATTTTACCAGTGAAAAGGTGAACAAATTTTAAGTGATATGACTGGCAATGAAGTACTAACTTACAAGATAGTTGAAAAGGCCATTACTAGTGATGTGAGTTTGATCTTCATTGAGGGACCCACACACTTGTGATCTTGTACTGTACTAAGCTAAGCGTAGTGAAAATTGAAAAAACATATTTCAAACAATGCTAACTCAGCGCTATCTGAATGGCAAGAAAATTTACAGGAGAGTTATTAGGATTATTTGAACATTTTAATTTTTTAAAACTTCTTCACCTGATCAACTCATATCAATACTAAATATTAATAGTGAATTTACTATATCCAAATACAACAATATTTTAAACAGTGATTCATTAAAAACTAAAAACGAACAACTGTTTAGAAATTGAATACTCCAGATATTATAGTCCTAAGCTTATGGTCACAAAAAAGGTACGGTAAAATTGAAAACTCTTGATACTATAGTCCTAAGCTGATGTTTGTGTGTAAGGTAGGGCAAAAGCAAGAAAGAGATCCAGCAAGTTGAAGATCAGATTTTACAATTATTTCTTTTGTATAAAAATGTAATTTTTCAGTTTCATAGTCATCACACTTGTATAAACACTTATTACAGAGAATATACACTTGATCAATATGAATGACATTTTGCTCTAGGTAGTAATGGATCATATTGTTAAGATAAATTCCAGAACCAATCTCACCTGCATCTAATCCAATGCTGTTTTCACTTGGCTGAATTTTCCCTTCTGATGTTGCAACTGTGCCACAAGATTCTACAATTTGATTCTGGCTATTACTTTCTGATAAGGTTTTCTCCTCCTCTGTTAAGACTTCCCATTTGACATCAATGGCTTCTGCATCCATACGAAACAATCGTTTCACCTCTTTTTCAATATCAGGTTGTTCTGTGTACTGTAAAATAAAATAGTGAGAATTTATGATACTCACTAGGTAATTTTGCCAATCTAAATAAAATGATGATGATGTATTTTTGCATTAAAACGATTTTGCTGTTTATAGAATTCATCCAAATGCATGCATAGAACTGGTTATAACAAAATAAATACTTTATCATAACATCAGGTGAGCAAATATTCACTATGATAAATAATTATGGCTATGGTAGTTACCAACAAAGAGGCATAAAAAAAAAGATGAAATACATACCTTCTTCTTCAATGTCTTTCGAAATCTTCGTTTACGAACATTTTTTAAAGGTGGGCAGACTGTTGAAATAAAAATAAATATAAAAAGCACATTCTGGTAATATTGAAAAATATCCAAATAATCGTTAATGTGACTCAGTTAAAATATTTGATGATTAAAATTGATAACATTTGAAAAGATTATGATAAGAAAATTGATAAAAAACACAGAATAATGCTAAATGCAGTTTTTGGAGAATATTTTAAAATAAATACTTCTAAACTTTTCAGCAATAAAGTCTTTCTACATTGAGTGGGATTAAATTGACTAAAATAAAATTAAAAAGTACCAACTTACCTCCATGAGGATAGTGATATTTTTTATCTTTGTCTTTTTTGCGTGGGCTTTCATTTTCATCTTGACTTGTATCATCATCATATGAGCAAATCAATAACTGTACATGAATAAAATGTAAAATTTAATATTTCCTAAAAAAACATACATAGTTTCCAATAATAAATGATCTCAATAAAGTTATGTGAAAAGATAGAGGTAATTTGTATAAAAAACATCACAGGATATGTTGCAAATGACTCTATACCTCTATATTATCATTTAAAATATCCAGCTAGTAATCTTGACTCTTTTTTTCTTTTGAAGCCATGTATTTATGTTGGATCCATTTTCCAATTATACTATCATATGAATATCTGTAATAAGAGTTTTGTGCTATGAATTTTTAAAAAGCTTCCATGTACAATAATAAGTGTATGAATAGGTGAAAAATTTTTTTAGAGCTCTAACAATAATTGTTTAAAGATGACAAGGCCTAAAAATCATTAAAAAGTTGTGGGTGAAAGTGAGAAATGTTTGCAAAGTCAGAAGACTACACAGAAAAGCAACTATAAAATTATTTATGTAATTTTCTCTTTCTGATCTAACAGAAAAAGAATAACACTTTTTACTCTTATTGATTTATAGATGTGATCTCCTTGAATGAACAAATGAGACTTACTTGCATTACATCTGCTATTTTGTAGAAAGTCTTTTGATCAACTGTCTTTAATGTTTCCATCATACAGGGAGAGTCCATAAGCTTGAAGGAAATCAGAATCAGACTTTGTAAAAAATACAATTATCTAAATATCGAAGCAGTAAAACACTTTCCATTCAATGAAAGTGTAAAGTTTATAAAAAATCCAAATTATTACGATTAAATGAGAAATATTTTTTTTTACCATGAGTGAAATAAGAAATGATAAAAACGAACTTATTTTATTTAGTTTATGTAATACAAAACATGCATTAAAAATGAGCAACAAATTAACAACGCCATACAAAAATATATCACAGATGAATTAATTTTGAAATGCAATTTTAAAAAATATTAGAATCACTGTATGAATTCAAAGTGATTTGTGGTCACAACAATTACCATTTCTATGAACTAAAATATTTTTGCTTATTTTTCAAACTCATTGCATAAGAGCCATTTTAAGGATAGCGGAGTATAGTATGATTAAAAGACAAAACAGAATTCCAGTTATTCAACTTATTCCAACAGTAGCATATAGCTAAATATCTTGCTGATACAACTCTTCAGAAATGTAAAACATATATATATATATATATATATATATATATGAGAGAGAGAGAGAGAGAGCGAGCAATGAAAGGTGAAACAGATCTCACTCAATTTAAAGTAAGGTAAAAATAAATTCACAATATTACTGCAATGAGGATTAATGTTAGCAATAATAGACTAATGAAAACCAAATGACCCCTTGCATTTTATCTTGTTTAGACAATTTTATAATGCTTTTGTACATATCAGATTAGATATTAGGATAGAAATTCTTTCATTTGGTTTTTAGATTAAAGGAATTGAGTACAAAATTGAAAAAGCACATTTTGCAATGCTTCAGGGTTCTATTAGGTGAAAAATAGAAATACTTGAATCACTGGGATTTATCATCACTCACAATAGGGTATAAAATATCTTTAAAAGCAATAGTAGAATTTATTTATGGTGGCAACCAGTAGACATAAAAAAAAAACATCACACAAGTGATGAGCTTATTATGAAGATTTACCTTTGCAGAAAATACTTCAGTGCCATACCGCACAGTACCATGACGAAGATCGTTTTGTACCTCAATACTAAATTTGTCTTTCAGAGAAACAGCCCCCAACTGAACATCTTTCCGAAGTTCCTGGGCAGGACCCTACAAAAGAATTAAAAAAAATTACGAATTTGTCAACAGATTCTAGATTTGTAACAAGTGCCACATTCAAGCACTTTACAGATCAATATTCTTAGGTATTGGTATTTGTCTTTTTTTTGAAAAGTAGTATTGTTTACTCGCCAATCCTTGCACTGACGCATCAGGTGCAGCTATTTTGAATCGCCGAAAGTAGCTAGATTTTTACAATTGTTCTAATAACATTATTCTCAATCCAAAAATACTTTTCAAGTTTACTCTAGAGCAAATACGGCGTGGTGGTAGGTTTATGATTAGTGTTTCTAATATTCCTAATTATCTTACCTGGGAAAATTAAATCCACCAAATAGTTATTTCAAAAACCTAGCCACTTTTCGCCATTAAAAAAAAATGGCGGTACCAGACGCGTTAGTGCAAGGATGGACTTAAATTATTATCTTAATTCTCATCAATAAACTACATTATCAGCTCTTCTTGAACATTAATATTCAAACATTAAACATTTAAAAAAGTAACGCAAACGTCTTAATTTGTTTAATTTGTCAAAATTATTCATTTTACCGATGAGAAATCAACTGCAATATATACTATATATAATGAACTTAGCAAAACTATATTTATTAACCCATAATTGGATTGCTATAATTTCACTTCTACCTGGAAAAATAAATACAGACAAAATTCAAGTCGCGAGTCGAGTTTTCTTTCCAAAACAAATTTTGATCTGACTTAAAAATGCATCATACCGGAGGTAATCTGAGAACAAAATGTTGCTCCAGATCGAAAGGACTTTCTGCTGCTCCATCTCTTTTTTTCACGTTTGGTTTGGATGAATTAGCCGCTCCAACTTTAATATTAACTCCTACCATGTTTAGTAACTCGTTCTTTTTCCAAGGCAATGGTGGTGCCAATCACTCTCGTGTGATGTGAACCTAATGATTTGGACTTATTTGCTCTCTGTTTAGAGAGCGATTTATACCGAATTATCTCCCTTAGCAAAACTGGGTGTGAACTTGAAAATGATTTTTTTCAATATTCTGAGAGACTTAGCTTATGGATCCAAGCCATATTCATCAGCCGTTATAAGATCGCTTCTGGCCAAAGGCCTTTCCCATCTCCATATGTATAACTACCATTACTTTCATTCTGTCAGGGTCGTTCAACGAGTACAGTTTAAGCGTTGTTAATACCACTTAAAACATCGTGCAATATGCGCAAGTGAACTACGCCAAAGCAAGCGAAAGATTGATACAAAAAATTTCATTAACTTATCTACTATATTCATGTGTATATTCTAAATTGGCCAGATTTTAAGCTATCGTAGATTTTTATCGGCTACATTGTGATGGGGGGCACGTCAGGGGACTAATTTGGCAGTCCTGGACTGTGATTCTTTGCATGAAGACCAAGCTGTATCTGACTGGTTTATAATTGCAGGCTTCCTTATCTGACTAGTAATGATACTAGTTGATTTGAACCTTGCTGAATTATTTGATGATATCTAATTGCCAAATCTTTCTCATTCCTAGTGTAAGCAGTAAGATTTAATAAGGAGTTCACTGATAGCAAGAATATTTCCATTCTATGCGAGGTCCAGAGAATCTCCATTGGCTTGTCGTTTCTCGTAACGGTCACGGTTACTCTCTAGTCAGTATAGCAGGCAAACATACCTCGCTATGGTTCGGATATATCAACTTTTCGCTGGCAGTATTTCTTGATAATATAATAGTTGCATTGAAAGAAATAAATGAAGCAGGTATAGACCGAGAATAAACGAGATGAGAATTTGGAGTGAAAACAGTTATTTGGGACTTCGCATTACCAGCGGCTGTCTAGTCCACACACACACACACATATATAACTCAGTATCCTAATGGATTAAGCACTAAACTTGATAACCCTAATCATACAGATCTCTAATTCACAAAACTCCTACTAACAATAACCTCACACCCACATCTACCCCCACTAGATACATTCAATACTGGGAACTTCAAAGTCACTCAGACCCATAGCAAAATCCACCTTAGTCAGTCATACTACTTATTCAAATCATAGCCAACATATTTTTGATGACTTGTAAGGTTGAAACCTATGTAGTTCCTTAGCCTCATCACCACTCCATTTACACTATCCCTAACGTACCCCCCAAATCTAACTCCACATCACTTCCCTCCTACCCTGACACATTTTGCCCTCTCCAAGACCAACTGCTGCTGCTTAACCATAAACTTCATTACTGGCTGGACTTTCTCATACACAGCAGGATGCCTCCAGCAGCCTTTATACAATTTTTACCCACAAGGCAAAGCTCCTGATAATGGACTCTGGTTCCGTAGGAAACCATTAATCCCTAAAAACACATACTCACACAGCTCACAGCACTGAAGATGGGGAATACATCCCAGAACATGTCTGGACCATTAGCAACAAAAATATCTACGGATTAATAAACCTTACCTCAGAACACTTTACTCCCAAGTCTGTCTCACTCTTTACAGTTCATATATATATATATATATATATATATATATGTGTGTGTGTGTGTGTGTGTGTGTGTGTGTGTGTGTGTGCAGAATATCAGACCGTTGGCACAAAGCGCTCGTTAAGGCCGCGAAAACATAAATAAGTTAAAATTACTTAAATCGTTATAAAAAGATATCTTCCAAAGCAGAATGGACTGCTATAACTGAATATGACTATGGTTTCATGGAGACTTTTTTCATTTTTAAGAAGAATTAACATTTTTAGGTGAAGCAAGTGAACTGGTTCTAAAGTGGATGATCGATTTACAGTGCACGTACCATGTTATACTGAACCCTGTTTTGGTGCCCATCTTTGCGACATTCGATGATCCATTTTCAATCATAAATATCTCCTAAACTGGACCCTGACTTTCTGACCGCAAACATGTCTGCCTTTTTCCCTGAAGAAACTTGGGGTTTTGTGATAAGGGTTAGTATTAAGGTTAAATGATTATACAGCAACGGAAAAAAATCAAAAGAGATGATATTTTTGCCACACAGTTATTTTGCACTTTAATCACGCAACTGAATTGTGCATTTCTAAGGATCAAATTTTTTTGAGAGTATACCCGAGTGTGCATGTGACTGTCCGGGAGTGTGAGGAGATATTTATATTGAAAATTGAACACTTGGTGTCGCAGAGGGGGACACAAAGTCAGTGTCCAGATTTACATTATGCGTACATTATAAATCGGTCATCCACTTAACAACCAATTTGCTCGCTTTCTCTAGGAAGTTGCCTGTCCTCGAAAAAAGTGTCCAAGTAGGTCAGATTCAGTTGATGCAGTTCATTTTGCATAGGATAATATCTTTTGAAAACGGTCAAGTGTTGAAACATATATACAATCACAGTGGCTCCTTTATCAGGCTACATAAAGACTCGGACCCCTTTCAGCTCCAGAAAGGAGTAAGACAAAATGATACCAGCTCACCTAAATTCTTCACAGCCTGCCTCGAGATGATCTTCAGAAGACTAGACTGGGAGAGTAAAGGAATTAAAATAGACGGCAAGCATCTGAGCAACCTCAGATTTGCAGACGACATTGCCCTTTTTGCAGAGAACCTATACGACCTCCAACTAATGATAGATGAACTAAATGAAGAGAGCAAGAAAGTCAGCCTATGCAAGAACTTCAGCAAGATAAAAATCATGTGCAACAACCACATCGGAGATAAAAACATTAAGATCAAAATCGAGGACACAGAACTGGAGGAAGTAGACCACTACATCTACCTAAGACAACGAATCTCCATGAAACCCTCAAAAGAAGAAGAAATCAAGCGAAAAATCACACTAGGATTGCTCGCCTTTGGCAGAGCTAGCTCAACCTTCAAAAATAAGAAGATCCCATTAATCCTAAAGAGAAGGGTGTATAACCAATGCATCCTCCCAATAGTCACTTATGGAGCTGAAACATGGAATTTAACCAAGAGACAGACCCGTAAGCTGAGAACCATGCAACGTGCACATAAAAGAATTATGCTAGGCCTCACATGGAGAGACCACAAGACAGCACAGTACATCCAGGAAAAGACAAAAGTCAGGGACATCATAGAATCCATTAAAAAGCTCAAATGGCAGTGGGCTGGCTATGTTGCTGTGGGTGTTCCTGTTGGTGCTGGGCCCACAAACTCTACTAAACCAGCCGTGGTTCTGGGTTAGTAAAAGAAGGCAACAAGACGGAATTTCGTTTATATGTTTTATATAGAATATTGATTATCAATATCTCTGGAGACGGGAAATGCCTATTCGGAGTTGAAAAGAGAGGAGGCCGATAATCATCTAAGTCAAAATGACGACTGGTCTCTCATGTCACGAACGGTAGTCTACTGAATGGTAGCAGCAGTTGACGGTTACTAAGGGCGGCGTCTAACACGAGAGAGCTGGCAACGATTCTCTTCTCCCAAACCAAATTTTACTCTGACTACTTGTTACGAAGGTTCCTCTTATTTAAGCCCTGGGTATCAACACTGTATCTCTTGTAATTGACTTCCCTTCTCTCCCTCTCCTGCCATCTCGACCTTTCCAGAAAAACCCCAAACATTGACCTTCATTCATCTCGCGACGCAGGTCTGTCCCAGATCATAAATTAGTCTCCCCCCCTCTCTCAAGGGCTCTGCAAACAACCTTTCTTTCATAAGCTTTACTCTCTCTCCCCAGACCCCAGACACTGGCCCTTATATCTGGCTTTGTTTTTGAAACCCAGGATTTGACAGATGACACTAGATTGAAAAAGTACAGGTAACTCAACTTCCCATGACATCTCGAAAAACACATTAGGCCCTTATCTGGTCATCGAATCGGGAAGAAAACCTTTTCCAAAAGCATTTGTTTCTGCAACCCAGGATTTGACAGATGACACTAGATTGAAAAAGTACAGGTAACTCAACTTCCCATGACATCTCGAAAAACACATTAGGCCCTTATCTGGTCATCGAATCGGGAAGAAAACCTTTTCCAAAAGCATTTGTTTCTGCAACCCAGGATTCGACAGATGACACTAGATTGAAAAAGTACAGGTAACTCAACTTCCCATGACATCTCGAAAAACACATTAGGCCCTTATCTGGTCATCGAATCGGGAAGAAAACCTTTTCCAAAAGCATTTGTTTCTGCAACCCAGGATTTGACAGATGACACTAGATTGAAAAAGTACAGGTAACTCAACTTCCCATGACATCTCGAAAAACACATTAGGCCCTTATCTGGTCATCGAATCGGGAAGAAAACCTTTTCCAAAAGCATTTGTTTCTGCAACCCAGGATTTGACAGATGACACTAGATTGAAAAAGTACAGGTAACTCAACTTCCCATGACATCTCGAAAAACACATTAGGCCCATATCTGGTCATCGAATCGGGAAGAAAACCTTTTCCAAAAGCATTTGTTTCTGCAACCCAGGATTTGACAGATGACACTAGATTGAAAAAGTACAGGTAACTCAACTTCCCATGACATCTCGAAAAACACATTAGGCCCATATCTGGTCATCGAATCGGGAAGAAAACCTTTTCCAAAAGCATTTGTTTCTGCAACCCAGGATTTGACAGATGACACTAAATTGAAAAAGTACAGGTAACTCAACTTCCCATGACATCTCGAAAAACACATTAGGCCCTTATCTGGTCATCGAATCGGGAAGAAAACCTTTTCCAAAAGCATTTGTTTCTGCAACCCAGGATTTGACAGATGACACTAGATTGAAAAAGTACAGGTAACTCAACTTCCCATGACATCTCGAAAAACACATTAGGCCCTTATCTGGTCATCGAATCGGGAAGAAAACCTTTTCCAAAAGCATTTGTTTCTGCAACCCAGGATTCGACAGATGACACTAGATTGAAAAAGTACAGGTAACTCAACTTCCCATGACATCTCGAAAAACACATTAGGCCCTTATCTGGTCATCGAATCGGGAAGAAAACCTTTTCCAAAAGCATTTGTTTCTGCAACCCAGGATTTGACAGATGACACTAAATTGAAAAAGTACAGGTAACTCAACTTCCCATGACATCTCGAAAAACACATTAGGCCCTTATCTGGTCATCGAATCGGGAAGAAAACCTTTTCCAAAAGCATTTGTTTCTGCAACCCAGGATTTGACAGATGACACTAGATTGAAAAAGTACAGGTAACTCAACTTCCCATGACATCTCGAAAAACACATTAGGCCCTTATCTGGTCATCTATTCGGGAAGAAAACCTTTTCCAAAAGCATTTGTTTCTGCAACCCAGGATTTGACAGATGACACTAGATTGAAAAAGTACAGGTAACTCAACTTCCCATGACATCTCGAAAAACACATTAGGCCCTTATCTGGTCATCGGATCGAGAAGAAAACCTTTTCTAAAAGCATTTGTTTCTGCAACCCAGTATTTGACAGATGACACTAGATTGAAAAAGTACAGGTAACTCAACTTCCCATGACATCTCGAAAAACACATTAGGCCCTTATCTGGTCATCGAATCGGGAAGAAAACCTTTTCCAAAAGCATTTGTTTCTGCAACCCAGGATTTGACAGATGACACTAGATTGAAAAAGTACAGGTAACTCAACTTCCCATGACATCTCGAAAAACACATTAGGCCCTTATCTGGTCATCGAATCGGGAAGAAAACCTTTTCCAAAAGCATTTGTTTCTGCAACCCAGGATTTGACAGATGACACTAGATTGAGAAATTGCAGGTGCCCGCACTTGGAAGCACACAATTCTCATATTATCTCGAAAAACACAATATCCCTTTTAACACAGATAACTCCTTTGGTAATAACAATATTAATTACTGGTAGTAACCATAGTAATTTTTGGTAACAGCCATAGTGATTTTCAGGACACGGGGGACTCCTGGCCCCCTAGTGTCACATTGCAAAAATAGCAGACAACCGATGGACATCACGACTCACGACATGGATCCCCCGAGATCATATGCGCAACTGAAGCCGGCAGAATATTAGATGGAGAGACGAGCTAGACAAGTTCAGGAAGTACTGGCTCCGCGACGCCTATGATAGAGAAGTGTGGCAAATCCTGGGGAAGGTGTATGTCCAACGACGGACGTTAAAAGACTGATGATGATGATGATGATGATGATGATGATGATGATGATGATTTCGATTTAAAGAATCTTATCCATTATTTCTTTTTTGAGTCGGCCAGATTTTTGGCTATCGTAGATTTTTATTGGCTAAATTGAAAAAAATACATGGTCTGATTCTTTGCCGTGAAGGCTGAACAGGCCCTGTCATCCGACTAGTGCTGAGACTAGTTGATTTGATTTTGTAAGATTTAATCTCTGGTCAACCTCAGAAACACTTTTTGCTTATAAAAAAAAGTTAAAGAAGTAAACAGATTCGTTTCATTCCAATCTATACAGTTCATTATAAAATATCAGTTCTTGAAAGAAGAGATTATTTTCAATAACTGCTTCCGTTTTAGATATTATTATAGATATTTTTATATGCTTTCACTTTCGATAAAAATACATCTTTAAAAAACAAGAGATAATTTTTTCCTAATGTGTAATCACGTTTACACCGTTTTTTTAAAAATAAGAGTAAACATCAGTTTTCATTCACAATTATCATCGAATTTATATCATTCAGCAAATAATTTTCTACCATCATTTTTTCTTATCAATAGCGCAAAGATTATTACAATCAAATTGACAGGTAACTAGTTTAGGGCATTTCATCGACATATGACGGTTTGTTGTCATATCACCAGTCCATTATGGGCGTTGGTGCTCGTCTGCTCGAAGTTCCGGATTAAAAATGAATGAAAAATCGATAAAACGACAAAACGTACCAAAGTTTCTAATTCGGTATAAACTGGCTGTAATATACTTTCAAACTGTTCAACACTGCAATACCCCCTCACCCCCCCAAAAGAAACAATTTTTTCTTAATTGAAAGTGTGTAGTAGTTTTTATGGCTACAAGTAGAAGTCGGCTGAGGACGTTTCACTTTGACAGTCTATTAGCACTGACGTAGCTCTGTGATACCGTAGTTAGTCGAAAGTGCATAAGATAAGGTTTTGGCGTTGTTCCTTCAGCTTCCCCCCTAATAGCAGCAGATAACAATGAGAGTTGTGATCAACCGGTGATAAACGACCGCCTATGAACGTCTTTAAAAGGGACGCTAAGAAGAACAAGAAGTTTTCAAAGGTCGTAAAAACAAATTATATATATATATATATATATATATATATATATATATATATATATATATATATATATATGAGGGTTTTGTCGTTAAACTTTATACGAGAAAAATGCAGTTTGTTTTCATACAAATGCTCGTACGTGTTGAAGAAATGTTTGTTCGACATGTGAGATACAAAAAAACAACAGAACAAAACAAAAATCGTCCTAGTTGATAAACCCAATGGATACATCTGTTCATCAAGGTGCAAAATGTTCAAGCGTAAAATGTTCTTCAGTGTATGCGCATGTTGGATAAAAGAAAACGTAATGAAGTGAGTAGCTTAGGGTCATGTTGATCTTCGTATGCTGAGTAACAAACCAAGTTCAGAATTCTTGTCCATAGCTTTCTAGAGGCCTAGAAAATATTAGATTTAGTTTAGTTTCCTTATTTTTATTGGTTGAAAATATTGCTTGGTTTGTGCGGATAAATCAAGAGCTTTTATTTCATGGTTGACGACCAAAATCATTTTGCCGTTTTGAACTCACCATTTTTTTTACAAATGTGATTTTGGGTTTTGAAGTGATGGTGTCCATTTCAGATCTTATAGATGTCATGGGCTAGAGAGGGTGGTATAAGAGAAAATATTAGAATTTCTTGGTTAAGAAAATGAGATGTCACTTGTGGACAAACCCTATCCCCGATAGATGTATATTGGCCCGTGTGTCGCATTTACTTATAATCCTCATCTGAATAAATAGACAGCATTTTCCATTGAATCAAAATAGATTTGAGTTCTTGGAACGCCCTATTGTCTGTGGCAAAGACGAAAGAACTTGATATTTGTTGCTGTGGCAAAACCACGCATTCAAACTGTTTTTATGCTACATTTCACATTGAAGGGAGATATAAATAGATACCTGACCCAAAAATAGACAGGATTAGGATATTTCTTGAAGTCTGCAGATTAACCAAGATGCCTAGGTATTCTGCAAAAGCCAACAGTAATAAATAACTTTGCGTCACATTTTGCAAGGGTGAAATCAAGTGAACAGTAGCTTCCTATTGTAATTTTTCAGTCACATCGAGTGACAGAGTGCTCACACTCGAATAATAAGGTTAAACTTCAATATTATAATAATGCAAAAAGAAGGACTCCGCCATGTCTGTAACTTTCAAAGTGTTCCATTAACCAAGGATATTTTCATGTTGGCGTTTCTGATAGTTTACACCAACTTGTATCTTGAACTGAACAGAAGTAATTCCAACATTCTGATTGAATATAGCTTACCCATTTGACGGAAGCAGTAACATCATATTTTCTTTTTGGTGCATTCTATGTATCAAAAATTTCAATTTAAGAGCACAAAAGTCACCTTTTCAAGTCTGAACATAGCCGACCCTTCACAAACTTGATGCAAGTGATAGTCCAAAGGCCAAACAAACAAAATTTGGTCTACTGGTACACTAAGTGGCACTAAATTTGACAACGCATTTTGGTTTTGTACATGTCTGCGTAGTATAAAAAATGGTTGATGATTCTTTCGATCGCCCAGATGAAGCGAGTAATTAAAGTGTAATAGTCCATGGGTCAGGATCCCAGATCTGGTGCATTGGTAAACCCAGTCAATCCGAAAGTGAAAGTTATTCTTTTATGGTAGAATGTTGACAATCAGGTTAAATCATATCCAAACCCATCTACTTTAACAAGAAAAAATGTTGCCAGTTTATCTATGAGTTTTAAGGTCATTTTTAAATTCAAAATGGACGACTGTGACTGCATTTCTTCCAATCATGACTGAATCATTGTAAATGGATTCGCCCCAGAATTTAATCACTTCGTAGCCTATCATCTTCCCACAAAATTTTATTGAAATCCAGGGAGACCTTTTGGAGATATCGTGTAGACAGAGAGATGTGAATACAGAAATACAAGAAAAAAAAACCCCAAAAAACAAAACGAAAAACAAACAAACAAAACAATAAAAAACAAAAAAACAACAACAAAAACAAAAAAACAAAAACGCAAAAACATCTCTCAATCGAAAGCTAATTCCCAGATCTACAAAATTTAATCACTTCTCCCTTACGAAGGGGCTTACCGTTCCACAAAATTTCACTGGAATTCATTATGGACTTTTGGAGGTATTGTGCAGACAGAATAGAGCAGATACATGAATGTATGAAAAAACAAAACAACCCCCCCCAAAAAAAAACAAACTCATTAATAAACAAATTCTTGGACCCACTTCAAAATGTGATCACTTCTTCCTCAAGGACCCACTCTTCCATAAGATTTCATTGACATTCATTGAGAAAATTTGAAGATATCGTGTAAACAGACGAGCGCACACAGGAATGTAGGAAGGAAAAAAAACGGAAAAATATCTCTCAATCGAAAACAATTCCTGGATCCATGTAAAGATTTATTCACATCTTTCCTCGAAATTCATTGAGAACGTTTGGAGATATGGTGTAGACTGACAAGAGTGAATGCAAAAATGTATAAAATATCAAAATGCAAAAATCTTTCAATGAAAAATCTAGTTACACCACCCTTAAACACTGCCTTACCGTTCCATTTCATTGAAATTCATTGAGAACTTTTGGGTACATTGTGGGGACAGACAGGGACGGATACAGAAATGTATGAAAAAAAAAACGGCAAAGATATCTCTCAATCAAAAACGAATTCCTGGGTCTGCCCTCAAATATAATTACATCTCACGTAATAGGTGTCTTACCGTTCCACGAAACGTAATTGACATTCGTTGAGAATTTCTGGAGATATCGTCTTGACAGACAGGAGCGAATGCAGAAATTTACTGATCCCCCTCCAAACAAAACAAAACAAAACAAAAAACAACAAAAAAACAAAAAACAAACAAAAAATACGAAAATATCTCCCAATCAAGAATCGATTCCTGGAGCCCCTTCTACAGATTTAATAACATCTTACTTACAATTGGAAGAGATGTACATTCACAAACATCTATTGAATTTCAAAATGGCTGTCCAAAGCTGGCTATTTGGCAGGCCCATCAAGCATTTTCAGATATACTTTTGGCACCCTTAAAGACTTATAACAATCATTCTTAGTATCACTTTTTGTACCAATATTTCCCCCTGGCCCATGAACTATAAAACAACTTCAACACTTATCATCTACATTTTCATAAGTGATAATTTGCGTTTACATAATAATCATTAGGGACCCCCTCTCTAAGTGGTTAACGTGCTACTTGCGCAGAGGCATTAATAGTTTGTCCCTTACTGACTATTCCTTGAACGTAGCCTTGAACCAAACTTGGCTTTGCTCAACAGATACATGTCTGCTTGAATTTCCATGATAAAGAATTATACGTTAATCTATCCGGACTAGTGTCCTCATTTTTTTTTGTTACGGCCAGTAGAACATTTTAGTCGTTCTGCCTACTGGTATTTGTCTGTGAATCTTGAACCAAACTTGTTGAAATTACGCACACAATAGTTCTTTTTAGAGAGTCCTGGATCATGCGATAAAAATCGGGTAATTTTGTCACAATTCAAGTTGTTTACAGTCAAAAATAGCCAGGCTAGTTTCGACGAAAAGTTAATTGGCACCGAATCAACCAAGCACATTTTAAACATCACAGATTCAACCAGAGATGCCAACTTTTGGAAGAGGAAAAAATAGGATTAAAAGGTAAGACCGCGATAAAGGCTTAAAATTGCTTTAAATTCAGTTACTTCACATGACAGAAAAAGGTTTTAGAATGAAGTATTTTGAAAATTCACTGCAAAGATATCATTGTTTAAAAGAAAAAGAAACAGATTGTTTGAAAAGAAACAGATCTGGTACGAAAGAATCAAATTCGGCAGTCCTATTTGTAAGTGTTTACACTTTGTATAACGAATTCATGTTGTCTTAATTCTTGTTATTTATTTCTTCCTTCTATTTTCCCCAATCCATTAAATAAATGATTAAATGATCATCATACTGTACAGTTACATTAGTCAGTTGTTTGTGTCTGATTGTGTGCAATTTTCGTAACTGTGCGGCAAAGTGTAAGGTCAAAAGTTGTTCGCAGAATTTCAATTTCTCGAGGGATCTGTGCCTCGACACCTGGTGAAATTCGATGGACTCTTGTGTATTCACAAGTCAATATAGAGAAAGTTATCGGAATATAGGACAATGCATTAAAATATCGGATTGCACTATTAGATACAAGACGATGGGTAACACTGTTCCCAACTTTTAGATATTAGGGTGGTGCGAAAATAATTGCAGTTTTTGTTATAAACTTTGATGCTTATTTTTGGAATAAACTTTTATCGAAATATATTCATGTAATATACCATTTTGAAGCGTGAATTTCGTTCTATTGAAGCTGATCGTTTTCTTTCCGCTCTTTATTCTGGTCTATTTGAGACTGTCGAATCAAAGATGTTGCATGTTCAAAATAGGACGCAAAGCAACGGAAGATGCTCGCAGTATTAACCAAGTATTTGGTCAGGGGACCTTCAATGAACGTACAGCCTAACATTGGTCCCCAACATTTCGAAACAGAAACGAGAGTATCGAAGATGTGGACACCCTTCTGTGATTGATGACATCCAATCGAAAGTGTAAAGGTTACTTAGTTGAGTTAATCAAATTATCAGTATCAAACTACTATTGAATTGTAATCTTACTATTCTGTATGAAGTGTTAAATAACTAGTAGTATCTATCATGGAATCCCTATGGGATGTTCCATCAACCGATGGATGTCTTGAAAAGTACATTCGAACCCTGAGAGTTCTCTTAGAACGACAATCTTCAATCTCCTTTCCTCTACACTATACACTCAACAGATTCTTTTGACCCTCCTGCAACTGATTTCTCTGAAGGTTTCTTGGAAGTTCATTAAACCAGATATTATACTTTGATCTTGCCACGAAACTAGGATAGTGCCTCGAACTTTATCATTATTTATCGAAGGATGTAAGGTGAGGTTGAAAATAGAATGAAGGGCGAGCGAACTACCGTTCGTTAGTTGCCACAAACTACCGAACATTTCTTCTTTACCAATCGAGTGATAACCATCAGACGAGGGGAGCTTTCAGTTTTAAGGACAACCCCTTTCACCGATTAGTTCGTTATAATGACTCTTCAATGTATCCCGGCAAATTTCGAATACAGTAATATTCTGATTTTTTCTAGTCTCTTTTCAATGGTGCCTTTAAAAATCACTAAAACGAGTGAATCCCTCCATAATGCACAATACCCGGTGGCGAGATCAGAAATTTCCCATGTCTACATCAGTTAACTCATGCATGACCTGTCAAACTCAAGAATACCCTCTTCATTCTCCCCTCTTTTCAAATTTTCCCTGCTTACTCCTATTCAAAGCGAAAGGCCTTTACAACCTTTCATGACCAGCAGTGTAGCCTTTCAAGCGTGCCTATTGAAAAAGATATGATTATTTCTGATACTTAATTTATCCCCCCCATTCCCTGGCCTCTAATCTACCTCTCTTAATATTCTTTCCTTCCTACAATATTCCATCTACTTTCTCTTATTTCACCTCTTCCATTCCCTCTCTTAATTTACGGATTTCTCTTCTTCATCCTTACTTAGTTGGGTAACTTCTACCCACTCTTCGCTTGATATTGGCCTTTAAAAAGCATATATTCTCTCTTACTCAAACATTTATCTTTTATTCCTTTTCTAACTTTTAATCTATCTTTAAACTTCGTTACGTTTTCTCTTCTATGATTTTACGATGTTACGTTTTTTTTCCTCTTTGTAACCGCATTTACAGGTTTTAGTTCTGTGGCACCCTCAAGGACAAATCATGGATTGGAGAGGATATTCTGGTCTTGAATAAGTGTTCCCTAAATTTATTTTCAATCAAGCTCAGTCAACGTATGAATAACATTTTTCAGCGTGACACCGACTTTTATTTGAAAAAAAAGAAGAGTTCTGAATCTATTAAACCTGAATGATTTGTTCAAATTAATAAGTCATATTTTGCTAAGTATTTAAAATATTAAAATCCACCAATTCAAGGACAAAAATACCTTCGTAGAAGATACGCATTGCTTCAGTTGTTTCTCAGGGTTGCTAAATCCCTGAATTTAAGCCTCACCTTTATTCCGCTTGTCCTTCTCTTTCTATCCCCATTTTCACCTTCTTTTTCTTCCCTCACCTTTTGTACTTAGGCTTTTTAACTCCTCCCAATCGTATTATCTTTCTCTTCCTCGTTCTCTTTCTCCTCTCCTCTACTTGACAACAGGTGTCGCCACCACTAATTCCAGGTGTGTAACAACATTTCGTCTCCTGCCCAGTGATTTACACATAATTTCATGTTGGACTCTTGACACCAGGACTGAAAATACAATTTTTATGACGATATAAACATGGGTGAGTACTAATATCGGTCTGCTGTTGTTTTTCTAACGGTTTCATCGCCTAACCTGACTCGTTAAAGTCGAGAGCGTCCGTTGAGCAGTAAACCCTGAAGGGTAGGTACCTGAGTTGAGGAAAAAAATAGATGCGCGTAGATACGGGTGTCCAATAGTGTTATAACAGTAATTATTATTAAAATGTTTAATTAGAAATCTAAATTTTTTAAAAGGTAACAAAATATTACAAAGAAATTATTTTAGTAACCGAGAGTCTAATCTTTGACAGGTAATTAGATAAAAGCCCCAAAACGGAAGCAACAACTTTAAAAAGCCACTTTTGGGAGTGAGTATTTCGTTCGTTATCCTTACTCTCCAGCGCCCCACCTACATTCCAGATTTGACTTTTGGAAAATGACTGCCACTTTTTTTAAAAAACTTTGAACTGTTATAAAAAAAATCTCACTTATATAAAACATCTTCATGCTTTCGTCTCCTGTAAGAGGATAGTATTGTTAGTGTGTTTTTTTAAATGTCACGATAAGAACAAAACTACTTAAACAAAATAAGTTGAAAAAAAACCCAACTTAGTTCTAACGACAATCCAAATGTTAACATCAACAAAGTAGGCTTTTAAAATCTAAACATTGAGATGTGCTTGCTTTTGTTTAGATCTTTTGCTCTGTGAGAAACATTTGTTTTTTTTTGCTCGTACACTCGTACTTAGAGCTAAGCTCATCTTCATCCTTCAAGGTTTTGGTTGTCAGTCGAAACATTGTGGGTTGAGTTCAATAGGTTTCATTTTTTATTTGTATGTCAACTTTCAAACTAAAAAAAGGTGGTGTGACAATAGTTAGTGGGAGTATTTCTTTTGGTTAGTTTGATATCTCAAGTTGAAATGAAATCTTAAAAAAAAAAATGTAACAGGGGAAAATGAATTGAAAAAGATGCGGAAGCTTTCATAATTATTTTAGCGTTTTCAATAACATTTTATTTGGGCATTGGACACGAAATGAGGGAAGAAATCCTTTCCGTATTAGATATGTTTTTTTTTCTGTTTTGAAAATTGATCTTGAAGTGTAAATCATTTTAAATTTGCTTAATTTCGAAAATTTGAATTAACACTACTTAATTTTAAAAAAAAGTCGGTTGCTTGGCTGGGACCAAGCTTTTTTTTCTTTAATTGAAGACGGGGATTCAGATTTAACCGATTTTCAAGTTCATATTTCGAAATTAATCTCTTATTGCACCTACAGTTATAGAAATATTTTTCATTTTTAGGCCAATTCACATTATACCTTTTAACATCTGTTAAAATATGAGAAATAAAATTGGGTCAAAGAAATAGTATTTCAGAATTCATTTTAAACTCTTGATTAAATGTAAACGATATAAAATTTATTAAAAAAACCCAAGAGAATCGCCAAGTGTATATTATTTTCACTTGAACTTTTTTTTACCGAATTGATAATGATACAACTACAAATAATCAATTTATGTTTGTATGTTCGTAACTTCCTGATGACAAAAACATTTGACCTAATATGAGATAAATTCATTTCTTCTCTCTTTTCACTCTTGCTGGAATTGACAAATATAAAACTGGTTTTGTAGGACTAGATTTTTTTTAGAATTAAACATTGGATCGTTGTTTTCTTTCAAGAAGTCATAATTTATTTCTCTATGAGGACACATTGTCAATAAATCTGTTCCTTTGTCGCGTCGTACACTGAACAGAGCAACCCCCAAAATGGAGATCACAGCTATAAATCAATGATGTTTTTAAATTTTAACCTATGATTTGATTTGCGATTTGTTAACTTTCATATCATTTAACCGTGCCGTTTAATTAATCTAGTCATTAAAAATAAAGTAAGAAAGAGTAACTGAGGTATTTGTGCTAATCTGCTAAAGTTATCTTGTTCTAGTCAACTATAGTACTACAGAATGAACGATTTTGAAATTAAACTCTTGATTTTTATCGTTAAATCATTTCGACAATAGAAATCAAACAATGGAATTTACTACTTCCCACAATGTCAACAAAGACGAGCTGGTCATGTTCATTGGAGATTGGTGGAGAAAGCATCCTAAGCTTACAAAGGGGAGAACACTATTTGTCACTTGTAAGGAAACAGTCTTCGAATTCGATTTTCCCTAAGCTTTATTCAGATCATGAAGAGGCAGATATTACAATTCTACATCACGCAAAACAGGCAAGTTTTAGCTTTGAGAAAGTAGTTTTGTTCACCCAAGACATTTTTATCTTAGCGTTGGCTCATTCCAAGGCTATTAATTCAGATTTGCTATTTATGACTGGTACAAGACACCTCACAGGATTTCTCAGCATCACTTCTGTTGCATCACTTAATAATAAAAAGAATAACAAATCTGGTTGTTTGAAGGGAAATGTTCCTTAAATTTCTCATTGGTTCCCATAGTTTTTTTTCTGCATATGACATTATCAGTGCATTTACTAGCAAAGAAAAAACAAAACATTTTCTATCATGAGCTCAAGTTCAGATTATGCAGAAGTATTTTTGTATTTTGGAAACATGTTCCTGGTTGACACTTGTTTTCTATTCTCGAAATGTTTGCAAGTAATATTTATAGAAGGAAATCTCAATTCAACTCCTAATCTTCTGTAGATCCTGTCAGATATAGTTTGTTCTGTCAAAGATGAGATTTCCTTTGACTCACGTTTACCATGCATAGTTCTAGAGTCAACTATCAAACTGGAATTTGAACCAGAGCTTTTGAAAATTCCATGAATGTTCTTACTCCAGGTAAACCAGGATGGGTAATGAACAATGGCCGTAAGAGTAATTTAGCTAATAATAGAATAACCAATAACTGGTGCTAGCTTAAAGAGAGAAACAGCATTCTGAACCCTTGTATGAATTGGGGAGAAAAACTTACCACATGCTCTCTGGATTATCCCCAATTCTACAGATATTTGACCAGAACAGCTATGTTAACATTTATTCTCTGATCCTATATAAGATTATTGTTCTTATGTTGTATTATATGCTATGCTATGGTTAGCAATTTGGTACCCAATCTTTGATTTTTACCTCTTGTGGACTAGCATTCATTTTCCAGACAGCCATACATGTATAGTTGAGATAGATTTTAAAAGGTTGTTAACTTTTTTTATTAGACTTAAATAGGATACTCTTTTGATAACTGGACGGTTTGTCCATTTTTTTCAGCTGCCTAATGTTTCTTTGAACAATACAAACAAGATGGTTTGTTTAGAGTAGATATTTGAGTGGGCATACATTCTCTGCAAAATTGGAAAAGAGCTCTTAAGATAATAATAGCAGCACTTTTACTCCCGCTTTTTGCAGTGAATAGGAATCAATCTTTAAAAAAAGATTTAAGTTGCTCTCGCAATTACATTCATTGGTACACAACAGGACATTGCTTTACTTCAACAAAACCCCAACACATTTGCCTACCAAAATCTCAAATTGGCTAATTATTTGTAGCATCGATCCTGAAGGTACCATCTGAGTTTTTAGATACCAATCACATTATGAATAGAAACTGTGATTTCCATTTCAAAATTATGGATTTCCAGAAGCCTATGGCCAAGAGGCACATATTTGTGAATAGACACTTGTACCATCCAAAACATATCTAAAAGTCGGTTTTACGTTGTGCCTCCAGATGCATAGACTTGACAAGAACAGCACTGCCTACCTGCAAGTGCTTGACTGACAGGCTGAAAAAGCTATAAAATCTGGCTGTGCATTACCCATGGTACGAGCTATATTAAAGAAATCTAATGTCTGGAAATAGAAATGCTCAAACTAATAGACAAAAGCTCGGAAAGAACCTACCAAAAATACTTTGGCTACGTCACACCTACATTTTCAAAATTAACTACTTAACAAAAACACTATTACCCTGACACCATGTTTGCTTTTAAACCCACACCCACACTACGTATTCTGTCAGTTAAAAAAATCGCATTTAGTGAACCAACCATAAGTACTTTGAACAATTAAGCTGAAATAAGCCCTGTTTGAACAATTTACATGATTTGTACAATGAAAGAACTATTTTGGTTCTTCCATGACAGTAAGAATAAGCACTATCAAGAATCGTCACTGAAAAAAGTCATTGAAATTGATCTCTGCACAACATGATGTCAAACAAAGAACCTATTTAGGAATTGCTTCAATGACCATCGAAAGCACTTAGAATATTACGACTGGGCCTAAAAAAACAACACTATGCAAGTGAACACACAAGTTTACTCACATGAATTTCAAAGTTCCATGTAGCATTCTACGTTAAGTTCATTGAGGAATCTAATGCCAAGAATAGATCCTTGGCATTGCATTCCACAATGCACAAAAATCACTGGAAGGTTTAGCTGGGATCCTTTATAAATATAGTTCAAATGATATTACCAGAAGTAATGGAATTTTGAGTGCTGAAGATTATGTCATTGTTCTGAATTACGACGACTTTGGTTGTTGCTAATGTTTCAAGATTGGCATGTATTGTTATCATGTTTTAAAAAAATATTTTCTGACTGATTTATAAAATCTAGATGCATATTTGGACTGGATGTTGATAAGCTGAAATATATTTGTTGTTTAAGAAATATGTTGAAAAGCATAGTTGAATGTTGCCAACTTCAGGTTTTTATTTTTGTTCTATTTTATGCAATAAATATTCACTTTCCAATATAATTTGGTTCCTTGTTAAAGTACCTGATTTAGTGATGAATATTAATCCCAAAGAACAAACATTTTACAGTGAACATTTCGGATCAAAATTCAGCTAATAACTACATGTTAGGCCCAAACTTATTGATTCACCCCCATAATTCTGATATAATGGTGACAGACTCAGATTTTCAGAAATTGTCAACAAATATGAGTCATTTATTTTCACTTGAGCTTAATGCCCTATAAACTTTCATTGTGTTGAATGTTAAATCAAATGCAGAATTTATCTTTATTCACAGTAATGATTCATCAATCATCATTTGTTGATATAGTGTGTGGTTTATTAAGAGTAAAGAATATAAAAAAGCAATTGATACAAGGAGAATAGAACTTGGGATAAATAGTTGAAGATAAGATACCAGAAGTTTGTACTTCTGTGCCAAGAGATATTTCAACAAGTAATTAAGCAGATGAATTGTTGGTCCCAACATGATTGGTTTGGCATTGTTTGGACTGTTTAGTACCCAGTTGGTGACCACTATATTCAAACAGAAAAAAAACTAGAAGGCACTCAGAAAGTGCATACCTTTGTTAATGCCAAAGTAACTGTGCATAGATATGCCCCCAAATTTAACCACTACTTCTGTAACCCACCTTTCCACAAAATTTTATTGAAATTCATTGAGATATTGTGAGAACAAGTCATGAACTTTTGGTGGTATTATTTGATGTGAACATATAACTATGACCTAGGGGAGGCAATTATACATGGATCTGCCCAAAGATTTAACCACTTCCTCTGTAGCCTATTGGTCCTCCTTTCTATTTTCATTCAAATTTATGAAGAACTTCCAGAGATATGTGGACAGATATAAACATATACATAAATGTATAAGAAAAAAAAAATGGAAAAATATCTATTAAAAAATTCCTTGTATGTGTATGTGTGTGTGTGTGTTAGAATAGTTTATATTCAGAATGTAAGAAATAATTTTTCAAAAATTCTTCTCTGACACTGAAATAAACCTTATACATTAGCCTAAATTTTCATATCTTGAATAGTTCAATTAAATAAATTTCTAATAGTATATCCTTTAAAATCCTCTCCCAAAATTACATAAAAAGGTGTGCTAGATATTTCAGTGTTACTTGACCTTTCCATAATATTTATTTTTTCATTTTATTTTTAATAAAAACTAGAAAGTACTCAGAAAGTGCATACATCTGCCAATACTATTGTCAGGGTAAGTAATTGTTCATGGATCTGCCCCCAATTTTAACCACTTTTCCTTGCCCACTCTTCCACGAACTTTCATTGAAATCCATTGAGTACTTTCAGAGATATCATGTGGACAAACAGATGGAAAGACAGATAGATATAACTGAATGTGATTATGTTGAAAGAAGAAATTAGGTGAAAAATTTCCCACCTCCTTGATAATTGATTTAATAAAGAACATAATAGTTTTACAATTAGTATTAAGCATGAATTTTGAGCTTGCTTTACTCATGGCATCTCCCCGAGGAACAAGTATCTGTCCCCAAAAAAATCAGGACAATTGATTGCAATACACATTTCATAGCTTACAATTGATAGCTGGACAGTTCATAGCCTGGTAACATTCCATTGCTAAATCTCTGGATCTGATGTTGTTAAATTGAAGAAACTTATGAAGTGATGCTTGTTTTTATTTATATTCATTGTTAAGGGATTTAGTGTCTTTAAATTGAAGAAGTAAAGTCAAATATAAGAGTAGACTACAAGTGAAGGAGATACAAACAAGACAGATACTTTAAATGAAAATATGATTATTTCATTATGAACAAAAGATCATAAATTAGAAATGCAATGACAGAGAAATCCTCTTGAGATACAATAAAATTCCTTGGTTAGATTTAAACATGACAAAACTTTTAGTAATTGATAACAATATAAATGTTTATACTATATATTGTTGAAGCTTTCTAAATCTACCCCTTGGGATTGAATTTTTATAGTTTGATTTTCAATTCAGTTATGAAAATCAGTTAATTTTATTTTGGGAAAGAGTTTGAATACTATTTTTTTTGTTTTTTCTGGAAGGTGTTTCAATTTCATTATTGTGTATCTTATGAATATGTTGTTCGATTATACCTTTTAATGTTTCAATTAAAAATCTCCAATTAACTTCATAACATATGCTAAGTGAATAAAAATTGTAAGAATAGTACTTTTTTGCTTATTGTAAATGTGAGGACATTATGAACAAAATGAAGAATTCCAATTAATATCATTAAAAGGTATTACAGATAATACGAAGCAAATAAAAACTTTAATAGATGTTTTTGTTTTACTAATAAATTTATGCAATGTAGAATGAGTACCAGGTCATATGGGAGGAATTAAAATCTCCTTTATTGCAGTCACTCTAGATCCAAAGACTTTGGAGGTAATTATATCTCTTGAGGTAATACACTTATCTGGTGTTCTTTTTGAGGATCTTGGTTAGTGACACCAGTTCAGTAAAATACGGTTGATACCTGTTTAGCGACACTGGTGAAATCTAGCCATTAATTGTATACAGCTATGAATTGTAATGTAATTGTAATGGTGATGAATAGTTGGCTATGAATTGTAATGGTGATGAATAGTTGGCTATGAATTGTAATGGCGATGAATAGTTGGCTATGAATTGTAATGGCGATGAATAGTTGGCTATGAATTGTAATGGCGATGAATAGTTGGCTATGAATTGTAATGGCGATGAATAGTTGGCTATGAATTGTAATGGTGATGAATTGCTGGTGAACAACTGATGAACACTGATGGCTTTAATCTGGTATGATATGATGAAAATGGGCATAAAGATTATCCTATCTGGGATGGGGCTCAAATAATAAAAACGGAACTCAAGAAAGAAACTGCTTACATGAGCCTGACAAGAGGCTGCCTAAGCCAGGCCAGAATAGAATTAAATGTGATCTAGGTATCTAGGCACAATGTTTATTGAAACAAACAAAGGTAACTGAAAAAATTGGGATTGCAATTATTTTAGAAGTGTATCTGAAGCATATCTATTGATACTGAACTGGAATTTTCTTTTTCAACTTGAAAAAAAATGAAAATTTGATTCTATCTGCTGGAATCCCTAACCCCCCAGTAAAACTATTTATATCAGGAATATACTGGATAAATGATACACAGAAAGGCTGAAATATGCATCAACCAAAACACAGTGTTATTATCAATAAGGATAGAAATATTAGTCTAGACAACTTGTGGATTGTTTCTTTAGTATTATCAAAATCTGAAATACTCATGTGATTTCATCAACGTTCATATTGAAAATATTTTTGTGTGGCGTGGGTTTTACTGAATCTAAAAAAAATTGGGTGACAGATTTGAAAAAAATCTTTAGTTTGCAGTTTTATGTCTTGTCTAGACAGAACTTAAAATCTCTCTATTGCTACTTATGTAGGTACATCGATAAGTCTGTAGTCTAATAATGAAAATAGCATAAATTTCTCAACATAATCTCATTTCTCAATGCACTTAATTTGGTTGTTTTATGTTTATCACATAAATTGAACATTATGCAGTGAAAATATCAGCTCAAAATTCAGCTAATAACTACGTGTCAGGCTACAGACTTATCAATCCAACCTTGCACTTGTTCCAAATATTGAATTAAAATCAGCGTACTTTGGCTTGTACATTTGTCAGCATGAAAGTTTGATTTGTGTCAAGTGTTGAACAAATATAGCCTTGTGTTACAATTGACCAAGTTATATACCTTGTATGAAAACCATATTATTTAGATAGTGTGTATGTGTATAGAACAAAGAAATGACTGATTTTGAATAGAAAGATTTTCACAGTTTGGTTGTCCTCTAAAAAGCTTTCTGTATCTAGTTTTGTCTGCCTATACTGAGTTTGACAGCATACACCCCCCCCCATTTGCCCAAATAATAAATGTAATCGTTGTTTTCCAACCTTACACATTGGTCAGAACTTGAAAAAAAACTGGGTTGTTGAGGGTTCATCTATGCCACCAAATGCAGCAATGGAACTGTTGATCATTGTTTTAGTCAGAACTTCATAAATGCAACTCCTGAATATCATCCATAATTTTTCCTAATTTTGAAAGTTTTATTTTTCTGTTGAATTATTGAAAAAATAGTGGGCCGATAGTCTTTGAAATCTCTTTGTTTAGCAAAAGAAAAATAGCAAAAGACAAACGAGCTTAACCAATAGGAATAGAAAATACAAATAAAAAAGTGTAAAAATCTAGATTACATGCATGAAAAAAATGTAACTGGAATGCTGATTCTGATATGAAGTGAAATAAAGAGTTGATTTAATGATGGAAATCATTTCAGATAATATGGCAGCATTGCTATAACTTAATCACATTATGGGCAGCTACATCAGCCATATATATATATATATATATATATATATATATACTTGCCAAAATATCAAGGAACCAGAAAGGCTGATTTTCAAAAACTAGTTTCTAATTGGTGGGTTTGATGGTGTGTACTTTCACTCTAGTATTCAAAAGCATTTCAATGGAATCAAGGATGGTGACATACTCTGCAGTTATGATACGTTGCAAAAAAGTGGACTTGTGGATACTTGTGTGCAAAAAAGAATCTCAGTATATTGTAGGAGATTAAAATGTTTGCCAATCAGTTTTTAATTTGTTTGATTGGGGAGCAAATTATAAGAAACTTTTTGCAGCTTTATGGAAATTTTGCCTCTGTAACTTGTTTGGATTTTAGGGAACAAGAATCATTAACAGCTGCAGATAAGCCTGTGAATATTCACTGAATACCCTGCTATCGTGACTTGCTTGGAACAGCAAATCATACATAGTGTGAAAAACCATGAAGAAGATGTATCTTCAAGAGAAAAAGGAGACTAAATACGAACTTGTTCAATTTTCTTGAAATATTTATTTATTTAGAAATGACAGCATGCATTTTAATACAATAAAGAATAATCACAAAGGATGAGTCAAAGGGTACGAACAAACTTGTTATGCTCACATGTGGCCTCAGGCGGTGTTCTCGTAAGATAGTTCTTAGTTAAAAATAGGCGATGCCAGGGAAGGTAATTCTATAACCCTCTAGAGATAAAGCATGTGAACTGAAAGGAAAGTTACTTAATGTATGTTCTCTCACATACTGTCTGAGATGTTCATGAGCAATTTGGTGTCATCGTAAACATTGTTCAGGTGGTTCACCTTTTACCACATGAGAAAATGGAATACTTCATGGATGCTGTGAATGTTTTCTTAAAGATGGAAGTGTGTGTTTAACAACCGTAATGAGTGGGGCTCATTAGTCCCAGATAGGTGAAAGAAACAATGTCTTTATACACTGAACCATGCCGACAAAAAAACTCTGAAAGAAAACCTAGGGGATTCCTCAGGATTCTTATATTTTCAAAGATGCAATTCATGCAGCTGGCTTGCTAATTGAAACAAGAAGCATAAGAGTGAAAGCAAAACCTTCTGGCTAATCTACGTCTGACAAACGGATTCTAAGTTTGTTTAAAGAAGTTCATCCTGGCTTTAAATCAAAAGTTTATTACCCAGCGTTAGCTTGAATAATAAAAACAACAAAATTAATTGCTATTAAGCTACTCCAAACAGTTGGTTGGAATGTAAAGTAGTTGTGACTGATTTCCCAGCATTCATGGAAGCAGTGAACAAAATTCTGATCCCTCAGAACAGTGCCATGTTAAGTTCTCCAAGAATAGTAGAAGGAATTTGAGAGATTAGAAAAACTAACAGGCTAGCGAAAAGAGTATGATCTCAGAGCAGCAGATCCGAAAGGATTTGTAGAGAAATTCTTACATCCAAACAACAACCTTTATGTTGGTATTGAGATGATTATGTGAGCCATTGCCTTTTCTTGTGTGAAACAATCATGCAAATCAATATTGGAATCGATGATATCGGCATATAAACATCATTTCAATGGGATGAGGAATATGGTTTAAGATAACATTAATGAGGAAGTTTTTATTACTATTATTGTTAATGGGCCAAATCTTGCTCACTGTAAGTGTCGTTGAAGAGGTAATGAAAAGGTACTGTAAAGTAAGTGATTGGCATTTTCATAGCATATCTTTATCCGACTATTTGAAAGACTTCTTAGTATAAGTAGCAAATTGCCTCTCATAAAGTAATTATTTGAATACAAATTCTTTTGAATTCAAACCTGTCTTTGGTAGTGATTACAACAAAATTTGCAAAATGACTTCATCAAATATTTTTTTCTGTTCAATTTTGTTAGATCGTACATTTATTATGTCACAGAAATATTTTTTTATAAATTAACCATGATATTGGACAAATCAATAGATAATTTAAAGAAAAAAGTTTGTTGAATTTTTCATATTTTCAAGAGTGTATTTACACTTGATTATTTTGTTCAGGATCTGAGAGATAATAGCAAATTAATTTTTTCCTTGTGAGTAACTGTTGAGTGAACATTTTATTTCACCTTTGATGCTTGCAGTCCCAGAAAGTAAAATATTTTTTCACCCCTGGCAGGATAAGTTGAAAATTCTGCCCCACATGAAAGAAGTTCGCTGAAGAGTCACTGTCACATTCTCATTTTTAAATGTTTTTTTTTAAATTAAATAAGCATCTTAAATTTGGACAGAATTGATTGATTCTGAAACTTATTTGTTGGGTAGAGGGTAGAGTTTTGAGATACACCACAGCGTTTTGCCATTACAAAAATACCTTGATTAGTGCAGTTAATTTGTTAAAAAAAATCTATACGGTTCAAGGTTTTATAATTTAACTTGTTTTTTTTCCAGCTTATGCTTAGTTACATTAATTTGTTCAGCAATACTTCAATTGTATCAAATCAAAATACACTAATCAAGGTATTCTCGTACTTCATTGCTTCTTGATGATTACTGTATTTTTTGTCCTAGAAGACCTCCCCAGCCAAATGAATTAGTATCTTTGGAGACAAAGCACGAAAGTGATTTATAGTCTCTTGAAATATGATAAATTTGATGACTTCCTATATCGAGAGGAATACTGCCAACTGTTTTATCAGTAAATTTTTAAAATTTTTGTAGCTGTTTACTTCCTTAACAACCTGAAAAGAAGGAAAGTCAGACCAACATATCTCCACCAACAATCTGCAAATCCATTTTCTGGCAAATTAACTTAGCATCATTTCATTTTTGTCAGATTCTTATTTTATGTCATAGCTTAATATCAGGGCTAAGAAAGATCTTTTTAATAAACATGTAAATTACCGGAAACATAGTCTGACTTTACTGGGAATAAAATGGTTGACATGGAGGAATAATTGAGAACAGAGCAGTGAAGGAAACATAATTTGCTTTATGCCATTTTCACTCACATAAGATAAGGTTGCATAAGAATACTCTTTCTTGGAAATCTGTATTATAAAACTAGTTGTATAGATTGTGAGAAGTTGTAAAGGTGGGGATGGAAGGAAAATAGATAGATAAAAATGAAAGCCAGGAAATTTAAAACACTAATTTTCTAGAACATTGTACATAGGGAAGGGCTACATATTTGAGTATTTTTATTGAATAGTTGTAGAAATTAGTAAATGCCTGTTAGTCTGGGAAAACCCAATGTTTGTACAGATGACATCATTGGAAAGAGAATTTTGAATGGTACATATCGTCAATTCGTATCTGTTGTGCCAAAGGAGTTTAAAAAATGTGCTGGTAGATATTCTAGCACACGCTGATAAAAATCTTTTTATAGTAATGTTTATATAAATGTATATAGAAAATAAATTCCTGGACCTGCCGCAAAATTTAATCATATCATCTTATATATGGGTCCCACCATTCCCCAAAATTTCTGATTAACAATCCATTTTCTGTGCTGCTATCTACTTGGCCACCAGGGCACCTCCACTGATATTTTCCAGAAATAAAACTTTATGTACAATACAAGTAGATGCCTACTATCTGTGTTTCCAGTTTATGCATTGTTACATAGAAAGATTTTCCTTTTTCCAGTTATGTGACTTCAAGTTACCTCAGAGGTTAGCGCCACCTATCCCATGTTCATCTTTGAGTCAAGTTACCCATATAGACCAATTTTTAATCTCCTGGCCATAAGAACTATACAACCAAGCAAACAAACAATGGCCAGCATCATATTAATAGATACCATATTTGTATATATGAACAACAAAGATTACAGTTTTTCTAATGCCACAAGGTGATTAATTGAATATAATCAGTGAAAAAAGAATAATACACTTGAAGTCTTTTTTTTTCTTTCCAAGATTCTTTGTAAGTATGGAAGGCCAGAGTGGTCAACTCAAAGGCTACTGCGTTTTTGTTTTTTTTGAAAATTTGATATTTCATTAATTGAAAGTCATTCTATACGCAATTCATATATAGCCCCTATCAAGTTTTCCAAGTGTTTATTACTGTTATGCTTTCTTCAATTAAGCTTTGAATTAAATGTAAACTTCAATTTCACTTTGACTGCCAAATTTTTTTCAAAACTTTTGATGTGCCCCTTGTAACAATAGGCTATCAACATCTATTATTGATATTTTGCGTTAAAATCTAAAGAAACAAAAATACTGAATTAAAACAAACCGACTCTAGATCATTTATTAAAATTTGTTTTTCTTTTTCTTATAAACAAATACTTGGACTTTTTTCTTTTGAGCAAAAACAAGAAAAAACTTGAACAAAATGTTAAAAAATTTTTCTGGAAAGTCCGTGTGAGTAGCTTCCCTTTATTGATGACCCCCCCCCCCCGTAATTGAATCAGCAAATTACAAGTCCGTGAAATTGGAGGGACTACCATAATTCTCATGGCCAAGTTTGCCTCCTTCCTTGAATCCAATTGAATACGTCTTGGCTATTCTAGATTGTGGAATAAGGAAAATGTCTAGAAAGCCTTCTTGAAAAAGAATATTTACTTCTTGTTATTCCACAAGAATAGATTTGAAATCTGTTGCCTTAAGGAAACAAAGTTTAAAATCTGCTCATAAGTTCACCAAACTTCAATTTACATAATGTTCTTGAATTGTTTGATTTAATAAAAGTTCTTGTTGGAAAATAGAGGGTTCTATCTATTACTAAGTCATGACTCTATATATAGATATATCAAAATTAACCTCTTCATACTACTTTTCATCCTATATCTCTTATATGATAATGAACTAAGATTTTTTTCTATTTTTTTCTCTGTCTGTAACAATGGACATTTTCACTTCGCTACCCACCATTTCAAACAATAGACTTTTTCTGAAAACATCTCTCAAATTCAAATATATCCATGAATTTTTTCACTGTGATTAACAAGTGTGTAAAGAAAGTAATAAGAAAAAACAAGTAATTGATATTTAAAAAAAAGTGTACTTGATTTTGAATGACTATATTGCATACAAAAATACATAATCAAATCATTTGAAATTTGCTTTCCGCAATTTTACTATCCCCTCCCATTTTTATCATTGGTCATGATTGAGTATTGACTATTAGAAGCAATTGTTTCTTGAAGCAGAACAAATTTTGTTGTTTTTTTGTATTTCTTTTTTTTTTTTCTTTCATTTTTTCATTTTTCATTTTCTAATATTACATCATAAGGAAGGGAGTGAGCAAAGCAAAGAGGTTATCTGTTTGCCTTATAATTTCTTCTCAGGTAGTGATTAGCCAAAGTCAACTTTTAACCTTACCTGTCGATGATTACAGGTTGAAAGAGGAAGAGGAGGAGGAGTGGTAATTGTGAAAAGAAAGACACATTCACTTTTTATCCAGTTTGTCAGGAATAAAAAGCGGACATAATCTGTAGTTTTCTTGCTTAGAGCACAGATTAAAAAAACATTGGTGTTAATGTGGGGAATTACATTACTATCACTGCTACTACCAAAATGTGTTATTGTTAGTGTGGGGAATTATACCACCTTGCACCACTATTGCTTTTACAGTGAGTCACTCGAGGGATAAGGAATAAGTTGCAGTTTTGGGTGATTTTACAATTTTGTGACAAGGGAACAGTTAAGGTATGATCAGAAATTAGATCTCTTAACAAAGAATGAACATTGTCATGGCTCGTACATCAAATTGTACTAGAAATTTTCCGGAAGAGTTTTGTTAGTGCAAAACTGTCAGCAGTAACTAAATCTTTCAGTTTATATGTAAATTATAGAGATAAGTCATCTATCAACTGCTTGTTGAAACAAATTTGAGTCCATCTGCTGAAATGAAACAAGAGTTTCTCAAGTAAAGAATCCACAAGAAGGAAATTTGTGATTTCTAATAGAAACTGTCAAGTTCAGTGTTTCTACTAAACTTATCAATGTCTTTATGGTGAAATCAAGCAAAAAGAATGGCAGTCACCAGAGTTTCAGTCACCATTGTTCTCAGGTTTGTGAGTACTTAGTCTGCTGCAGAGATGTACTTATTGGTATCAGTATTAGGAAGAGAAAAGCCTATGGATGATATGACAGATCATGAAATAAGATTTGAAAGTAATTTAAAATTTATAGAATAAGGCATTTTACAAGGAACCAACTTGGTCACATTCATAAATTATTCACTTGAGAACGAATGGCTTGCAAGGTTATCCTGCCAACTTTATGATATCAAATGTTTAACAAGTTGACATTCTGATGCCATTATTTCACAGTTCAGCAATTTTCTTGCACATCCATTTTGTTTGGTTCTTATTATCACTCCTTTGAAAGCTTATTGTGGGATGCCACACAAATTCATGTTCTGGTTCTTTGTTCACTTCGATGCTACTCATTGTGTCTTGTTCCTCCATATCAATCCCCACATCCGTTCCACTTTTTGTGTGTTGACTTCTCAGGCTGCTATTTGTTACTATTGTAACATTATAGCTGGTGTGTGGATTTTAGAAGTATCTAAAATTGATGGTTGATCACAAAGATTTTACAAGAAAGTAGACTTTACAAAGAAGTTGCAACAAAATTTTAGTACAAAAGCGTGAATGTTGGTATTCCAAAATAAGAGCCAGTCAGTGCAGATAACTGAAATTCAGAGTGGTTATTCATCTAAAAAAATATGAGGCTACCCAGAGTGTTAAAAATGACATTAGAATTTATCTGGCTACAAAAACAACATAACTAGAAAAGATTGAATCACACTTTGCACTAAAACAATTCAAGAAATTATCAGTTGCAGTCATCAAAATTGTCAAGAATACAAGAAACAATAATCACAGATAAAATGTATTTTTGATTATGGTGTTGCTTGAAATTGTATTTATAGGATAGTTGACCTTGGATTATACTAGAAAAAATGGGATTTCTGTGTTTTGCAAAATGGAGATTTCTAATTAAGGAGTTCAAGAGATGAATAAAAGTGCTTTTTTAGGAAATGGAGTCTCCCAGAAAGATTACTCATTGGCCAATGGTCAACAAAGTAAATGAGTTAATCTATATAGTTTTGCCCATTCAAATAAATAGTGGTAGGAAACTAACCATTGAAATCAAAGGGTAGCCATGTGGGGGTAGGGCCAAAGTGTTGTCCAGCTGATCTTGGAAATGCAGCGGATATAAACTTTGGGTCATTTACCCAAAACCCTATGGACACGAAGCCTTACCAGGGGTCCTCTATAAATACACTGATTGGCTCTTGGCAGTAGACACCAGCTGACTGGAGCAGACCACAGGAAGCTGCTGAACTGCAGGCTATTCACATCTGGTGATCCCTTGACCCAACAAGATGAAGTACGGGTGAAGTCTGTTGTACAGCTAAAGTCCTTACTAAAGATATATAGCCAATGCCCGAGCTACAAGAAAAAGAGAGGCTGACTCAACATCAACCTCGCTTATCTTTGCCCCTTGAGTATTTCAATCTCAGCAGATTAGCTATAGACTTGATGGATCAATCTTCACCTGGTGGCTAAGCTCCTCAGTAAGGGTTAAACTTCAGTTTGTAACCCTAGAGCATCTAATAAAATGCTTTTGTTATTGTTAACCTTTACCTAAGTGTTCCTCTTTATTTATTCATTCCTCAAGTCACCAAGATCTTTGATGAATTCACTTTGTGACTGGACCAACACAAACTTGAAGACATTTCAACCAAGCACAACAAGCAAGGAGGTATCTGTCACACTATCAAACCGCTGTAATGCTCTTTAATACTATTGAGGACTATGATGCTGACAGATCAAGGATTTGATGGTTTGAATATTGTAGGTTTTTATCACTCCGCAGTAAACCATAAATGTGGTCTCCTTGACCATTCAACAGGAGTTTATATACAAAAAAGCAGAATGGATGATGTGATAGATGGAATGGAGAACAAGGTGCAATGAGTGGCCTACAGATAATGAAGAAGTACCTATAATCTTTTTTCTACAATCTAAGCTGAAAAAAAAACTTGACTGAACAACAGATAATTTATTACTATAAAAGTAAAAAGAGAAAAGTTATTCTAAAAATACCTAATCAATATTTGGTTACCAAATAAGAAAAAAATATTTGATAATTATTCATATCATTGGATAATTATGAATTGACTTGCATTATTTATTCTTTAAGACTATTATGATTGAAAGGAACATAAATTATTAATAGTAATGAAACAGATGTGGAAATATAACAAAATGGTTAGTATGTTTTCATTTGTTGAGAATTATTATTTGACCTTTTCTGACTTTCTCCCCCAAAAGCAGTCACTAAACATGATATATACAGAAAAGATGACAGAAGTGTTGTGTCATTTTTTTTTTTTCTGTTAGTTCAGCCCAAAAGCATCTTAGTCTAACTAATACAACTTTGCTCTAGTCTTTAGTCACGTACACCTATGTTAGCACGATCATGATAAGGAAGACACAAATTATCTGCCTGTAGTTTTGATTACATACACTTACTTTAGCTGCATTATAACAATGAAGGAAGGATTGGTCATATACAGATATCATTGCTGAAAAGTTTTTAATCTATTTTACAAATATTTTAGTATTGAAAAAATATGACCTGAGCAAACTGATCAAAATATATTGGTCGTTTTGAAGGGATAAAGAATTTTGAAACGACAATTGTTTTCATAAATAGAAAAGAGTTTATAGATTATCAGGCTGGCTAAAACATAATAAAAAGCTAAAAGAGCATTGAGAAAATAAAAAAATCATTTATAGTTTCGCGTTATTGAGGAAAGGATTAAAATTTTGTGCATTATTTTGAAACAGGCTTTCAAACCTTTTTGTTGAACCTGTAGAAGGTAGTTAATTTATTTCAAGTGACTGTTAGAAATGTACAAGTTATCTCCCTTGTATTTAAGTTATTTATTTCTATCTTAGATCTTGTGAAAACTATAATTTACATTCAGCAAGTTCCAAACATTACATGCATAAAAATAGAAAATAGATTCATATATACCTTAGATTAATTGATTGTTCCCATGCCATCTTTTTGTGTTTGAGTTTTTGCTATTTATTGATTTTGATAAAAATGTATTAAAATGAAATCAGAATAATACGAAAAAAAAAAAAGAGAAAAATGGCCTAGCAAGCCTGACAGTGTATAGATACGGTAATACATAATGTGAGAAGTTTAGTAAATTTTAGAAAATCATGAATGCATCATGATGGTCTGTCTTGGTGTGGTTAATAAGAAGAAAGATTGTTGAAAATTATTAACTCTTTGTACATTCACAATTTGAAAATGGTGAAGTGTTGGTTTTTAAAAGGGTTATAGTAGTTTATAGTATTCCTTTTAAAAGAAATTTAATTGTACATAAGAGATACTGCCCAAGAAATTCATTGTAATTTTTTCTTTTAGTTGATTTGCTTGTCTGATATATTTTTTTGTTTCCCATTTTTATATTGATTATTCTATATTCATAATAATCTGTACATTATGAAAATATATTATTTCCTAGAAAATTTCATTTATCTTTTATAGTTTTCAGTATCTGCTGGGTCATGTAAAAAAGCAGTAAAACAGTAACTCGAGGGTCACATAAGCCCCAAGCAAAAACCCTCCCGGTGTTCAGTAAACCAAATTGCAGTGTTTGTTGTCATCAGGACCAGAATTTGTGAGACTCCAGTGGATCATTAGCCATCAACAGCTAACTGCTCTGTTTGGGGTGGGGATTCACTCACAGTGAATGACTGTTCTATTTTCAGTGCAGACTTTTTTTTTTTTTATAAAAGCAAAGAAAAGTGACCAATACAATCTGTACCTGTGACTTTGAATGCCTGGCTTTACTTGTCTACAGGTGTTTCTGCTTGATGAGCTATGATGTTAGTAACTGCGGCCAACAGGCCAACTGCTTATGCGTATGACACTGGTCACAGTCTTGAATCAACTAAAAAGTGTGGTTTACTTCCAGGTTGTGCAGAAAAGATCGGAAGAATTCCATTTGCCTCATTGATAGCCACCATCATTTGCTTGACTGGGATTGGAGTGTTTTGTGGGACATTGTACCAAGCACTACACATCTTTCTTGTACAGATCGTTGATGAATTATTTCATTTCAAAGTTGGATGGTAAGTCATGTCATGCTTTTCAGATTTGACTTATGGTGTTTACAGACAATGATACATTTAAAAATAGTTAATTCAAGTTATTATAGTTGCATGTTTTCGTATTCACTAACATTTATATGTTAACAGGTGTTTATCATATCCAGAGCAAGAACTTTATTTTATAAACATCTATAAGATGATGCATCTTGTGTATTTTTATATTTGCTTTTTGTCTGTAACACCTCAGATCGAGTGATTAAAAAAAATTGTTTCAATATGTTCATTGTATGTTGACTTGAGCAGCAAGCTGACTGTAAAAAGGAAATGAATAGGACAAACACATTTCAGTAGTCTATGAACAAAACTTTTGTATCAGCATAATGATATACATGTTTATTTCTCCTTTCTCTTTTTGTCTGTCGCTGAAAGAATTTCATTCATTCCTGCTATATAAAGTCATGATTGATTTTCATAATCATGTTACATGAGATCACATCTATGATTGGAAAAAAAAATTCACAAATTAAAATCTTAAGGATTTGACAAAATATCAATTCCATATGTGCCAACACTCTTGACGGCACTAGTACACAAATCACAAATATAAAGCAAAGGTTTCTTCTCTTGGTTCAAGATTTGATTTTAATAATTTAATTTAATAGGCTAACTATATACATAACGTTGAGTATTTTATGAGGTGATCGTTCATCTATTATGGATAAAAAATTTATCCAAATATAGATTGACAAGCAAATGATCAAAATGCAGATTTGTGGCATTTTGTATTGGAAATAGTACATTAGAATGTTTTGATGATTTACAAATAAAGCTCTATATTTTGATCTTATCAAAGTGTAATGTAGTTAACTTGTAACTACACTCATTTTAATTGCACAATTTAATGACATACGTTATGGCGGCAACAACACATGAAGATTTCAGTGCATCATTTTGAAAACTAAAATTAGTAATCCTTTAAAATTATTTTTGTCTGTACATTTTAGTTTCTCATGATTAATACCCTTTGTATGTGAAAAAAATATGTTTGTCATGGTGTTTTATTGCTAAAAGAGAAAAAGTTTTGATCGACTTTGATCCTAAAAAAAAAAAAGAAAAAAGATTACCCTCAGTTTTTATCCCTGAAAGTGGAAAAAAAAAAGTGTTCACCCTTCGTTTTTACCCCTAAAAGTTAAAAAAAACAAAAAAACATCCTTGCATGATGCTTACCTTAAATTGAAAAAGAATTTCCCCACAATTTCAATTCCTAAAAGTTGGAAAAAGATCTAATTTTACCCCTAACGATAAACAATAAACTCCCCCTTGATTTTGACCTCGAGTTGTGAAAAAAATTCCCATTCAATTTGACCTCTAATAGTGAAGAAAAAGTTAGCCCTAGATTTTGACCTGCAAAAGTGGGAAGAAGTTACCCTCAATTTTGACCATTAAAAGAGAAAAAACATCCTCCTTTGATTTTGACCCCTAAAAGCAAAAAAAAAAAGTTCCCCTTGAATTAGACCATAAAGTGGAGAAAAAAGTTTCTCTGCTTTTTACCACTAGAAAAGAAAAAAGCTTCCTTTCAATTTTGACTTCTAAAAGAGAAAAAAAAGTTATGCCTGGATTTTGACCTCTAAATATTTTAAATTAAGTAATGTTTTAATTCATTTAGAAAAAAATCTCATTATTTGTTCCCATTTTCTTTTGAACTCTCCTTCCACCTTTTCTCTCTTCATCATAACAATGTACTAATCCATTATTACACTGAGGAGATTTTGGGGCATTACATACATAGACCATAGCCTATTAATTAATTTACAGGATAGAGTTAGAGATGCTAACTAATTCTGAACTAATAACTTGATATACCATTGTAATCCCAGGTTACCAAAAATGTTGCTTATCTTAGTTCTAACTTTCTTGAAAACGACGACCAAAAAGATAGTTTTCTGGGTCAATTTCTTTTGTTTTGAAATTTTCAAGTATTCATACTAAATTCTTAGTATTACAATCTGGTAATGGCCTTTCCTTTTTAGCATACTTGTAAATATTTTTTATAAATCCAATTTAAAAAAAAGTATTTAATTATATTGGCAAATAGGAGACTTTATTCTTTTCATGGCTAAAATTGGTATCTATTTATCATTACAAACTGAAACCTATTTGAATTGTTTTTTATTTTGAATTTGTCTGGAAAATATAATTCTGAGTTATGTCTTTAATGATTTATGAATTAAATTTTTGCCAGTGCTTTACTTTTTCTTGAATTCATTTAAAAAATACTTATTCCTAATAACATATAGATAATCCAAGAAGTGAAAGGGATAAGAAAAATGTGTTGGTGCCTATTTATTCCTATGCATTTGTTGTATTCAGGAACTTTTTTAGTCTATGCCAACAAAGTTGGAAAAGTTTTATCTGTTCATTTATGTCTGTCTGTCTACAAAATATCTTCAAAAGTCCTTAATTAATTCCAATAACATTTTGTTGTAAGGCATAGGCTAAAAAAAAATTGATTGAATTTAGGGTTAACTCCAGGAATTTTTTTTATGGTCACCTCCCTAGCATTGTAACTATCTGTGAACCAATTTTCGGTTAGTTTGTAATGGTGGTGTTGGTATAAGGATGCACCCTGAGTACCTTTTAGTTTTTACGTGTCTTGTTGTTATCCCCTTTGTTACTGATACATTTATATTGAGCATTTACATTTTGTTCAATTCAGTGAGCGTTCTTTAAACCTTTGGAGAGATCTTTTATCATAATTCATGAATAAAAATAATTTTTTATAAATATCAATTAATATTGAAGGAATTAGTTTTATGTATCATTTTTATATTATTTATTTTGGTTTTGTCTCTTAAAAACAACTGAATTGTCATTTCTCTTTCTTCTCCTGCATATGTGTTGTATAATGAGGGAGGGACCAGGTCTGTTGTGAGTGTTTTTACCTGACTGAAAGCAAACTGAATGCATTGGTATTGCCTATGTTTATAGGCTTTGCTTTCCTCAGGTGTTGTTGTTTCACTGACACTGTGACACACTTACCTGGAAATCGACACCTTACGAAAAAAAGTCAAAATCGAATAGAACTTACTTTCATCTTCAAAATCTTTGTGTCATTAGTCAAAAGAAAGATTGGCAAAAAATGTGTGATAAAAATTATCTGCGTACACCTTATATAGTGTGTGTCAAATTATGATGTAAAAGGATTATATTATTGTAAATTAAGTTCCAGGTAAGATAGAGAAAAGGATTTTGGCAACACCAACCTGTGTCAATGAAGCAAAAATGAAGATATTCTGTGCTCTAGTAAAGAACTGGAAGCCATTTTTGTTAAAACCATGCATTTTAAGAGTGCCAAATTATTAGGTTACTATTGCAAAAATATTAAAATATAAGTTGTAAAAGTGATTTATTGCAGACAGAGAAGAATTCTATCATCACACAATTTGAAAAAGGCAATACAATCCTTGAAATTGCTGAACTGCTTAGTGAAGACCATCAAACAGAGAAAAAAAATGTTGGTTCATTACACAGACCATCTGATAAGGGTAATAACATATTGGGAAGTGTATTGAATTAAGTGTATTGTCAGAAAAAATCCAGCCCTGAACAACAAAACTATATTCAAAGAGGTTGATAGTGATAACATGTCAAATTGTCTTGATGCTGAATCCTCTGTCATGTTGCAAAATGTGTCAGACCTGATATTTGACCACTTTTGAAGCCAAGACATTGGATGAAACATGTGGAATGGGCTTGAAAGTATTTGAAAATTGGCGTGTATGATATGCGTAAAAATGAGTTCCCTAGCTTATATTGAATTTTTGAGAGATAATTTTCAGTCTTGGTTTATGAACAAGTCCTCTTCATGCAAGACAGAGTACAGACTGCATGCAATGGTTGACTACCTGATAAAAAAAGGTTTTCAGAAATGGTAGATTAATGCATATTAAACATTTGAAACTCCCTACAGCATCCTCGAGATGAAGGTGTGTGAAAATGGGCGTCAGTTGGCTATCAAAGAAGACTTACGGTAAGCTACTCTGACAGATGCTGAAAAAATTCAAAATTTGACAAAAGCAATGGCTGATAGACAGATATCTGTGATTCATGGGCAAGAATCCAGGTTTTCAAAATTGCATGCTGTTAATTTATAGGCTTTAGTATTTCATGTATATGAGTCTCTATAGCTTGTTTAAACTTTCTCTATTCTATCTGTGTGCTTATTTAATGATTTAATCAATATTTAATATGTGTATTGCCGTATTTTCTACCCATGCTTAATAATTTGTCACAATAAAAATTGACAAATTTTTTTTGAAAATTCTTTTGTTTCACTTTGCCCAACTTTGAGCAAATTTATGATCAATTTGTAATCACTTATTTGGTGAAATTATTATTATTAATCATCAAAGTTATTATTATTATTATTTACTTTTAGCTATTTATCATCGGCAATGACAAGTAACCCTATTTTTTTTTTTTTTTTTTTTTTAGTTGTAAAATCATTGCAGCTTGTTTCGCTTGTATCAGGATTCAGAATATCTGTTCAAATTCACGGATTTGATTCTAATTTTATTTTTAGATAATAAAATAATCAGTTTTGTAAAAGGTCTTTTTCTAATTCCTTTTAAAGGTATATTGAAAAAATTATGTTCAATGGTTGCCCCTTGTTTGCTAAATGAATAAATTCAGTAGTTCACTGCTTTTAATGAATATAGTTTGGTAAAACTGAATATAGTTTGGTAAAACTGAAGTTAGTTTGGTAAAACTGAAGTTAGTTTGGTTGTCTGTCATTCTATTTTTGAGCTTATCTTACATTTTTTGGTAAATCCAAAGTAGATTTGATAATGTTGGTGCTCCTCATTTTCAACAAACTGCTTCAGTTCATCTATGGATTTGGCATCTCTTAGGTTATGGCTTTGTTGCTCTTATGGCTTAAATGAGCTGCTGGTAGCTCTGCAGCATGTTGAACATCCAAGCCTCAGGTTAGCATTCTCTCAGCTTGCTGTTGCTTGTATCACTGTAATACTTCACCTAGGCTTTCAAAGGGTAACTTCCTCAACCTAAATAATTCCACGCCTTTTAGGATCAGACCTGAGCCTTTTTTGTACATGTTGATGCTATCGAGTATCGTTGGAGACTACATTGTAACCATGCATACGCGTACCAGAATTCTCCACATTAACGTTTTTCCATCTGTCTTAGTGTGTATTTGATAGGCGATTGGTTCTCGCGTTTATCGAATTTCGTTGAGTAAATAATAAGGAATTTCAGCGTGTTTTCGCTACATTATTGAACTTTGTTCAATAAGTAAGGAGAAAGTTTGTTATAATCCACATTTTTGATACAATTCATTCATAAGTCAGTTCAGATGGATCCACTAGTTTGTTGAAGCCAAAATTCATGATATCAAAGTTCATTATAGCGAGGATTTACTTATATTTAATATCATGAGCAGTGCAACGTCTTTGTCTTAATGTCTCTAACACTGGACTCTTCCACTGGGGAGTAAAAATTTTACATAAAAAAACTCCTACCCACCATTTGAAACTATGGACTCATCAACTAGAAAAAAACTATTTTTCTCCAAAATTTGTTTCACAGAAATTCAAATATATCAGTAAATTTTTTCATAGGTATTATTTCTGTATTTCAGTCTTGACTAAAATTTTGCTGCTGAAATCCCTCCTTACCACCATTTGAAACTATCAACTCTTGAGCTGGAACACATTAACTATTAGAGAACAAGAAGAAAAAAAGATAGTTTAATAAAAATTCAAATATATCCATGGATATTTTAACGAGTATCAACTATTGATCAATAACAGCCTTGGTACTGGGAATGTATCTAACAGACTATTTCTCTGTCTGAATTTTTGAGGTGAGAGATTATCATTTTATAGAGATTTTTTTTTACTATTGTCTTCATCTCAGTTTATATTTTCACAACGTTTTGATTATGGTACCCTTTGGCTTTCTTCAGGAGTCTTGTCAATATTCTATTTCAACGGTATTATAGGTTTTCAGGATCTTCCAAAGTGTTTAGAAAAATTAGGGATTGAATGCAGATGACGTTAGCCTTGCAAATTGAACAAGGGTTTCGACTTGACAGCATTATAGATTGCGATAGACATCTGAAGAGGGTCGTAGGGTACAACAGTAGAAATGTTGTGAAGAGCTGAACAACCAAAGTGAGGACAATTGAAAAGAATCTATATATAAAGACTACTTCCTTTTATCTCACTATCTTTCTGTTTACATTCTTATCTAGAATTTGTGCATTTGCTCATGATGGGCTGAAGAAAACAAGGTTGGCTAGAAATTGTTTCTCCGTAAATATCCTCAAATGACAATAGTAATAAACCAACATCTTTTCTTTTTTCTTTTTCTCAGGCTGGAAATCCTTCAAGTTGTATTCATTGTCATTGCTGTTGCAATGGGAGTGTTGGCAGTTTTATTGCTTGTATTTGGCATCCTGGCTACTGGGGACACTCGAAGAAATGTCTACTCAGGGGCCAAGTGCATCATGGGAGGACGTGTGATGGCTGCATTTGTAAGTATTTGAAACTGCTAAGTATTGTATAGAATGGCTTGGGAAGTAGCCTGGCTGTGGTTGGCTTCTTCATTGTCTCATTTGTTTACACAATGACAGAAATATATTGTTAAAATGATCAGAAAATTGTTTTCTTGTTCATTGCTTTGTTATGAAATCCTCTGATGAAAATTCAAAATGATTAAAGTTTATGCATTCAGTGGTAAGGAAATTTCTTCAGTGTCATGAATTATCGTCAGTGTGTGTTATTTATTTTACTTTTAACAGGAAATGTTTTATAATTTAGTCTTGATTTCTGCTAATCCACTATACACACTCATGCACACAAATTTTGATGGTTTAATCTCATCTAAATCTATACACTGATTCTCAATCCTTCCCGCAAAAAAAAAAAAGGAAATATTTTTTCTTGGGATTTCAAATTAACCAATGGAAGATATATTGGTAGAAAAGATAGATTGATGGACTAAATAGTTTTTTGTTTTTTTTTCAGGGATAATTATTTTTTATATTATGCCTTTGTAGATACAATATTAAATACACACCATTTGTTTGCGAAATCTGATTCACCTACTGACTCTAGGGAGGGAAGATTCACTTAATCCTGAGTTGGTATAGCTCTTCAGTGGCAAGAGATAGATAAAGAAAATGAAAAAAAATTATCAGGAAGCTCTGATTGGGCAAAGGCTTATCTGCATGAATCTTGCACCACCACACTGTGATAGAAAAACCTGGTGGTAATGTGAGGTATAGTTGGGATGCTCTGGGTTAGTATTAATGAAACTAAGGCCCCACAATAAGTTGAAAATCTATTTCCCTGTTTGTATCCTCTTTTTATTAATCATGAAATTGTCTAATGAATTATTGACTCATTTATCCATTTTTTGTTTGCATTATTATCAAGATGATTTCATAATTGTTTACTCAAGATTTTTATCACATTTTTGTTCCTATAAATCCAAGGGAAATATATTGCACTGTTAAACTCTACTTGGAAAACCTAAAGTTATCCTGATCATAATAATGTGTCTGTTTAAGAATTTTATTGTACTGACAAACAAGTATTTATAAACACTCCTTTCTTACTTATCTAGTTATATGCACTCCTTTTTTGCTTATCTAGTTATACAATGCACTTACAACAACTATTGCCAACAGTTATTGAAGAAATAGAAGCACTACTGTCCAATTATTCAATAATGTTTACCAGAAGATTAGAGCAAGTCACTAAATAGTTCAGTTGTATTTATAGAAAAGAAGCGTCCTGTGGGACTAGAATGTTTAAAGAGCCTTGAAGTATGCTTAATCTTGAAAAGATTTCAATTTTTCCAACCCCTGGAAAGGTGTAATTTCCAAGATGGCTGCCAAATCCATAAAATACCCATTACCCATTCATTATCCATCATAGACAAGTTTTCATAACAGTTTTTTGTTGTATCAAGAGTGTTCAATAACATATTAGAAGCTTACCTCAGTCTGACCCCTGGAAAAGTAAGATTTTCAAAATTGATGCCAAATTAGGTGGCTGCATTTATAAAAATATACCTACCTTAATCTCCAAAAAGTTGCAACAGAAGGTTTCTCAACCATTATTTGTAGTATCAGGTTTGCTCAATAACACACCAAAATTTCAACATAGTCTGACCACTGTAGAAATATAATTTCCAAGATGACTGATAAATAACTAAAATGCTCACGGCTCCTTCAATATTCATTCTAAAAAGGTTTTCCAAAATTATTTTTAGTGTCAGGTGTGCCTAATAACACAATAAAAGTCTACCATAGTCTGACCACTTGAAAAATATAATTTCCAAGATGGCATCCAGCTTGACCAGCAATTCATTAAAATGCCTTCTACTTCTTCATTATGCATCCTAGACAAGTTTTTCCAATGGTATTATATCAGAACTGATAATGCCAAAAGATGAATCAAAGCTTGATAAAACTTTTATGCATTTACAGGGGACAGATAACATGTCTGTTGAGATGCATTAGATATTTTAGAGAAGGCAATTTCAGCTTGCATTTGGTGAGTGCAGAAGAGCTTATCAAGTATTTCTCTGTTCACAATCTTTATAAATATGCTTGTTCAAACTCTAGTATGTTGCAGATATGTACAAAATGAAAACAGAACCCTTCAACATGAGCAGTTCTAAATAGCAGAGATGTGTCTGTATTCAAATCTAATGTAGTGTTTTGTGAAATAATTGACCTTGAAATTCATCACTTGAATGGTGTTAGTGGAGTTACTGGTATCACACAAACTGATGATACCTCTATTTGATAAGAATATTATGAAGGATCAGTAAATTTTAGAGAAAGTACAGATTAAATGAAAAAAGCAACAGAAGCATTACAAGCTGTATGTCTCTGTAGCAAGTCATCTTTGAAAAAATGTGCAGAAAATGAAAAAGTATTTTGAATCATGGTGGAAATTCTTTTGGCCAAGAATTCTATGATTTGGCTAATTTCTATTCCAATGCTGTAATATGAGGTGATACTGAAATTGATGTACTTGATTCAAAAAGAGAGATGCACAGAATTCATCAGAGAAAGATTAATCATAATTTCAGAAAAATTGATTTGGAACAAAATGACGAAGTTGAAAATAAAAACAATGATCCGAAATGTACACTTGCATATTTTTGTCAAGACAGCAGCAACTGGGAATATCAAAATCTCTTTGTTGGTAATAAAGTTGACTAGGAAAGTGGCAGCACTTATTAATTGATCTTAATCAACCCTTCCATGAAAGCCCGCGTATATTCTTAAGAAAATATGAACTTTTGCATATATCTTTGAATCAAAAGTCATTTTGCATTCATGATTTCTTACAAACTAAACTCTCTCATTTTGAATCAAATTCGGTTTTTAAAATGCAAAGCTCTTGGCTTCTCAATCATTATGTTGTTATTAGTTAATAGATATATTCTTGTTATTTCTGTCACAACAAATCTTTGTTCTTCTTTCAAACACTCTTGTTAACTTTGGAACTTTACCTAGGAATGCTAACCTCATGCTAAAATTATTCAGATCAAAATTTATTGTTAGTAGGCATTCAGTCAGTTTTAAGTATGGAGTTAGATGGTTAAGGATAAACATAGCTGACCATGATGGCTCTCCTTGTTTTCTAGCCCATGTCAAACCATGTAGAAAATTATCATTTTCGTGCATGGGTAACGCTAGCAGCTATTGTTGGAAAAATTGAATACTACTTTTGTTCATGTCTAGCAGTCTCATCCAATGTAGGAATAATTATATATTCCTTTTAACATTGAAATCTAGCATAAAGAATGTTTCAAAGCCCATATAAAATGATGTGGAAAATCCATATTAGTCCATGCTTAGAGCTAGTAGTTAATGTAGAAAAACTGGAGAACATTTTTTTTCTGATTGAGCATACATTGCAATCCTGAAAAGAAGAAAAAAATATCTCGCTTAACATCCAAGTCAAGTGGAATTATATATATATCTACAAATAGATTAAATCTGATTGATTTATTCTTTTTAAATTTTGTTGAGAGATTTGGATTCTACTTAATTCTCATTTGATGTATTATGTGATCTTTCTTTCATTCTATATGTCTTATAATCCTTTGGTTTCATGTGCAGATTATTGCCATTATGAACCTATGCACCCTGGAAAATGAATTCCATTTTAGATCTTATTTTTATATTTAGTAAAATGGCAGACAAGAATATACCTACTTGTGTATTGTTCTGTAACTATCTAGTTCAATATTTACTGATTAGTATGATGTTGTGGATTATAAGATGGAAGAAAAATGTGATGGCTATTAAATTATTCATATTGTCCTGCAAATAGCTTACATTTTTGTATTTACTGAAAGCAATGGGTTATTTTGTCTTTGTGAGGATTACCATTAAATTTGCAGAGCACATTATGCTTGCAAGAACTCCTTTTGATTCCAGATTCTTTGATCTTTACCTTTTCTCATATTTAAAACGTGATATATTAAAAACTTGATTGATAAAGATCATCATTCTTAAATCCTCCTTAGAATCATAGTACATATTCCATTGATCTGGGTTGGGTAAAAATATTAGGTGTATGCAAAAGTTCACAGCATTCTCTTTTGAAAACTGAAGACTGAATACATAGTTGAATGCTGTTTTCTGCTGGAAACTTTTGCACACACCTAATATATTTACTACTGGTGAATGAGGGAGATATTTTAGTTATCAGTATAATTATTTTGACTTGTACTTTAAGAAACCCAAAAGTGTGTAGAGGAATTATTTAGTAAGTACAGTACATTTTATTCAATTGTTCTCTAAATTGTCTAATTACACCTTGTTTGTCTAAATGCAGATCAATCAGTATTGAAAAATTGCTCATTTGACAAAGGAAAGTGAAGAAAATGTTCGAGGATAGCAGGAAGATAGATACCTACAACTGGGAAGTAAATATTTGATGACATACAGTGGGTTGGTGAATAGTGGCTGGCACTTAAGAAAATAAAAACAGTAATTGTAAATTTTGTTGATAGTTTTTCTTTCTTTTTCTGAATGAAAAGGAATGTGAAACTTTGGCAAGCTGTTGTAATCAATGCCAAGGCTAATTCATTTCAAATTTAGGATTTCAAATTTCAATAGAATATGTTCTCAGTGTTCAAATTAATCAATCCATTTCTTCTTATTCCTGCTTTATTGTATATTGTTTGAATCATCATCATCATCATCATCTGTCTTTTAACATACGTCGTTGGACATAGTCTTTCTCCAGGATTCGCCACAATTCTCTATCATGGGCATTGCAGAGCCAGTATTTCCTGTATCTGTCCAGTTCATCTCTCCATCTTGTGTTCTGTTGGCCTTGGTTTTTTTATGTGATCTCTGGGGATCCATGTTGTGAGACGTGATGTCCATTGGTTGTCTTTCATTCTTGCAACATGGCCTGCCCATTGCCATTTGAATTTTTTAGTAGTTTCTATGATGTCACGGACATCCGTTTTCTTCCTTATATACTGTCTTGTGGTCTCTCCATGTAAGGTTGAGCGTGATTCTCTCATGCTTGTAAAATTGTAAATTTTGTTGATAGTTTTTCTTTCTTTTTGTGAATGTGAAACTTTGGCAAGCTGTTGTAATCAATGCCAAGGCTAATTTATTTCAAATTTAGGATTTCTTCCGTTTTCTTCCTTATATACTGTCTTGTGGTCTCTCCATGTAAGGTTGAGCGTGATTCTCTCATGCGCACGTTGCATACTTCTCAGCTTGTAGATGTTTTGTGCAATGAAAATGATTGTTTGAATAGATGCTCTCAATTCATATGATAAGTGACTGCAATAGATTTATTTATGAATTAAACAGTGAATTTATTATATTTTATACACAAGCCATTACCTTTTTGATACATTTTTATCCAGTTGTGTTGCGTACATTTAAAATTTATCATTACAAATTTTCTTTTCAGTTTTTGGTCCTGTCTTATGTGCTAAACATTGTCTGGATGGGAATTATATCTCTTGGAGTGATTCCTATCATTCTATATGTCAGTGTCTCTTCCATATGTGATTACTATGTCTATGGAAAACTGGTCACAAATATCACTTATTGTTTTGATATATCAAATTATGGTGAGTTATTTTTTTATCCTTGCTTCGTCTTTACTTATTAAAATTTACTTCAAGTAAAATATAAGTTTCATTTTATGCAAAATACATTTGATTAGACTAAAACTAAAAAATCTTCAAGTAGATCAATGTATAGATAAATCAGAGGTAAATACGCACATGTAACTTTTAAAGTTTATATAAATCTATTTTCAATAAATTTACTCTCAATCATTGATAAACCTGATGCTGATCAATGGAAAAGTAAATTCATATTAAATGATAATATCAATATTTAGAAGTAGTTAGAAATCAGGACTAGGTAGTATGTATTTTGATGGTTAAATGTTACTTGTCTTTTAAAAGCAAGAAACTTGAACTGAAGTGAATTAATGATGTTCATTGTGTATGTGTGTCTAACTCATAACGTAGGAAATGATGTCTCTGCTCCAAATGCTTTTTCTAAGATTAGAAAGCACTTGGAGAGTGCATACCTCTGTCAATGCCATTGTCACTAAAAAGTGAATGAAGATCAGTTCATTTATAGCTAGGATGCGGGGGAGGTAACTAAAAATTTCTTGGATCTGTCCCCAAATTTAATCAATTCTTCCTTAGACTGTGTCCCACCCTTCTGCAGAATGTCATTGAAATATGTTTTGAACTTTTGGAGATATTGTGCAGATAGACATATATCTCTTCAAACTTTGTGAATAAACCAGCAAAATTCAATGTACAAAGTCATCCTATGAATATTTTCTCATGATTCAAAGTTTCAATTCTGAAGTAGATTGGTTGGTTTCATGATTTTCATCAGTTCACAAAGTGTACACAACTGAAGATCATTTCATCTTTTGAATAAAAATTCTCTATGTAAGTAACCATGTAATTTTAAAAAAATCATCAGCAGAAGTATAGCAAGAAGGGGCAGTTGCCCTGGGCTCAGGTGTGACGGGGTGCAAAATTTCTTCTGACCTATAATACCTGTTAATCTATAATTATGCCCACTCCTAGGTGCTGTCTTTGCTCCTGGGTTTAGAGAATCCTTTTTACACCTCTGATGATCAGAAACAATTGACAGAACTTTTTTCTTTTGTATTTTTCTCACTATTGAAGTGCATTGTGTTTTAATCTCTTGCAGGAGTATTTTTGAAAAATGATCATTCATCAGGCATGCCCAGTGTTGTGTCCAAAGTGTGTCCACCCACAAATTTACCCAGATTGTGTGACCGGGTATGTGTATCATTTGTTCATTCATTATATGGTTGGGGAAAATGTATATAGTCTTAGAGAATTGGTCATATCTCTTGTTGGTCAAATGAAAGGAATATTACTTCACTTGGTTTTAGATATATATTGAAATATTTCTAAAGCAAGGCTGATGCCAGAAAAGATTCTTGGGAAATGTCCATTCTACAACTTTTGATACTTATCTTTTCATGGTTAGAATGACTTGAACTCAAAAATACAGATTAAGTTGATCCAAATATTTACTAAAAAAAGATGAAACAGTCTTTGTCTGTTGTATTTGATAAAACCTTTTTATACATTAACACACACATTTATGATACAGATACATAATAATGAAATGGATATATTACAGAATAATAAAAATATCATATCTGTCATGTATAGGATTGGGTATATCATCTGATAGAATAAAATTCACACATTTATGATATATAGTAGAATGGGGATTCGCTACACAAACATGTTTATGTTTCTGCCCTATCTGAGCTTCTTTAGGCGAATGATTAGGTATATTTTAGATTCCTGTTTGGGAAATTTGGGGAAATTTTTTGTAGATGTGTCTAGGTTGGAGGAGTTTCTCTTTTATTTTATTTGATTTGTTATTTGTGTATATCTGCTGGTGGTTATAAATTACAAGCCAGTTAGGCATGGATGTTGGCATTATCAGTAGGTGGTTCTTGTTGTGTGTTCTCTATGGGGTTGTTTTATTCTCACTTAGATATCTTGGATTTATTTCCCCGTGCTAGGATCCCTTTTATCTGACCTGAGTGGATTGTATGATTATCTTGGGTTCTGTCTACTTCCTCTTGTCTAAGGTGATTATGTTGATTAGGTAGTTCTTTGAGATGGCTTTGTGAATAAAATATCTATGTTAGTGTATCTATATGTGGATTATTGAGTTATGTTCGTCAATAGAAATTTTTGATGACATCCCTACAATATTTCATTTTTTTTAATAAATCTGTTTTGTGTTTTTTTGGTTTTATTGGCAAAATTTCTCATTTAGGCATGAGTGGCATGGAGTTTCAATATTTTAGTATGTGTGTATCTGATTGAATATTTTCCATTTTACAGTTGGTTTAAGATTATTATTTTGCATTCTCCAGTGATATGTAGACAGTGATGTACTATTTTTATATTCTTCATTAGTAAAGAATGATGAGTGGTTGGCTAATTTAAGTTTAAAGGGTGTTTTCAATATTCCTATGTAATATCTCACTTCTAAGAGTTTCTCTTGGGTTGATATTTTGGCTTGGTATACAATATTTGATGTGAGAGATTTGTTTTGCAGAGGGCATCTATTCTTGTTTGTACAATTACAGTCAAGTTTATTTATGCTTTCTTCATTAGTGTGAATTCTATTTACTCTGTTATGTTTTGTGATGAGTGACTCCTTGCAAAACTGAAATTGTACAAATAACTTTCAAACCCTTGCCAACTCCCACTACCATATGGTTATACTCGGTCAGACACAAACGACTGACTGGAACAACTACTAGTGAGATGTTTGTATTTGCAATTATTTTAACAACTATCAATCACTAGACGGTACATGCTTTGTAGCATCACGTAAATTTAAAGCTACATATTTGAAGATTGATATTATTTGATTCATTTATTTTTAACATTCTCTAAACCATACGTGGAGTAAAGTACATTTCTTGTACTAAGAAGGGTAAACAAAGAGTACCACCCTCACTTGATTCGAACAATGGTTAAACACAGAAGTTTGATTGTCAAGATGTGGTATTGTATGGCTGGACATGGCGTCTGCCCATTGTATTGATTTTAAAGGAATTAGTAAACTTTGCTTACCATTGGTCTGATGTATCTCAGATGTATAACCATCAGACTTAAAGATGTTGAAATTTGATTTTGTCACTCCATATCACTTTGGACCTTTCTTTCACACTATAATCCTCTTTGGTGGATTGATGCAAATTGAAACATTTGGCCTTTTGCGGGCTACATAACCCATGTACTCAAACTGCTCTTAGCAATTTTCTATACTGGTTATCCCTATTTTCAAATCATACCCTTGGTTTAAATCATTTCTTTTACTGACAAGAATGATTTTCCTATTGCTTATTGAAAGTTTGTGAATCAACCAAATTTGTATGGTGGTTTTTCTCAGTTGCTCAGATCCATGCTTATTCAAATAGCCACAAGTTTTGTAATAGACCTTTTAAAGCATTGTGAGTAGCACTTTTCAAGCATCCTTTGTCAGAAGTTATTGGCCTGTACAACAAATTTATTGTATGTAGTTGCCCAATCATTGCCTTAGTTTCTGCTAACAAAAGTGCCCTCTTAGTCAAAATTCAAAAATATATTTCCCAACAAACCATATATCATCAAAAAGGGCATAAAATATGCTTTAATTTTACGAATAATATTCTTGTCGAAATGTTGGATTTTTTTAAATTTTAAAGTGAATGTCCCTAAATTGAGTGATACCACCATATGTTTATATTTTTAGGTATGCTTTCATATGTATAGTTTATATGTATGACCATATGTATACATGTAGTTACAGCCATAGGTCTGTAGCCTGCTGATGAAAAAAGCATTTATTTTACTCAACAAATATTCATTTTAGACATAATCCTCTTCCTTTCTCAATGCACTTAATTCAGTGGTGACTAATATTAAAAACATGTATCTAACATTATACAGTGAAATTTTCTGACCAAAATTCAGCTAATAATAGGCTACAGACTTATTGATTCACCTTCATACATATGTTCTTTAATATAATGAAATGAATTATTTTAATCCTTTGATATATTTGAATTCATTCTGTCTTGAAGGTTGCAGAATCTGGTCAGCTCTTTATTGTATCCTTTATTGGGTCATTTCTCATCTCTTTGGCCATGGTAAGTATACAAATTTACATTGTATAGGTATATTATATTTCTTTTCTATTAAAATCACAATGCTTAATAAATGTTTTCAAATTCTGTATTAAGCATCATCTTAAAATCTACATATGTTTTTTTTTTTCCACAAATATTCAATTCCAGAGCACTGGAATTGTCATATTTTGAAAGCAAAAGTACTGTAGGGCATGTATGTGCACAGAGGGGTGTGGTTGAGGTGCTTGAGTCCTTGCCCTTCTGAAAGTCTGAGCATGTCACTGTAGAGTTAGCGAAAGGTAAAATGAACCAGTGTCAAATAGAATGAAAATTGGGAATTGCACTTTCAACTGAACAATACACTAACAAAGTGGAAAAAACATTGCATCTTGTTCAGATTTATCTAGATTCTCAAAAAAAGTGTCTTTTTGTGATAAAATAGGAAATTAAAAAAAAATCCTTATTGTAAAGAGCAGAGGTGTTTCAGTGTGTTCATTTCTACCCAAGGATGGCAGTACAGTATCACATGGTTTATCATGGCTGAGAAGCCAGAAGAGAGCCATTTCTTAAATCAGTCAGCATTCAACAGGGGACAAGTGAGATGTTGAACTGACCCTTGGAGTTGGAGCATGCTGTCATCTTTTCAAATGAAACCTCATTTGCTTAAAAAGTGAACTGCTTGTCCCTGCCATCAAATATGATGGCATTTTGGTTATAGTGTAGAGAGCACAGAGTATTGAAAGCTTTTGGATCCATAGAAAATATCCATTCAGATGAATATATTCTGAAAAAGTGACTTCTCTATCCTAACTGATAATAATTTGCATTCTTTTCATGGAGGATAGAACTTCATTCCATGCAGCAAAGTGTCAGGTTCAAAAAGGTATCAAGTGACCTATTCTCATGGTCAAGTCTCTTTCCTGATGAATCTTACTGAGCATGCCAGTGACATATTGTGAAATAATTAGGAAAATGTTTGGAAAATCTTTAAAAGATTTGTAAGGTTGCAGCCTGGTTGAATAAAATCTGCTAAAATATCAGTTTGTCTAATGAAATACTTTTGAATTGTTTTGATCAGCGGTCTTCAAAGTGTGGTCCTGACACCCAGGTGAAAGCTCCGTGAAAGGAAAATCATTTTGAAATTGATGTAGTCTTAAAACTTGTTATGGCTTATCTTTACTATAATCACCTCCTAATCAACATAAAACCTCTTAAGGGGTCTGCAAATATTTGTGCGGAATGGAAACATCTGGTTCAGATCAAAGGCCTTTGTTTAAGAAATAGCGGTCTCTACTTCTATCGTTTATAATACCAACAAAAATAAATAGTTCCTAAGTGTGTTTGTTGGAAGAAAACACATCTTTTAAGGCTGCAATGGTAAGCAGACATAGGGCAGGTCATACAGCTATTATAACTTTCACTGAATGACTTCAAGAATTAATGATATTCCCAATATTTTTTACTCTATTTGAAAGTATCATAAAATGAAAAATTAAAACCTGATTTCCTTTTTCCATTTCATTCATTCCAATTATTTTAGTATATGAAAACTTTTAGCATAAAAGGTTGTCAAGTACAGTCGTCACTTTCATTGCCGAAATGTAGAAAAAAAAGAAATGAATAAATTTTAAGGATTTTAATTTGTTCAATATTAATTTTTGAAATGGCCTGGTGATACATTTATTGCCATTGTATCATGAGAATAATATTCATACTTGCTCTAGATTTTAGCGTTGATAACAAAAGATTGACACTTTATCTGTTATTTTATACTCTTCGTTAATCTGTGCTGGTGTATGTATCCATCTATCCATCCATCAAAGTCTTTTTATCTCTATGTATCTATCTCTATATCTTAATCTTTATATAATCAATGATAAATTGAATTCACAGAATTATGTAACTGATTGCATTGAAATTTAATGTTTTAAGCATCATCGATCTATATCTCCGTATGTCTATATCTATTTCTATATATTATCTATATCTATCTTTATCTATCTATTTACATATATATATATATATATATATATATATATATATATATATATATATATATATATATATATGTGTGTGTATATCTATCATGACTTGTTAAATGTAGGTTAGACAAAATAACTAGGAAAAGGATTTGCAAACTAATTCATACCAGACACTTTGCGTGTGTATATAATCTGTAGACTTTGAAAGGTTTCTTCCTGGTGGGGAAAATATCTGACTAGTAGAGTTTTGCAAAATCCAGGATGTCTGAAAATAGATTAAACAAAAAGATACCAATAACTGTTTAGCTTTATTTTGTCATCAATTATCACAGTTATTTATCGTTTCAAGGGAGATAAATCAAGTTATTTTTCCAAGATTACTTTTATTTTTATTGAATAATAGTACAAATCTTTCTTTTGCTGTATACTGTAGACTCTCAGTATAATGATTCCAGATTTAACTGACACTTTTCCTGAACATTCTATTTTATTTCTGTGTAAAATATTGTAAATTACCTTTCATTTCTCTTTTTTAATTAGCAATACGTCTCAATTGTTCCAGAAATAAATCTCATTTATGAAAATAGATTTTTGATGAGATTTTGGGTTTCCACCAGAACAGGTTTATAACCATTAAACAACTCTGTTAAAAAGAGTAAATATTACATACTTTTCACTACAATTTTTTTTAATTGTACAGCACTGTATATTCTATAAATAAGGAAGTCAGTCATGTGACAAATATGATCGAAAGATGATCAGATTGCTACCATCAAAACCAATCGAGATTTTATTTCTGTGAAATCTTTTCCAGTATTGAGTTATTGTAACTTGTTCCTCGTTTAATTCTCCATTGATTGATATGCTTTTTAATCCAAAGTATAGTAGATAATGTTTTAACAAAGGTTTTGGTTAGCAAAGATCACCTCATCGCACTGCAAGCAAATGGTCCACTAAGATACCTCAGTTTGTTTAGTTCTCATACACCCCCTCTTGGTGAAATGATGAAAATATCAGCAGATCTGAATTTTCCATGTTTTGTTCTTAATAACCTCAGGTTATGCTTCTGTCTCCTGGGTATTTTACTATGTCGTGCAATGGAATTGATATTTCATGAGTGAAATAATCAATACTAAATTAAATTCATAGAAGTGTGTAACTGATTACATTGAAATTTAATGTTTTAAGCATCATAAACTTATTTGAGAAATTTCAAATTAGAGAATTTTGCATATGCTGACTTTGAATCTTACTGTTCCGATCCAGTGATGCCATTTTTGATGCTGTTTTTGGATCAAAATTTTGGCCTTGAGCATCTGTAAACATCAGCAATAATCTGTGTTGATATTACTACTGCTGCTACATTCAACTGGTGCTAGTATTTTGATTGTAAATTAATTATCATAAAATTTGAAACTGGAAGCAAGATCCAGAATTTGAGGCTAAACAAGAGAAAAAAGCTAAATCAGCACCCTGGCTGGAAAAATACGTTCTACTGAACGAAACCTTTTTGACTGACTAGCCATAGGAATAATTGCCCTGGAAACAGGGATCTTACTAAAATGTAAACATGAAATATGAATTCTCTGTAGAGACTTACTCAATTTTTTTACATGATTTGATATGATTTCCCCCAATTTTCATCCAAAAAAGTTGGTAAATTTTGCAGTAAAAAGATTTTCTGCGTGGATTATTTTTCTGTTCCTGATCATGTTGAAAGGCTATATTCCATTACATCAATTTGTAAGTTTTTTGCAAAAATTTCAACTTCGAATGTCAATAACATTTGATCTAATGAGCAGATTTTGGTCAAATAAAGTACTTTGTGCTCTGCAAAATCCCCCTTATCTAATCCTTGTCTTTTCAGTAATACTACTCGCACAAGTAAAATTCAACTGGCTTCCCTACTATATAAACTGTCTTTTGTATGAAACAATGGTAAAAATTGGGCTCCTAGGTTACATTTGGATTCAACAGACTTTCATTCTCAACAGACACCCCTTCATTCCTATTAGTCTGTCAAAATGAGGGTTTACAGTACTTTTACATTTAATATAATTCAGTCTTTCTGAAGCTTCCAACTCTGCTTGACTTTTGGCCAGTAAATTGAGCCTCTACTCTATTTTTCATCTCATTTGATGCCTGTTGATAATTATTGAATGTATTCTGTATAGCTCAAGTTTCAAACAATTAGTTGCAGACTTACGGATGAAAAGATAATCTTTGAAAAATTCTATTTATCAGAAAATGGTTGAGGTTCTATCTATTGGAGAAACAAAAACCAATATTTTACTGGCTGGATCTGTGCAAATCCCACAGATTATCCATTATCTCATGCCTCTGCTTTACCTTTTGTATTTTGTATTATCTTATTCTTTCCCTTATCCTTTCCAATCCTTTCCATATTTTTATCTAAATGTTATACAAACATGGATTAGTTTACTATGCGAAAAAGAAATAAGGAATGCATAAGTATTTTTTATCTTCTCTATCATGCTCATATGAGAGAAGACCTCTCAGAAATACTGCATGAAAAACAAACACATAAAAAAAAACAACACTAAAAATCAGTTGCAGTTTTTTTGTTTTTTAATTTATTCAAGTTTACATTTGAAAACATTAAGATTAGTTCATTTTTGATTGATGATTAACTTTTAAAATCTTAGTTTCTAATAAATCATTCATAAATGTTGAAATTTACTGAGTAAAAAGAAAAGTAAAACATAATGCGTAAAATTTAATTGAATTTTATTTATAATGACTGAAAATTTTTCTCCCTTTCAATCACTTGTTGAAAATACCATGTTCTGACTCGAGTCCTTTTTTATTGTTGATTTGTTTTTCTCCCATGCTATATATTTTTTTTGTTAATTTAGTTTGAAAACCAAATGAAAATTGCTTGTTACACTGTCTTGTTGACAAATGTTTTTGATATTAAAAAAAATATGCATAAACGAGAAATTAATGCTTTAGTATTGATGCAAAAGGAAATTCATTTGATGGCAATGATGGCTGTTTACATTGAAAATAGAAAATAGGAACATAAATTCTTAGCATCTGATGATTTTTTTGTCATAAATTGTATTGAAGGCTAAATGAGTATTAGACTTTTAATAACTTTCTAAGTAGTTTATTTTTATGAAACCTTTTTTCTATATGTTTATTTTCAATGACCCTGAATAATAAGACACTTGAAACATTTGAAATAAATATATCTGCATTATGAGACATGTTAAAAAACAACTATTAAACCTGTTATTAGAATCCTGCCCGTCATGTTTAACACAAAAGGAAAAGTTTTTTGTGTGAAAATCATGATGATTTTCAAGAAGGAAACTTGCATTATTTGATTCTTACATTTGTTTTAGTGCATTGATCTGAATTTTGGAATAGAAATAACTGCTTTATCCCCACATTCTCATTTTTGTTCATTCACTGTCCATGTCTGCACTATTGTTTTTTAATGTGGACAATTATTTTATTGAGAAATAGTTAAATAATCTGACAGAATAATTATGAGAGCATCGCCTTTGGACCTTCACCTTTCTACTGTGTTGTTTAGCTCAGTGGTAAGAGTGACGCTATGTTAAAGTGGCCATTTAATCAGTCGCAGATTGAACCCCATTTTCTTTAATTGTTTGTTCTATTTATCTTATCTAGGTGAGGTGACACAATCTCTGTGCAATAACAGGAGGTCATTTAAAATAGTTTCAAATAATATAGTGCATTCATAATTATTCTGTTGGATCATTTATCTATTTCTTAATAATATGTTCATATATTCTTGTTATCTGGTTTTCTTCTCATTTTTCTCTTGCTTTCCTACCTCACACTCTCTTTTCCGCTTTGCTCTTCCCAATACCTTACAGCTTTATTATGTTGGTTTCTTGGTCAGGAAGTTCCAGCTCAGCAGAGGTTGGGTAGATACTACATTCTGGTCTTTGGAAGAAAAGCATAATGTTCAAAGATACAAACAAGGAGAATAATAGTATTGTTTTGTAAAAATTAAAGCAAACTTAATTTGCATTGCAGCATTGTCTTCATAACCGATGTTCCTTCATTTGTAATAAGAAACTCATTGGAGAATATTTGGTTTAGCTGTCAGCCTAGCACCATGACTTTGATGGCTACAAATATTCCATTACTTTGTAGACCTGATGTTATATCCTACAGGTGAAAGAATTGACCTCAGCTGTCAATTAATCCTGAAATCCGGGCATGTGTTATGTAAACAGAATGAGAAACACAGATGGAAAAAAAACTTGAGAGTTGATAACTTGCTGACTCAGAAATGTGGGAAGAACTTGATAAATTCCCCACCATCACTACTTGAATCTACCTTTTAGCATATTGCAAAGATAAAAACCTTCTGGATATGTATGTTTGTGAACATGAGTAACTCTGGGATTACTCATTCACTATATTGTGTTGACTCTTTACCTTTGACAACAAAGTTGGAAGAGGTATATGTATTCACTTATATTTGTCTGTTTGTCTTCACAATATCTCCAAAACTTCTCAATGAATTTCAGTGGCATTTTGTGGAACGGTAGATGATGGGGTGAGGAAGAATTATCAAGACGATAGTTCGAAAGATGAAAACTTGAAACTTATAGTTAACCCCCTGCCTTGTAGCTATATACTATCTGATTTCCATCCAGTTATTGGTTAGTGTACATAGCTTAACAATCAAGTGGTAGTTATTACTAGCATTTACCACTGATTTAGTTTTTAGTGACCATAGTGTTGCAAGAGAGCATGAGTGCTCTTAGTGATAGTTTCTTGTCTTATGTTGTTTGCAACCAGTTTTATCTACCCAAAACTAATTTTAAGATTTTAAACATTTTTTCAGTTGGAACCATTGATTTTGTTGTTTGTGATGATTCTAAAGTAAAAGGGTGGATCTTATGATTGCCTATCTAAAGATTAATACAATATTTTCTCTTATTTTCATGACATTTTACGCAAAAAAGAATTTGCATTTGTAGATTCGATTCAGCTGTAAGGCAACAATTTGAAGTTAAATCCCAAGTAATGTTACAAATTATTTACTTTTAAGAAAAGAATATCTAATTCCCTCTTGTTATTATAGTATTTGTAAAATCTGCATTATTTATGTAGTATCACCAGCAATAGAAATTTATTAGTTTCTTGGGATTTAAAATCAATCTATGAACATTATAATGAATTAATAATAAGTTGCAATACTATCTTGATTCATTTTCCATTTGATGGATCATTGTCAACCATTATTTTTTGACTAGTATTTCCTTCATCCTAAGTCCAAAGGAGGAGGTGCTAGCCCCCCGTTGAAATCACCACACCCCTGAATGTGATGTTTGAACATTTTGCCATTTTTTGGTGTTTTTGACTATTTTGAGTATCTTTTTGGTGGGTTTTGGCTATTAAAAAATGATTTAGCCTTTTTATTGCAACTCCTACTTGTGGCTCCCTAGACCTGCTTTAACCTGGTAACAGACCTGCTCAGGTCTTTTGCAGTAAATGAACAGTTCAGATTGGAAATGAAGAATAATCTATCAGTGAAGCAGTTGCCAAATGTAGACAGGCTTCCCTAGAGCTTATTTTTTATGTTCTATCCACACTATTTACTCATTTCTGGTCTGAGTAGATAGGATGAAAAGCTAGTAAAATAAGATGGATAAAAGATATAAATACTTAATCAATTGCCAGGATGAAATTTTGTATAAAAATCATCATCACTTTTTTGAGTTTGTTGGTTTTCTGACAGAAAAGTGAATTTTGTTCGAGGTATGTGTGTTTTTTGTGTGCTATTAATACATTTATACTGAAATATGTGTAATTTATCCAAATAATCCTGTTATTTTTTTATGGGTACTATGCTAGTAATGTTATAATTCTTAAAATCAATTTTTGTTCTTTTCAGATTCACTTCATGATCATCTTGTCATCAAATTACACGCGTATCAAGATCTCCAAAGAACTCACAGAATACAGAGAGACAATAGAACAGGGGGATCTTGAATTTTGTAGTATCGTGAAAAGCAAATCAAGTCTAGGGACGTGAGTGTAGATCCTTGCCTTACACTATTTATGTTGAGCTACTGCAATGTAAATGTGTGAACACTCATGGCCTGATATTGGCAATACGTGGATTCAATGTTTTTTCTGTTGCAGTTACAGACTGCCTTATAAAAAAAGTCATTGTAAAAATGTTCTTGATGTAATGCATATATTCATTCCTTGTAATATTTTAACATTTGGTCATTGTTTATCTGAGCTCATATTTTTAAAACATTTTTAGCCCTAATAGACTTTTTGAAATTGTAAGAAAACAATGTGAAAAAAGCCACGCTGAAAAATTTTACTGAGAGATCTTTCATAATTGCTCAAAAATGGCTAAAAGAATGCTTGTTCAGTGCAATTGATTATTATATCATTAAATGAAATTTTGTCTAAATAAAGTTAGTATTTTCATATAATATTAACTGTCAGAAATGTATTCAACAACCTAAAAAAAGCTGGAGTTTTGAAATTTAAAAATGTATTTAGATGTGAGCTCAGTTAAAAATTGTATTTTTTTAAACAGATGTATGAAATTTTTCATTTATCTTAAAAATATCAAAATTTAAAAATCTTCTCCATTACATAACAAAAAGAGGATTATTATAATTAATTCTCAATTTGAAATTTAACTTTTTTTTATAAAGATGACTTCTAAAGAAATAAAATGTGTATATTTGTTTTTCATTTTTTGCAAGATTCTATCATAAAAAAAAGTAAAATGGTCCTATTCTTCAAATTTATTTTGCTTACTTTTATATGTTTTAAAAAATGTTTTGATGTGCTGAAAATAAAAATGACCACTCAATATCTTGGATAATCAATAAGATTTTAATTTTCACATTTCAAACATTTGTATGAAGTGTGGCTATCAAAAGACGAGACTGGGCCTTCGTAAATCCAACCACAGTTTGATTGAAACTTTCAGGGGTAGTTTATGCTTGCCCATTGGTCAATGTATACCATTTGGTTTGTGCATGAGTGCTGCAGTTCAACTTACATAGGCTCAGTCTCCATAGTTAATATCCATACCTTGTATAGATTTGTAACATATTTCTGGTAGTTGCCTGGTTCCATGGGCAAAATTTCATGGCGAACACAATATCACAACTTTGTCAGATATTAGCCTTACACAAACTTCCCAAATCTCTGAAGTCATGCTGATGAACTTTGCACAATAAAGTGTCCATTTTTGTGTCCAATACTTTTGCCAGTCTTTCTTGTATTCAAGTTCTATAACACTGGTTACAGCTGTAGTTTCCTAACATTGAAGGGTTTCATTATCACTGGTAATGCTTTTCTATTTATGGTGTAAACCAAGAGTTCTGGTCAATTCCTTATCATAAACACATGATTAGCAATTTAAAGTAGAATTTATGTATTTTGTACATAACTGATAAGAACTATTCTTATTTTTGGAATATTTTCTTTGTACACAAATGTAATCAAAGAAATGATTTATGCCATGTAGAATATATATTTTAAAAAATAATTTTGCTAGAGAAATGGCTTGTTTATTTGGAGAAATGAATTTATCTAATTAAAAATAAAATAAATGAAACCGTCCTCAATTTTTAAAAACTTCATGAATCATGATAATTGGGATAAAAAGTTATAACAACTGGGTATTAATTCTTAATCAGATTGGAAAAAAACTTTTCCTAAGTAAAAAAAAAAAAAAAAAAAATTCCCTCATAAATTTGGGAAGTATATAAGAGAAGAAAATTAATGTTATTAAACAGCTGTCTCTCCCTCAAAACAAAATAGAATTCAAGTTGGTCTACACATTCTTGTCTCTTCAACAGTTGCATGATTTCAAAAATTGAGAAAAAATTGAATGACACAGAATACAAAAAATTCTACTCAAGCAACTATGGGAGGTTTTGTACTTTTTGAACTTGTTTTTACATAAAAGACAAACTATTTGACTTTTAGTTGTCTTATATTTAATATTCAAGGTATGAAATATTTCTCTGAGAAATCACTTATGATGTTTGGGGAATATGATGAGGCAAATTACCATAATTACTTTATGCTCCTCTTAAATTATAAAAATAGCTTGAATCAATGCTTGTCTCTTATACTGAGACTTCAGAAAAAATTTAATGAAGGTCTTTTAATGTTTTCAGGTCAGGGGCTTCAAATAGGCCAATTGAATGAAGATATCAAGTATTGTACAAGGGAAACAACTCGTGCGTAATAAAAGTCAGTATTCTATGCATTTACAGGTAAACTTGATGAGGAAAAGAAATTCCATCAGGATGCTTCAGTTGCCCAATAGTATCTATTGGATTTCAATTTAAAAAAAAGAAAAGATTTTACTAGCAAACGCTTTCCCCTTTGTATTAATGTTTATTTATCATATTGTGTTTGTTAGATTCCTTTTGTGATTTTTTTTTAATGGATATTTGCTCAAATAATTAAAATGATTATAATCTTTATGAAAGCAATGCTAGGCTTATATAAACTTGTAAATTGTAGATCAGCCATTCTCAACCTTTTTGGGTTATGGCCCCCTCAAGAGCTCTATTCAGGTTTCAGGGACCCCTGTCAAACAGGATTACAACACAAACAGATAGACAGAAATTAATTTATTATTTCAGTCTATAGCCCCCCCCCCTCAAATATGCCAGAGTCCCAAAGGTGGCCACATGACTCCTGTTGAGAATGGCTGTTGTTGATCTATATATTTGTGTTTTCTCAAGAATAAATAAGAGTATAGGTTTAATTTCATTTGAAAAGAATCTCTTTTTAAAAAAGAAAAACTTCTGCAGACTTTTTGAGAGTATCTTTGATTGCTGGTTTAAGAATTATTTCAAAGGAAAGAACCATTAATTATTATGAATTTCCTTAGGATCTAATGTTAGGAATGAAGTTCCTTAATTTTAGTTAACCAGTTAGTGACTTAATAAAGTAACTTTCCTTTTTGAGTAAATAAAATCCCTCTGGATGTCAATTTTTTTAACAGGCAAGAATATCCACTATGGATGCACCTTTTTGAATTGAATAATTTATAATACAATATAATAAGCCTATGTTTTTCCTTTGTTATGACAAATTCTGATATTTTATGATTTTAGGTTTTAGGTTTATGCAACAAGGCATATTGAGCAATGGTTTGTTTCCATTTTAATCCATGGCAGCATCTTGCATGTTTCCCCAGGTTAGTCAAACTCTCTAAGGGTATTTTGTTGAATGCTGAGTGCCAGGCTTTTCTCTCTGTCTCCACCCACCTGCATAAATGAGCAGTTTCTGCTCACTTCTCCTGTGTCTTTGTTCATTTGTTATTCTATCTCTGTCTGTGATTTTGAGAATTTTTCCGATGAATCTTTGTTGAAAAACATTGACCTTTTCATGATATTTGTAGAAATTTTTGCTATTTCACTTGCATAGATGACTATGGGGATATACAACGCTATTGAAAAGTTGCATTTCGATGCTGAGTGAAATGTTTCTGGCTGACCAAATGTTTCAGAGGCGATTTTAATCTTTAATTAACTCAATTAATTAGATTTTGGTCCATTCAGTTTCATCTCTGATTATGAACATCTTTAATCGTTTAAATATTATATTCATTTGTTTGTCAAGTTGTAATTCAAATTTATGTGTTATGATAATGAGTCAAATCATCTGCTCTCCCATAGAACTAAATAGTGAAGAGACGTGAGTGAATTTTCATTCTTCAGTTGTTGATGGTTTATTTTCATGTTCCTGTTGAACAATCTATAACAGCAGAAGATTTCAAAGAATGATTGACTGACTTCTCTTGAATCCTTTGGGCATTATTTCTCCTGCCTATTCATTTTTACTTGTTGTTGCCAAAATGCATTACAATCTTCTATAACATAAACCAGAGACTCAGTTACATTGATAAAGAGATCAATTAGAACCACTGCATGATAGCATTTTGTTTCTAATCTGCATTAATTTTGAAAGCATTTTTTCAGTATTTTATACTAGAAGCTATTTTTACTGTCTATGACTTTAAGAGTTGTTGACATTCCAATTTTTTTTTGTTATTTGGATGACTTGAATAATAAATAGTTTCTTTCATATATTTTCCCAGTAGTTTGTGCTTTTATGTTCATTCATTCTATTTGATGTTTAAGGAATGAAAATATTTTTTAGACTGAAGTCCAAAACCAAGTTTTCTCATTTATGCTTCATGCAGATTTTTCAATTATATGAATGTACTGACTGCTGTGGTATGCCTACTCTTGGGTGTAAATCTAAATAGTTAAATGATAAAACCTAAATACATTTTACTAAAATGAACTACAACATTGTTGTTTTCCACTGTATTTTTTTTAATTCACTTATTTTTGGGGACATTTAAATTGAAATGTCTTTGTGAATAAAGTATTTTTATATTCTTGGGTATAAGACCTGTTAATGATTGGTCAGTCTGTCTGTCTGTCTATCTACCTATCCACTGAATCTCTTCAAGATGATTGACCAGCCAAACATACTTAAAAATTTTTTTTTCTTAAACAAACTTAGTCTGAATCTTAACCCTTTGAAAACTGACCGCCTCATATATATGATGACTCCTCAATGACCCTCAGGTACCAAGGTACCACCACTTTGCATTTAGAAACGTGAACTATGTTTTAATAGTTGTGATATTGCCAATATAATTGCATTATACAATATATATGTGATTGGTCAAAATCCCCAGGTCAGATTTAAGTCAAAGGGTCATGATTTCTAAGCCATGGGAACATATCAATGTTTGTAAACAAAATGTACATGTCAGTGGCCAGTATAGCAGCCACTGGTGTATATGGATTTTCAAATAACATCCAGTAAACTGGACACAAATATTCAAAGGATTAGATAATTAAGTCATCGATTATGTATCTAGTGATGTCATGTATATGAACAGAAAGTGACAATAAACGAACTTCATTTTTTAACTATTTTTCTGAATTGTGTTAGCACCTCACTAAATATGTGGCAATCAATTCCCCCCCTCTATGTATCTTTTTTCATGTAAATTTCTCCCCTGGCTTAACTTTCATTATCTAAATCCTGTCTTTAGGTTTTCATGCCACTTTAATCATGCAAACCGACAATAACTTTTTTCTTCCTGCTACAGCATTCTTCATGTGATTTTCTCCTCTGGCTTAGCTTTCATTCCTTAAATTCTGTCTTCAAGTTTTTGTTCAGTTTTTATTTCATGTAGGTTCAATTTATACCTACTGATAATTGTTGTCTTGTAGGCATGAACCCCTTCAAAGAACAAAAGAAGAAAAAGTTGATTTCTAGAATTATGGTGAACTGCTACTACAATTCACTATTTTGGTGATAGCCACTGGTTTGCATATTTAATCACATTGGTGTATATATAGTTGATTATTTTATACCATTTTCATTTATGCATCTTTGATTAGTGTAGTCTATGCTCATTACATATTGAAAATTATGTAAACTTGAAACTTTCCCCTACTGATTCAAATACTTTCTTAGTGTGTTTTGTTGGTGATCAATATAAGAGTTAATGTTGTATACTCAAATAGAAGTATAACTGAGGAGGAGAGAAGGACTATTTGAAAAAGGCCTCCCCTGATCCCCAATGGAAGGAGGACCCCCAAGAGGGATTATAAGTAACAATTCCTGTGTTACATTTCTACTGATAAACCTCACTAAATGTTAGGGTGAGCCCCCTCATGAATCCAAGCCCCCCTCTCCATCTGTAGTTGCACCTCTACCTTCCAATCACAGGGCTTTTAGATAATCTAGTTAGTTTTAATAGTTTTTCTTTTATCTACTTGTAAAATCTAAGTGGAAGGACTCTCATAAATGAATTGTTGGAAGTAAAGAATTACTTTATTTGCCAGCTCTGAGAACACTTCAACTTCAAGGACGCATTCCAATTTAGACTGGGGTGGGATGGAGGGAGTATGTGTCTATGAAAAAAGGAACCTTCAGTCTGTAGGATGCAGGGGAAATTTTTAAGACTTGTTTTTGGCAAAAAATAGTGCCTTTGATGCTGGGAAATATAGTCTGTATTTTTCTATAAAAAAAAAACCTGATTGAATTTCAGCATTTTTGAAGTATTTAAGTTTATAATGAATCTAAATTTATGCATTGTGTGTATTGGACAGACAGATATGCTGCTCTGTGTTTCATAATCTACATGTCATGTATAAAAGTACAATATTCGATGGCTTATAAGAACATCCACTCTTAGCCCCCCCCCATGTCTCAAAAAGTAAACAGAACCTTCATTGTTCACCCCTTACATTGCCCAGAACAGGAGTAAGAATTAGAAAAATTTAGTGATAAATGAGAGGAATTCAGGGGAATGTGTTTTTATCTTCATATTTCCTTGCTGAAATGAGAGAGTGGGGGTTTTATGCCATCAAATATGGTATTTTAACTTCTTTGAATTTGTTCAGAACTCTTGAGACATGCAGCTCAACACTGCCACATTTGAAATGATTTACCATGTTTTTCATTGAAATTCCATTGGACGATTTTCATTCAGCTGCCTTTCATAGATCTGAAAGAAATCCAAATATTCCAGTGGCCATTTTTTTTGTATGCTTCTCAATTTGTAATTCTGTATTTTTAATTGTTGTAAATAAACTTTTAAAACTTTCTCATATTGTCTTTTTGTTTACATCTTTTGCCTTTATTTTTGTTTGTTTGATATTAAGATATGTGCATTCTTATGAAATTTACTGGAAAATTGCAAGCTATAAACAGAATTGATAGAACTTTGGTGATAAAAGCCTGAAGATAAAGAACACACTAGATTTTTAGCTTGTCAACTAAAAATTAACTATTGCTAGACAGAAGAGGATTTGTTTGATAAAGAGTGATACAACAAATTGCACTTTTTTTAATCAAATGAAATTCGTTCCTTAATTAAAACTTGAAACTTTCAATAAGATAAACTAGCATATCAAACCTGATTTAGAACCTAAAAAAATAGCTCCTTTTCGAATATTGAATAGTAATGTTTTGCATCATGTATCAGGACAAGTTATAATTAATGCAATAGGATTTATTAGAGACTAATTTGTCTCTGATATTTAGTTGATAATAAGATTTAAAAAAATAATTTTTGGTATGAGTTGAGTGTTATTTAAATGATAAGATAGGATTGGGCATTTGGATTGAAAATTAAGAAAAAAGATCAGAATGAAGGTGAAGAGAAAAGTCCCATTACTATTTCATGTATATTCTGCATCATTATTTGAAAATACCTGACTATAAGTAAAACCAAGAAATCTAATCTGTCTTTGTGCACTGATTTTTTTACCAACACCTCTCTTATCTTTATTTAGGTTGTTTTCCATTGCAACTACTCAGTCCGTTAGTCTATGGCCATCGCTAAACTGTCTTGTTCTACTTTCTGCATTGACTATCATGTCTGACTGCAAAGGGTGATGTAGTTTGCTTGAAGTTTCAGCAGGAATATCAATCTCACAAAACATGGGATTTGATTTAAGTGACAGTCACTTTATCAATAAACAGGGCCATTTGTAATGATATGGGCGTAAATTCCTGTCAGTGTGATTTGAAGCAGTGCCCTTCAAAGGACTACAGTGGAACATTTCTAAAGCTTGTTTAATATTTCAAATCTATGAAGTCAATTTATCATAGCTTTTGCTAAGATAGCAAAAAAAGGAAATAAATCAAAATGTTTCTATTGTCTTATGGATGACCTGAAGCTCCTAACTTTTGCTTCTCTAGTTTCTAAGATTTTGAGGAAGAAGGTAAATAAATGAGCGGTTGTGTAAAACTCTGCAAGTAAACTTTTAATGGAAATCTTAAATTAGTTTGTTAATGTTGGAAAAAGGAAGTGTGGCAAAAGAGGGTAAAGGCATTGAACAACCATAGCCACCAAAGGGGGTAAAAGGTTCTATCTTATTTTATTTGTGAGTGTGATCCAGTGCTCCTGGCCATACCGTTTTGTCTGCAGACTTGAAAATTTACATCAGTACTCCACTAAACCCCTTCTGAAAACCTTTAAAAAAGGTTTTTGTGAAAATAGCTTTTTTGACCTTTTTTTTAAGGATGGGTATGGTTTATTAGTTACATCTAGATTCTCCAGAGTGGAAGCACAGAGTCTGAGGACATCTCTAAAAGTGGTGCACTACAAGATAAGTATGTGACAAAGGCTTACTAACTGATATCTTAATCTGGTCTTTACAGAAATATAAGCCTGAATAAATACAATTTACAAAATGTAACCCTGAATTTTTTTAGAGCAAAATTCCAGGATTAACTTTTCATTTTATTTTCCTTTTGTTTTTCCCCTCTTGCTTTCTTTTCTTTTTCCCTCTTTCTGTTTATCTTCTTCCCTTTCTTGCATTGTTTTTCTTTCTCCTTGCTCTCTCCTCTTTTATATTTTTTCTTCTTTCTTTCAATCCTTAAATCTTCTCTCTATTCCTCTTTTTGTTGGGAAAAGGAAATAATTCTTCAGTGGAAATAATTGCTAGTGAGTCCATCTAAATAAGTTTCTATAATGAAATGCAACATTGTTGCTTTTTAGAACTACTTAATTAAACGTCAAATTTCTCTATTTATAAAAATTGTTAAATAATATTTTATGTATTTATAGAAAAAATTATGCTTAAGTTTATTAATGACTCTAAGCACGTTCTTTTTTAAAATCTTAGATTTATCTAGTGACAGAATTTCCATCTTATGCATAGAATAGGTATATAAAGCCTCCTTTGCTTTATTTTTTAGTTTTAACACTATTCAAAACCCAACGCATTGTATATACCATTATTGACAGCATTTGGCCACATTTGTTCCTGTAATAAGAATGTTAATGAAATTTCAAAATATTTGTTTTCAATTAATTTTTCAAGTTAATCCCTATTGAATTGTCCGAAACAAAAATAATCATTGCATCAAAAATTGAACGAAAAATATTGTCTGTATAATTCCTTGGCACAGGAAAAAGTTGTATACATTAGTTATAAACACTGTTTAGTAGGCTTTCTTTCCTTTTTTTCTTGCATACTATTTTGTCATTTTGAGAATTGATTTTTAAAGAAGGAATATTATGTAGAGTGATGTAAAAAAGAAATAATTTTTCTTTCTCTCTCTTATTATCCTCCATCTTGGAGAGATAAAAGCTTTCTTTCTTTGTTAGGAATGCTGTCTACCTCTCTTTAACCACTCTCTTTTCAGGACACAATTCCTTACAAATGCTGTTAACCTACTTGAATCTGGTTCTTAGAACTGTTGACTTATGTTGCAGTTGAAAGTAGGTATGATAAAGTAGGCACATAAGGATGTGTACAAACAACTTCAGTTCAACCTTGCAAAGAAATTTCAAACCAGAAACTGCCCTAGAAAATAAAAATTAAAAATATCCTGGGACTTTGAGATCCAGACTGACCACCCCATCTAAATGAGAAGACAAGATCTAGTTGTTGCTCAGAACTAGGAATCAAAATCAGATCCATGAAATGGACCACTGGGTGAAAATGAAAGTCAACCAAAATAATAGAGAAATGTTAGAACCTTACCAAGGAACTGAAGAAGGTCAACGTTGTACCCATATTAATGGGTAAACTTGAAACTGTGGCAAAAATACTTGAGATTAGGAGAATAGATTTCAGGAAGGATCAGTCTGATTGTCTGAACCAAGACAGTGCTGAGGCCGGCAAGAATACTGAATTAAAAAAAATGATGATCTCAATGACAATGGCAAAAAATATTGGGGAATTTGAAAACATGATTCATTTTGTAATTATCATTTTCTTTGTTTTTTAACTCCTTTTTCTTTCTACTTGACTTTTTTTTTTTGTTTATTTTCTCAAACATCTTCCTTCCTTCATTTATTATCGCACGATGTTCTTTTTTCTTCTTGGCTTTGATTGTAATCATCGATGGCTACGCAATGCAGTGTTATGGCCACACAGAAGTGTATTCTAACTCTGCTCTGTGTGGCCCTATAAACTGATAATTTTTATTGCTTTTTGAATTCTATTTTTTCTTCTTCAGTTTTCCTTTCAAAACTCTTCAGTCTTTTAAATTTCCTTTCCATTTCTCATCCCTATTTTACTTTGCCCCCCTTTTTTCTTCTCATCTCCTCTCTTCTCCTCTTGCCTCCTTCAATTCCTTTTTGTTGTTCAATCCTCTCTCTCATTCTGCTGCTTCATTCTCTCCCCAACACTTCCAGGTGACCTTTGACTTGGCAAATTATTCAGCCCTCCTCAGTCTTTTTCAACTTCAGTCAACTCATCCACACCATTCCATTGTCTTCATCCCTGTTCATTCATGGGAGAAAGAGGAAAAAGATATTTGTTTCACTCTATCCTCATTTTGTGTAATGAACACATAACAGAAAGAATTATTGGCTTTTCTCACTTGGACAACACAGGCATAGTGTTTCTTTTTAGAATGGAATAGGAATTGGAAAAGGAAGAAACATTTCTTGTCTTCTTAAATTTAAAGAGAAACTCTTCATATGACCACCGTCTTGTCTATCTTGGCACAAGTAGCACCCACTAACCGGGTCCCTGTAGTGTCAGACTCATGATTGCATTGAGATTTCATTTATAGATTCTTTGAAAGAGACACATGTACATTCATTCATTTCTTATCATTCGCTGTCAGGCTAAGCGGAGAGGGAATCCTTGGTTCGTGTATTTGAGTGTACTGTACAGATTAATGGGATCCTCAGCTATTTATGGCATCTGGTATTCCTTGAAGGTCACTCATCCAGGTATTGAACTGACTCGATGTTGCTTAATGGTGATTGTATGAGAATTGGTGTATCCAATGTGATTTGGCCATAACTGTAAGTGGACATTATTTAGACCATTTTGATACACATGCGCACAAGAATTTCTTTATCTCTTTCAATCATTCTTGCTTACATATATAATCATCATCAACCTTTTAGCAGCCATTGTTGGACATAGATATTCCCCAAGATTTGCCAGACCTCTCTATCATGGGCATTGCGGAGCCAGTACTTTCTGAAATTATCTAGTTCCTCATGCTGTTTTATATTTTGTTGGCTCTGGTTTCACATGTCTCCTAATATATGTCTCTAATATACTGTGCTGTCTTGTGATCTATCCATATGAGGTTGAGCAGTATTCTCTCATGTGGTTATTGCAAGGTTCCATGTTTCAGCTCCATAGGTGACTATTGAGAGGATGCATTGTTTCTTTTCAGCACTAGCGGAATTCTCTTCTTCTTGAAGGATGAGTCTATTCTGCTGGAAGCTTGTCAACGCAAAGTCATTCTTTGCTTGATTTCTTCTTCTTTTGAGAATTTCATGGAGATTCATTGTCCTATGTAGATGTAGTGGTCTACTTTCTCCAGTTCTGCATCTTTGGTTTTGATTGTTATGTCTTTGTCTTGAACATATACATTGTATATGACATTTGTTTTACTAAAGTTCATATGGAAGCCAACTTTCTTTGTTCAGTCTGTCCAGCATCATCTGGAGGTCATGAAGATTCTTAGTAAAAAAGATAATGTCATTCACAAATCTGAGGCTACTCAAGTATTTGCCATCTATTTTGATTTCTTAATTTTTCCATCTTTTCTAGATTTTGGAAGATCATCTGGAGGCAAGTTGTGAATAGTTTGGGTGAACTGATGTCTACTCGTCTTATCCCTTTTTCAGGCTAGAAGGGGTCTTCATATAGCCTGATAAAGGAACTGCTATGTTGTTAGATGTGTTGCAGTATTCTGGCATACTGGTTCTATACCTTGTTGAATGATAGCATCAATAACCTTGGGGATTTACACTGAGTTGAAGGCCTTTTTGAATTCTACAAATGCTATAGTGAGTGGCATTTTATATTCTGTTGTTTTCTCTTTTAGTTGATGCACCAATAGAGATTGTCAATGGTTCAGTAGCTTCTTCTGAAGCCAGCTGGTCCTGAGGTTTGTTTTCATCTAGTTTTTTATGATTCTGTTACATTAAAGCAGTTACATATATATATACATGTATGTATAAGATCCACGAGACATATATATATATGTATACATATATTTATATACATATATGTATATATGTATACATATACGTATGTACAAGATCCACAAAACAAATACCAAACAAGACAAAAGGAAAAAGACCATCACCACTAGATGCATCATATTAACACAACCTCAGCTCCAACCTGAGCAAGATGGAAATAAATATTGCCACCAAAATCTTGACAACCATCAAAGATTTATTAAATGAACCACCACACAAACTGCTAACATCCAAAGCCAGCATCCACACAATTTCTTTGTAAGGACTGTGACAAATTCAGAGAGACACTGAAACCTCTCAAGAAAAGGAAATATGAGCATAAGGGTGCCCTCAGACTTGATGAAAGGATGATTGTTCTGGTCAAACAGAGGAACATATTCAACTACAACTTCAACTTTCACCAGGCCCATTTCATCAGGAAAATTCATCACACAGATGTGTAGAAGCAGCCCTTAAATCCCAATACAATAACTCAAATGTATGATCACTTTCAGATTGTGAACCCTCCAAATATTTTAATTTCAAAACAGAATCTCATAGATATGATACATGAAAACACCAGCATGCAAGGTGTTTGTTAACAACCAACAGTAAATCCCCGAAACGGTACAAGCGCACATGTAACATCCCTTTGAGAAAAGTCTCACCCACTATCAACCAAAGAGATTAAACTAAAACAACACACCTACTTCTACCCTGTCCCATATATACTTACACTTATCCATTAAATGCTACCTGGCACCTTTCCATCCTATAATAAAAGTGACAAAACCCACCTTCACTGAGAAATGACCATTTTAGCCCCTAACTATCTTTCTTATCTTAGAGAAGTCAAACACCCACAGAGACAAGGAACAAATACCCCCTGACCCTGCCTCTCACAGACCCATCACATCTCAAAGCCTATCTTACCCTCAACTACACAGATACAAACGCCTCCCCTCCTGCTCCTATCAAATAACATGAACCACAAATATTTTTTTCAGTAGCCCCCATCGAAATGCATTGGGACATGCTCAAGGAATAATAAAATATTTTCAGATGTAACGCCACTCTCTTGAGTTTTTCTTTTCCTGTTCCAATTGTCATTTTCATTTACATTCTGTTCAATCACTTCACATCCATAATACAAACATATGTACATGTATATATATATATATATATATATATATATATATATATATATATATATATATATATATGCATACACATACATGTGTGTATATATATATATATATATATATATATATATATATATATATATATATATATATATGCATACACATACATGTGTGCATATATATATATATATATATATATATATATATATATGTGTGTGTGTGTGTATATAATACATGTATGCGTACAATGATCAGATTCTGTCAGATATAAACCATCCAATCTAATGATGAATGTGTGTGTGTATGTGAATACAATAAGCATTTGTGTGTGTGTGTGTATGTGTATATATAGAATGGTAATCCATCAGGTTGTCAAGTTACCAAACGTTTCATATGTTTTTCCGACATCTCTCCAAAATTTCTGCCAAGTAACAGATTGCAGTCATAGAATTTGAACAGATATTGCAAATGTTAAACCAATTTTAATGAATAAAATTTGGGAAATATTGAATGAGTGTTGGGAGAGAAATAAAAACTATAAAATCTGAAGCATAAAATTATGAAATACAAAAATAAAGATATAATCATCCTGTTATAGATTAATTTTGTTTTCCAAGAGTTTTCAAATCTTGCTGGTTGCAGATTTATTTTTACTAAAGTTTTCAAGATCCTTTGATCTGGAGAGAAAAAAAGGCCAGTTATTTGGGAAAAAAGTATTAAATTTTGAATTGGATCCATAAATTCTTAATGATTTTTTGTGACCAAGGCCTTGGCAGAGATATGTACTCTCTCAGTGATTTCTAGTTTTCTAAAAGTGATCTGATCTTTCCAAAACTCTTTATCCTGCAAATATGGGCAACAAACAAATTGTGCATTAAATTCTGTTGGATCCAGTCCAAACAAGTTCAAGAAGAAATTCTTTGGTGTTTTATATCATATTGATATGACTGGTTTCTAACAACATAGCCATTCATACAGAGAGTTGAATAGTTGATAGAAATCCCTGCAGATTTCTTCACCTTTCAATATCCTCTGTCAGGAAATATTCAAAATATTGGTTGTTATGGTGAGAATTGACTGCTTCATTGTGCAGAAGGTCACCGTCTGATAGATTGCAACAAAAGAGAATGGCTGATTATTTGAACAGGATTGGGAAGATACAAATGGTGCATAGCAGAAAATTCGAGAATAGGAAGAGAGAATTGTAAGTGAGCCAAAAAGATATGCTAACCTATTAACTGCAGCAGGTGGCAAGCGTATTAGTTATCCATTGCAAAATAAAAGCCCTTGTTCATAGAATGATAATTCATGAAAGATAAAATCTCTGACTCCTGAAGTTGCCATCATTTACATTAAAACAAATCTTATTGAGTTAACCATAGAACTGCAACTGCTGGAATTTCTGTCATTCACAGTCAATGGATTAATATAATATCTGGCACCAGCTATCATTTCCTTTTACACTTGACTAAAGTAAAAAAGAACATTTAGCACACTGATATCTATATGGATCATGTAGTAAAACGCGTTGTCTGCTCATTTTGCTTTCTTTGTTATCATCCTTCACTGAGCAAACTGATAATGACTGCAACAGGATGAGTTATATAGATGAACATCAGCATCATATTGTGCTGATCAAGAGTACATTTCTGATTGTAGGTAGGGACAAGTAGTATTGGGAAATGTTGGTGTCATTTCTTCCTTTGAGAATCTCTCATTATCTCCACTTAAAAATATAAGAATTAAAATCAGGTTATATTAACATAGAATAATTCTGTATATAGCAAATATAACAATTTTTTATGAGGGCCAGAAAGAAGAAATTGGTTTAATTTCCATGTGGAAATGTCATTGTATAATTTGAATCTTGTGTATTTTACAATACTTATTGTAGGCAACACAAACTCTTAATACTTTTTCATTATCTCATTTAAAAAAAAATCAAATTGAAACGTTACTTATTGAAAATGTAGCATGAATCATTATTCTATATGTTTTCCAGACTGTTATCATCATTCTTGTTGTTTTTGACCCAATGACTAAGTCAATACATTCAGACTTTTTTCAAATCTATGATATATCCAGTCTTCAGAATTTACTTAGTAGTTTTTTTTCCTTTTCTCTTCAACTAGAATATCACCGACAAACAGAATCGTATGACTGAGTATTGTTGTAGGAAACCTTGTCGATTTCACTCTGCCATATATTCAAGGTGTCACACGGGAAATTGACTTCGCTTGACTTCGAATGACAAAAAGTACTGAGTGACCAGAAGAAATGTTTCTTTTCTTCTTTAAAGTCATTGATATACTTTTAGCATCAGTGCGTTTGTTGTGTCTTCATTGATGAAATTATTTATAAAGTTTGTTTTTGGTTATTTTTAGATTTGATGAAATGTTTCCATCTTTATATATTGACTGTATGATGGTATTTTCACAAGTAATAAAGGTGCCCTATGGAAAAAACCTTATTTTTAACAACCCTATAGGTGTTCACAGTATATGTGGGTCTGATGCCCTTTGATGTCTGTATTCTGACAGTGGATTAGATAACAGGATGGGAATAGTCCATAGTTGGTAGATGTGGAGCTGGTTATTGAATCTTACAGTTAACTTTGAAAGAGAATCAAGACAATATGGCTGTTTGCAACTTCAAGAAAAGATCCACAGGATAGTACGACTACCTGCAACTTTATCTGACAATTTAGCAGCCTAGTCCAAGTCACATCCTAGAAGAAAATGAAAACACAAAAAAAACTATTTTTAAGTTTCAACTGACTACTTCTCCCCAACCAGCTGTTTAAAGCCGCTGATAAAGTCACTCCCTTACACACCTGTCTTTGTAGCAGACAATACTGCTTTTGCCATCCCTCCTAGCTGATAGTAAGAACATCCCTCTTTACAGACTGTACTTTATAAAATGTGCTCAAACAGAATTATATTAAATATATCAAAGTGTTAAGAACAATTTACTGATTTGTGGTATCAACACCAAAATTTCAACTTCTTTCTTCAGTAAACTCTGTCTTGACAATAGGTAGGAAGATATGGACAAGGTAGGTTTTTGGCTGGCATTGAATATCGAATGGTACTGAAAATTTTTACTTCGGCCAACAATATTATTTGACCCCCCCAATCTACTTTGAGACTGACCACTCTAACAGTAAGCAAAAAAAGGGGATGCTGGTTCCTCACGGACCGATAAACAAATGTACTGAAACAGAATTATTTTTGATATATCAATGTGTCGATATACATAAATATATATGTGTGTTTGTGTATGTGCACGTAAATCAATAAATCTGTAGCTTTATGATGAAAGAAGCATTCATTTTGCGTAACAAGTATTTACTTTTCAACATAATCTCTTTCCTTGTTAATACACTTAATTCAATACTGACTAATGATTTCATTGATTGAACATTATACAGTGGGAACGTCAGATCAGAATTCAGCTATTAACTATTGACCCATCCTTATACATACATGCAAGTGTATGTATGTATGTGTGTGTGTGCTTGTATGCATGTGTACATGAATGAACTTATGTGATTTTGTCTTTTTCGCTTTACTCTAACTGAAGCAGATATATTTGCGTGATTCTATGAATATGAAATGCCAACCATTGATAGATTTTTAGGTATTCTCCCATTTTCAGCAATGACCCATGACACACACATGGCTCCCCACTGCCATAGTTTTTGTTTGGAGGGATAGTATAGGGGTTTCCTATTGCCCTCTCCATAGTTTTTTGATTCAGAGTTGTCCTTCTCCTAGATTGGTTGCCTCCCAAGCTAAAAAGCCCAATTTGTCCTGTTATTTTACTCATAAGAGAAGAGATGGATTCATGCCTTTCCCAAGGGCACCAGTTTGAAGTGAACATGAAAAGCCTCGTCTGGAGCTTGGACTCGGCTCACTGATTTCATAGTCTGTGCCTGTAAGCATCACGTTACTTGCAAGTCCACTTTGCATCGACTGGACACAGTATCAACATTTCTTGACTAGTTCTAATTTGCAATAAGATACTTCTGTATTGATTTTATGGTCATCCAAATCCTCTTTGTATTGCTTGAATGACTATCATAAAACAGTGCAAATTTATTCAGACATATTCACACAAATACACAATGCCATCATTGTTAATAAAGCATGAATAATTCAAAACGTTCAAGAAGTGTCAGTGTTTGGTGATGAAGGCTGAATGTCTTTGGATAAACCATATTTTGCTTCTTTCTTATTTTGTGATGCTGACTAGAAATATGAAAGTTTTTGTCAATGTTCATAATCCAATTCATTAACAGCTTCAAAGATCAATCGTTTACATTCACGACATGTAGCTTCATTACTATGAAGACAAATATCCTCATCTTTCTTTGAGACTGTTGCTGGGAAAAGTGTTTTGTGTGAGAAAATGTACAGAGTTTGTTTGAATTAAGTCCTTGTAAAATGAATGTTCACTTTTACTTTGACTCATAATCCAAAAAGATCTTTTTAGGGATATTCTTATCTTTCCAAGAACATGGAAAATGTAAATAACTTGAAAGTACTCACAGAATGCATACCTCTGCCTATGCCATATACAAACTAAAAAGTGAATGAAAATCATTTCATATATAGCTAAGATGTGGAAGAGGTATCTGTGTAAGTTTTGTTCCATATTTCAAACTATTGTCTTAATATATGAAAAAATATCTCTCAGTCAAGAGAAATTCTACCCTAAAATTTAATCAACTCTCCCTTACACCATTGTGCACCCCTTTACACCATGGTGCACCCCTTTACACCATGGTGCACCCCTTTACACCATGGTGCACCCCTTTACACCATGGTGCACCCTTCCACAAAATGTCATTGAGAAGAATAAATAGACAATCATTTATTTTTCCCTTACCATTTACAGTTTCTCCATTTTTTTCTGTTTATTTTTTATCTTCCTTTTCCTAATTATATTTGTTCTATTTTGAAGGATCCTATCCTCTGTTCAGTCCTGACCTTGTCTCTCATTAGTCAAGTTTCCAATATTCACAGAGATAATGATTTTTCTACCATAAGAATCAATTTGTCATTAATTCATGCTGGGCTCAATTTTGAGGGAACATATGACACACCCGACAGCATTAATGTCAAATAGAACATGAGAAATCATCAAGACTGAAATCGTGGAGGTGGGTTCCAGAAATTGTCTTTTTTGCTCCGCATTTCTCTCTTTGAGATGCATCAGGTATCAGGCAATAAACATGACCTTACCCCTGTAAATGCAATGGGGAGGTGCAGCTTGGAACTAAACATTTTTTTCTGTTTTTTTGGCCAAATCAGCCTTAGTCATTTGATCATTTGCAAACTGCAGTATTTACTTCAGCACTTGTAAAATCTACAATACTCATGTAGCATAGATGTATTTCAATTTGATTTCATTGTTGAGAGATTTGCTTGATTTTCTATTTTGTTCATTCCTTATTCTATCATCCATTATTCTCTTATTCTATCCATTCTGAAATGTCTTTTTTTTATTTCTTGTCTTTTGTTTTGCTATCTTTTGCAATTCTCTCTTCATCAAAAACAGGTTCAACTAAATTTCTATTTTTACTCACAAACTAATTTCTTTCTCTTTAGAATCATCAGTTTTCTCTTCATGTATCGACGATCGACTTCTTTCATTCCTTTTGACTGAAAGGCGCTACTTTCTCATGACTTTCTATCGAACTGAAAGTCCATCACAGACTCTATTCATGCAGCTAACCAGCTTAAGAAAGAACCTTTCTCTAATTTCTATTCAAAGCATTTTTCAGGAACCTCCTTAGACGATAGGAATGCATATATTTGTCAGATTATCCTTTATCCCTGTATAAGTGTGAATTTGTAAAATAGGAAAAGTTTGTGTCTCTTTTCTGTCCATCAAAAATAAAATACAGTCATATCTTTGCGATGAAAACGTTTGAGTTAATTATTCAGCTGGAGTGCTTGTTCAAAGTTAATTCCTGTCCTGAGTTTTCCCGATGACCAATGTTAAAATATATAACTATAAAGCACTCAGAGAGTGCATCCTTTTGCCAATGCCATACACTTGCTAAAAACTGTGTGAAAATCCGTTCATTATAGTTACAATGCTGGGGAGTTAATAGTAAAAGTTTTATATTTCGACTATTGTCTTGATATATGAACAAATATTTCTCAATCAAAATTGAATTCCTGGACCCCCCCCTCCATTTTATCACTTCTTTCTCTGCCCAAGACTCATCCCTCCACAAAATGTCATTGAAATTCATCAGAATCTTTCGGGGATATTGTGTGAAAGGCATGAAAGATTACATAAATCTTTTTCAACTTTGTTGTCAGATGTAAATGATCATATAGTGGGCAATAAAAATTTAAAATAATTTAGATAGCATTCCAAGGGAAATTATGAATCACCACCTATATATGCTGCTTTTTACCCTGTAAATTAAGCAGTGATGGTGTTAAAATTGCATTACCTTGATGAAAATGCTACCAGTATGGTTTGACCCATAAATTTATTTACCCCCCCCCCCAAACATGGAGGTAAACTATGGATAGATAGATAGATATAAATGTTAGAACACATGAATAATCTGAACCCAGCAAGAGTGATTAATCTGGTCTATTGTTGGTAGTGGTGATTAATTAACAGATAATTAAATAGAGTAGACTAGATGATTAGAGAAAGTAGACTGTTCAAAAAGTTCTGATCACAGTGAAGAATCATCTTTTCCAGCTTTTTTTTTTCTCTTACTTAGATCAAAGAATAGGATCACTTAATTTTCAGTTAAATGTATATGTTTTTAAACAAAGATGTATCTGTTCTACTTCTGAAACCCCACCATCTTTATAATGAAAATTATGTGTTGAGAAACCTGATTTGAACAGATATGACTTGTGTTTATAATACTTCATATGATTAAATATAAATAAATAATAAAAAGTTACTGTCAACTTTTTACCTGCTGGAAAATAGGAAAGAGGAGCAAATATGAAAATGTGTTACAACTATTTAATTTGAAAAAGTGATACTTGTACCCTGAAATAGCTATTTTTGTGAAGAAAGCATTTTTTTCAGAAATCAATAAATATTTTAGAAAGTGTCTATGACGTATACTCATGTGAATTTGCAAGGTTCTATGCAAAAGGTGGGTCCAGTAGAACTAACATAAGATTAAAAGATCCCCCCCCCCAGAAATTCCATTAAAAAGATTTACAAAAACTTACAAATGTTAACTTGAAATGTTCTAGGCCAAATGGTATGCCCTGTAGTGCTGACACAAGATTTTGTAAAAAGTGAAAAAAATATCAAAAAAATTTCTCCTAAAATTTCCCGACATGAAAAAAAAACAAACTTCCTTAGATGTATGGTATAGTTGAGTTCTAATGCAAGCTTCCAAAGTTCTAAACCAAGTGGTGTGTCTGGTAGCACTGACACAAGATTTTGAAAAAGTCCAAAAACACCTAAAATATTCCATTATATGTTTTTTGAAAATTTCCAAACATCCAAAAAATAATTTTTAGAAGATGTATAGTGAAGTACTCATGCAAATTTTCAAGGTCAAGTGGTGTGTCTGGTAGCAGTGACACAAGGGTTTAAAAAGTTGAAAAAAAAAATCTGAATACCCCCAAATTTTTTGAAGATTGCTATTGGAAAACTCATGCAAATTTGCAAGGTTCTAGACGAAATTGTGTGTCCAATAGCACTGACACAAGTTTCAAAGATAAAGTAAGAAAAAAATGTACAAAAATTTCCCCAAATTCTCCAAAATCATCTTAGGAGATTTTCAATGGAGTACTTATGCAAAATTCACAACATTCTAGTCCAAATGGTTTGTCCTGAATGGCTGACACAAGAGCTTTGAAATAGTAAAAAAAAACCCACCCAAATTTAAAGAATAAAGAAAAACATTTTTAATGTCTACTGGAGTACCCATGTGAATTTGCAAGGTTCTAGACTAAATGGAGTATCTGGTTGCACTAACACAATGAAAACAACAAAAAGGAAAGAATACTTTGCAACTTGGTTGTTGTTTGGTTGGGTCGGTGATCGAGGCTATGGTGATTCAATTTTCAGCATTAGCATATATTTAAGTAACAATTTTAACTAAATCCCCCTCCCTATAACCCTAGTACAACACTGCATTTAGAGCTATACTGGGAGTGAAAGTGTTCTCTGATGTTGGCAATAATTTTTTTGGTATCAGCAGAATTTCTAAGAGATTCTGATCTTTTAAAAAATATACAAGATGAGGCTCCAGATCACCGGTCTCCAAACTTTTTAGTACAGAAGGAATATAATATATTTTATGCATTTTCAGTGGCAAAAGAGGAAATCTGATTTATAAAGAAATGAATAAACTATAATAGTATGAAAGTACTCAGACTAACTAATCAATTACTTGACTGCACATATTGACTGTTTGAGTAAATAGTTACAAAAAAACAAGAGGAATTAATTTTATCCTCAGATCATGATAAATAATCAAAGAATTATGTTGTTTGTTGATACAACATTCCAAAATAATCAATAACTAATTTTTTCAAAGAGTTACATCAATTCTATTTTACTTCATGAATCTCAAGACTTGCAAGATGTTCCCTACTAATTGACATAAAAAAAGGGTGAACCTTTCCTCTCTCTCCCACTCATCCCCCTCTCTCTCTGTCTGAAATGTCCTGACTGATTTCTACATTTTAAGTTTTGTGATATAAAGAGTTTAAAAAAGAAAAAAGTATTTTTTGATGAGAGTGAAAATTTTGAAGTTCGGGAATTTTAAGAAAATTGAAAAAAACAAAGCATCGACAATGCTGAAACTGAAAGAAAGTATTTCCATTCTCAAAGTTTATTGAGTGAATTACAATATTTTTGCATAAAATGGTATTCTAACTACGATGAATAATACTTGAATCAAATGATTTAGAAATCTAAACTTGTGGTTGAAACTCCCATTTGCATATAGGATTAAAAAAGTAACTGGACCATTAAAATTGAGGTATAATTTACTGATAAATACAGCTCGACTGACATACAATTATCCAGTCACAGTTTCATAGACATGATCTTTTAATGTCTATACCCAGAACATGAATCACAAGTTTTATAAATGGCCATTTTGGCAAAATGACAGCATTCGAACATTGATCTATATCTATTTCCTACAATAGTTGACAGATTAAGAACATCATTAACATTTCTGAATGCAACCATTTCTCCATTTGTTATAATTAGAAATATGAGTCAAAATCTGCTGAAGATGGATCAGTGGATCAAAGGAAGCTTTTCCCAATCGTTGCAAAGAAGTGGATCTAATTCAGGACGGGGAATTTTAGCAGAAATAGAAATGATGCTTGTCTTATGCTAAGTCAAATAGACAAAAGGATTTACTTAAAAATAGACTCAATTATGGACTCAAAAGAGGCAATGGCTTACAAGATAATCTTTATGATGAGATTCTCAAATCAAAATCCCACAAGATTGGATCATAGTTTTCTCTTTCTCTCTCTCACACACACATTGACACAGACCCAGACTCAGACACGCACTCAAATCTTTTTGGAAAGGTATATATATCAATTAAATACCTAAATTTTGCCTATGACAATGAAATACGCTTGTTTTGCTTTATTCAGTGCCTCAGATAGACAATGTAACTAGGCCTTAGAGTGGCATACATTCTCAGAAGATATCTTCTGCTATAATTTAAAATGTTATGGTTGGCATGAGTTGTAATTACTCATCTTGCAATCATTATATGATATTGTTTTAGCAAGGTTTGTTAACTCTGGTTACATTACAATTAGCTGCTTTTGCTTTCGGTGGTACTCTGTTATTTGTTTCTTTTTACTTTTTGTGAATAAATAGTTTTATTTGTTTGTTGAATTAAAATGTATCATTTGTAATTTTCATCTTTAATTCACGTTATTTAGCTGTTTTCAAACATGCGTTTAGTTTTTTATTTTGTTTTTTTTTTTACAAAATCAGAATTCTTTCTCTAATTTGTTTTTTGGTTGTTCTGGTTTCATAAAGGTTTTTTACTTCAATGTATTATTTTATTTCATTTTAATCTGCTTTGAAGTTTTTCTCTATCATTTTGGGGCAAACTTTATTATTTACTTAGTTCTTTTTTGTATTTAATTCCTATCACTGATTATTTTCAAATTTTTTTTCTATATAACTTCCTTTTTTAAAATCTTTTTATGGTTTAACAGATTTTTGTTTTTTGTAAGCAGTACTGGGGTGTTTAGTACATTTTTTATTTTTTCATTTTCCTTGTTTTTTGAGTAAATCACTTTCTGTACTTACATCTGACCTCAATCTCTTGACTTTGAATTAAGTAATTCATTTTTATCCCTAAATTTCAAAATTTCTAGTTTTTCTTTAAGGCACAAATTGCACATTGAATCAAGGTTTCTACTGACACTGATTTTTTAGAAAAAATATTTTCCATTCTATTATGGGATTTTTCCTCTATCCCAAAATTTCCAGAAATGAATAAATAGTAAGGTGTTGTTTTGTACTTTTCAAGATTAAAGGAGGTATTATGGTCAACTAATCTGCTCTTGAAATTTAATTGAGAGATTCCTATGTAGAATTTAGAATCACTTTTATCTCTCCGTGTATAAATCTGTGCTCTATATACAATATCTGATTTTGGGCAATTATTTTGTAGCACCCATTTTTCTAGTTTTCTAGAATTACATTTTATCTAGATTTCTATTCAATTCTCTATTATTCACTTGATTTAAAATTTTATTATGATTTTATTATGATGGTTAAAGATTATTCTTTCCATGTTTTTTATGCAGCTGTATGACAGTTTTAATTTGTTTGAGTTGAAAATTCAGTGTAATTAGTTATTCTATGGGAAAATATTTTTTATCTAGATCCAAGAAGATTTTTCTGATATTTGTTCTTACCTGAAGGGTGAGGTAAACCAAATTATAATTCTTTTTCTGCATCTTTTGTTAGTTTTGGTATTTGTTTGATTATTTTTCAATCCATCATTAAAGTCTAGTTTATGTTTTACAAATCCACTGTCTTAAAGTGCTTTTTAGTAAGTTTAGCAGTTTATTCAAGTATCTCACACATATATATATATATATATTGATATATATTGATATATATTTCACCTACAAATGTATGCACACATGCTTACAAATATTCATACATACATGTATATATTCATTTGTATCTATATGAATTATATATGTATATATAGAAACCTTTTTGAAATGATCACCCATTGCCACAAGGTTAATATATCACCATTTAAAAATTTACTTACCATGGTGCCAAACAGCCCGCCAGTAATGCAGAGGTCAAATAACTGCTTCCAACCCAAATTCTCATCTCGTTTATTCTCAGTCTTTTCCATCTCTTTCAACGCGACAGTATATGTTTAAGAAATGGACATATTTGATCTGACATTATATAGAAACCTTTCTTTTTAATTCTCTTTCTATTTGATTCTCTCCTTCATTCCATTTTTCTTTTCTTTCGTTGCTTTCTCTTCATTCTATCCTTCTTCCTTTTACTTTTGTCTCTTTTCCTTATTTGCTATTTCTTTCTTTAATATGTTTCTCTCCTCTGTTGATTCAAATATCAAAGAAACAAAAATACCTCGTCTTTGAAAAGCCAGTTCCATGCTCATAACCAATACCAATATTACTATATCTACAAATATATATGCTGTCTGTCAGGAAAGTATCCAGTCATTTTGAATACCTCGAGATCTGACTACGGTCTTGATGTAACTTGGCAGCCAATCAGAGGGAACTTTACTGTGCATGCATGTACAGACACTTTCCTGTAATGTTATTCAGTTAGCAGTGAGATGCCATTCGGTGAGCTTGTATACTATATGACTGTTGTAATCACTATGACCAAGCCTGTCCATTCTTCAGGTTCCGTGCGAGGATTCTTAGAAAAAAATCATATCAAACAGGTCTTCCAGCTCCCTTTTAGTCCAAATATAGCTCCCTGTAACTTTGTTTTTTTCTTAGAGCTGAAATTGATGTCGAAAGGGAGAAAATTTCAGACAGTGGACGAGATTAACAAGAATGCAATGAGGCAACTGATGGTGATTTCAAAAGAGTACTTCGCAGATTGTTTTGGAAAGTGGAAGAGATGCTGGAATAAATGTGTGAGGTCCCAAGGTGAGTACTTTGAAGGGGACAATCGCACATAGGTAGGCTACTTTTTCATTAATGTGAAATGGCAGGATATTTTCTGGACACACCTTGTCTATATAAACTGTCTTTGTGTATATCAATAGTTTCATTCATCTGATTCAATTTCAATATCAAACTATGTTTGGGAAAAAGGATTGAATATATATAAACTTGCCATCACAGCCAATAATTGAACTACCGTAGCGTCAGAATTTGAAGTCTTGTAAGAAAATTCCATTAAAGAATAAATATGGTCAGAATAAATTCTGTTCATGTCGGCTTTTTTTCTAGACATAATGAGGAGTAAATGTTTAAATTTTCAGCCCTCTAGCTTCATATACGTGGGAAGCATGTGTGATAAAAGCAGCCAGCCAGACCAACTTGAAAACTAAGGAAACATATGTTGACAGTTTTGGTTGATGATTTCTAACAATTCAAGAGCTAAATTTCACGTATCAAATCCGCAGATGACAGCAAAAGCCTAATGAGATATTCTTTGAAAATAATTAAATTAGAATCTCTATGAGAAAAGTTTTTGATGATGATTTAAATCATTATCTGCTAATTGACAGTCTTTTCATGAGAAGCCACAGAAATTCATACTTATTGAACAACTATAGTCATTAAAGATGGCCAAGGGCTCTATTGTTTTTTTTATATTTGCGTATGTTTGTTCAAGAGTTTGTTTGCGTGTTCTAGCACTTATGGCCATACTGTTTCATTTACAGACTTGAAATTGATATTAGTGCTCCACTTGAACACTTCTGAAAATATTTTTCTTGGGTTTTGGAAAGAAAACTTTCTTGACCTTCTGGAGGCTTATTTTGATGAGTTTATAAATGACATCTAGATTCGCCAGAATCTAGATATTTCTAGATGTTTTTTCATTCTATTTTAGTCATTTCCATCATAAACAGAGTTTTCTCTGACCATATTTATTAATTGATGAAATTTTTTTATGTGACTTCAAATTTTGATGTTAAAGTTGACTGTGATGGCAAGTATTATCATTGATTGTGTGTGTAACTAAAAAATGAGTTGCCTCCCAGCTGCTATGTGGAATCTTCATGCAAAAATCATTTGACAAAGTCTCGAGCAACAGCATTCCTTGACCTTTTTCATGGCTTGTACCCCTTTCAGATTTCAAAATCTTTCTCATACCCTTTAATCTTAAGGCTAAAAAATTAAATTTAGAAATGTCAAAATTGGAAAAGTAAATATAAAAAAGTGTTAAAAGCAAATTGTCAAAATATTTTCAGATGTCAAAATTAAAAGTCTGTATCGAAATATAAATAATGAAATCATTTAATGCACAGGAGGAAAGAACAAAAGTTATATACATTAGCAATAAAAGAAAAAAAAAGGAAGTCTGTTTGCCACCCCTTCCCCAATTTGCCTTATACACCACTTGGGGTTACATACATTCCAGGTTGAGAACCACTAGTTTACTACGACCATTCATCTTCCGCATGATGAGATGGAAGAACAAATTCTTCTTGATGTGGGGAATGAATTTAGCATACTATATGGGAAAGGATACGTTTTTGAAACTTCCTGTAGAAACAGTTAATCAAGATGTAAATTATTCTAACCTGACACTAAATAAACCTAGTTCAAAATTTGCAACATTCTGATTGACAATTCTTCCATCTTCTGTATTATGGCAAAGGAATTTTCAAACATTATACAATTTTTATGGTGATTTTAGTGATAAGTAAGAATGGATAGAACACTTATTTCTGCTATCACCAGGTATTAATTAATGAAAGAGTAAATTTTGCTGTTTTTATACAACCATAATTTATTTTTATGGTCAAAATCAGAAAGTGATGAGGATGGGAGTGAGGCAGGAATAATCAGTTGTTTTCAGCTTTTCCTTCAGCAAAGGCATGAACAGTGTTTTTACTTAGTCAAGAAATATGTACAAGCTTGCACACATGTACATTTATTTGTTGCTTTTATAGAAGACTTTTCGACCAACCTTTAATTTTGAGAGACCTCATAATATATATCTAAAGCGTTGATAGTTTTCTTTTACTTTTTTGTAAAGATGTTTCTATATACTTCATGTTGAGAAACTTTGACTGTGTCTTGATGTATCATCCTAGGTATCAGAGAAATAAGTATCCCCCCAACTCACACACACACACACACACACACACACACACACACACACACACACACACACACTATACTTATATCATTCAATTAAGTGTTCATATCCCATTATTAAGTCCTACATCCTGTTCCAGGTTATGTGCATTATTCTCTTCCTGTGACATTGTCAATCAAAAATTGAAATAAGAAAAAAAAATTGTACCTTGCAACAACTCAGGGGCGCCAGAACCATGGGGACAGCAGGGGCTGCTTGTACCCTCTCCCTTACCCAAATTGCTTCAGGCACCCCAACTACTAATGACCCAAAGCTGGGATCATTAATTACCAAGTGTTCAAATTTTCTGACCTGAATTCTTGGTTTGGTTCATGGCTCCAGAATGACTCTTTGTAATTAAGAGAGATTTAAAACAGCTACTAACTATCATAGCTAACTTACATTAAGACATTGTTGAACATTTCTGAACATTCCCCTTTGGCTTCTTGGTCTTCATTACTTGTTTTCACTTGATTTACTGCTGGATTTGAATCATGGGGAATACCAAAATCATGATTTCTGATTGAACTTTTCGTCTCAGACAATTTTCAGTGTCTTAAAATCAGAACAACTCTTGATTTGCTGATTACTTTTTGAATTACACGACTTTTGTCTTTGATATGTTGGAATCAGTCAGTTTCACAATCATTGCTCTACACACAAAAAATACAAAATATCAGAAAATCATTTTGCACAAACAGCTTTTTAAAAAAATAATTAAGCATTAATGAAAGTTTTTTCATTTCAAAGAAAAACATATAAAATGACTGCAGTTGCAATATCACACCCATATATGTAGGTGTGTCAATAAATTTGTCGCCCAATGATGAGAAAAGCATATATTTTACACACAAAATATCTATTTTTCAACATAATCTCCTTCCTTGTGAATGCACTTGATCCTAATCTTCTGGATCGATCATATAGATTGGACATCATACGATGAAAATTTCAGATCAAAATGTTTCAGGCAACAGACTAATTGAACCAAACTTATGTGTACATTCCCATTATATCTTATCCTTTCTTTATTCCTCCAAACTCATCTTTTTCAGCTAAAACAAAGATAAAAGCTCTGGATATTGAATTGAATATGATAAATCAAAATTTATTCTCATAATTCTCTCAAGTTTTCTTTGTATGAAGACCAACTGATTACAGTAATTCATATAAGAGAATTCTTTTAGCATGAAATGAAATATGTAAATTTTGTTTTCTTTAATCAAAATTCTTTACAGATAGACAAATTTTTTCAGCTATAATCTTGACTTATTCAAGTATATATTCATACATATGAAAATTAATTGTCTAATAAACCCTGGCCACAGCCCCAATTCACATTTGCATGAATATCAGTAGATCTTGAGAAAGAATAAGTGAATGATTATTTTAACACAAATGAAAAAAAACATGAAAGATTGTGTCATGCAATTATGATGAGCAACATAGGTAATGTTAGAATAGCATTCTATAATCTCTGAATGAAGATACTTGATAAAACAACTTGATATCTATTTTGCCTCCCCATGGGGGCAAAATGTAACATAAGATCTTTTTTAATGTGGGGCTCCTCACACTTTGGTATGATGGGTATGTCTGGAAATTATCAAGACCAATTGGCTTTTGCTACAAACATCAGAATGTTCAAGTGACTTCACCCTGTTAGTGCAATGGAAGGTGCTGGCTGAGAGACAGGTCTCTGAGAATTGGGCTTATACTTATTATAATTAACCAATGATGTATCCTGACCTTAGAATATAATTATTTCTGAATATCTATGCTTGTCAACGATAAGTACTGCTCCTATTTGATAGAAAAGGTGAGTGTGTGCGTGCAAGCAAGTATGCATGCATGTGTGCATATATATATGTGTATATATGTTTATGTTTCCATAAAGAAAAGCAATATCAGTAAAATAGTGAGAGGAGGACTGTGAGCATGTGCCTGTAATGTTATTGATAGTCAGTCCTCACAGGTCATCAATAGTATTTTTGATCATCTAAAATTATGACCAAATTTATTTTGATGTCCCACAGTAGCTATAAAGTTGACAGTGACCATAAAGCTACTAGAAGGGTATTTAATATTTGATGTGTGCATGTATAGCAGTAGTTTATATTATAGCCTTGCAATCCATTGATAGTGGTTTTGATTCTCAAAGGACAGATAAAACAGTCTTGATGATTGAGCAGTTAAAAGCTGTCAACAAATGTGATAGAGAAGGCAAAGGAGAGAATAAGAGATTGAATATATTAGTTTTGAGGGCATAACTATAAATCATCTTATCAAGTCATTAGAACCCACTATTTTTTCTGTACAATCAATAACTTATACACATCCTCCTTCCACAAATCTTATAAACCTTTAAATTTATTGGCTTTCAAACTAATAAATGTCTTTTCTTCGATTATCCTACACTTGATGAGTTTTTATAAGAAAAAGGTATTTTATTGTTTACACTGTTCCATCTACAGAGAAGTATAGGAGTTGCCAGTTAAATATTGATTATTTCATTGCAGACAAGTTACTGTAATTTCCCAAGAGATATTGCCAATTAGATATTCCATATGTCATTTGAATAATAGTAAAAGACATTATGTGTCCAATTCTATGTCTTACTTATTAATTGGGTATTTTGGGGCTTGAAGTTATCCAATATAACAACCCAAGAAGATAGAAATCAATACAAAGGTGAAAAAAATTCTTAACTTGTGGCCTCAAAATCAGTTTTTGATTAAAAACTGCATTTTGATAAATCCCAGTATTATTATTCCGCATATTGTTTGAACAACTGAAATTCTTCTTAGTGTTATTAGTGTTTTTAACACAATGTTTCAGAAGCTCCAATCTCCAGAATTTCTTAGGTTATAATCCATAAGAAAAGAAGTGAAACCTAGTTTCTAAATAAACATATCATAATGAACTTTCTTATTTCAAATAAACACCAAATTATCTACAAATATCATAAAGGTATAAAACAGGATATCTCAATATTTTATTAATTTTGACATTTAATAAAATATTGAGATATCCTTTTTTTTATACCTTTAATATTATTGAATTAAAATGCGATAGTGGAACCTTTATCATTGTTTTTATAATAGCCATTAATTTAAACTGGTTGGTTATGGAAAAAATTCTCATAAAATATTTCTGATTCATGCGGTCAATATGAATTGACAGCTTTTGTGATTACCTTAAATTTTGCATCTTGTAGATTTATGAAATTCTGTATGATTCACAAAGATGACTTTTTTTATTTATTTTCATCACAGAGTTGTATAAATATGAGATTGAATCAATATCATGTTGATTTCTATTAATTCCTACAAATGGAAGCGGCAGATGTCTGGGCCATGGCTCCAACTTTGGATTTCTCATACCCAAAAGATTTTGGGGCTTTTCATTTCAATAAGATGGAACAAAAGTTGGTATGAAGAATTGGAGAGGATGGAGTGGTGTGATGACTGCAAATCTATGATCCACTGAATCATTGAGGTAATGTCCAAGAATGATGGCTTTCCTTATTCATTATCATATTTATTATATTCAATTCATAGAAGAAAAATGAAATAAAAAGCAATGACTTTTTTTTCATGTTGTTTAATTGGATATTAGGTAGATAGAAGAAAAGTCCTGTATGAGCAGGGGGATGGGTATTTTGTTAAAATGTTATAAACATTTAAAAAATGTTTAAATTTAGTTTTAATCATTTTGAATGAGTTTAGCACAGCAATATTTTACAAAAAGAAGAAAAACTTTGGCAACTAATTCAAATAAATACAAGCATAAAAAAAACTTTTAAATTAGTATTTCCAAGATACTTTCACCCTATATTCATACAGTAGTATGGTGGCTGAATGGATATGTAATTTGTTTGCTTATCTTCAGGTGGGACGATTGAATACCTGTTGAATTTCCATGAATCCAGCTATTTCATTAATAATGTTGTTAAATGAATAATAAGGTTATTAAAGTCATTGTTATGCAGTTGAAAAAAGTTCAGTAAGTGCACCAGATTTCATTTCTTGCAGAATTAGGAAGAAAACATTGAAGTTGGAATGAAGAATAACAAAAAAAAAAAAAGAACAGACTCCGTTAAAAAACTGTGATGTTTATACATTTTTGACAGAATTTGTCTACATTTGTATCTGTAACAAAACTATCTGTTTTCAGTTGAGAAATCATCATCACCATCATCATCATCATCATCATCATCATCATCATCAGTCTTTTAATGCCTGTTGTTGGACATCATGGAGCCAGTACTTTCTGAATTTGTCTAGTTCATCTCTCCATCTTGTATTCTGTCTGCCTCAGTTTCTCGTGTGATCTCTTGGGATCCATGTTGTGAGTCGTGATGTCCATCGGTTGTCTTACATTCTTGCAACATGGCCTGTCCATTGCCATCTGAGTTCTTTAATGATGTCTTGGATTCCTGTTTTCTTCCTGATATACTACGCTGTCTTGTGATCTCAATTAAGAACTGAAACAAAAAATAACAAGTGCATCTAGAATAAAACAAAAAAATATCGTTTAATATGCAATATAATTCATTGGCAAATGAAAAAGTTATAAATATAAATATATGAATTGGATACGTTAGTTTTGAACACAGTATAGTCTACTTCCTTTCATCTTTTTTTTTGCTTTCTCTCTTTCTATTTTCTCATTCTTTCTTTCTCATTCTTTCAATATTTTTATTCTGAAAATTGAACAAAAAAAAGGAATAATTTGATGTAGTGTGATGTATGAAAGGAAAATCTTTTTCCTCTTTCTTTGCCCACTTTCTATATTATATTTTTCTATTTTGAACTGATTTAAAACTTTAACCACTCTCTCTTTGATTCACTTAATTCCTTACAAATGCTATTAACCGGTTAGAAAATTGGTCTTAACATGTAATTTTCCCTGTTCTGTCAAATCTGTCATTTCTGATGTACACAGAATTTTATTTCTTAGATCCAAACTGTCTTTTAGATATTGCGATTGCCTTGTAAAAAGTAAAAAATAGTTTAGGAAGAAGCCAGGGGGAAATACCACCACCACTTCCTCTGAGAAGATGGATCAATGAGCCTGTTTGATGACACATAGCTGTTAGCTGAATTTTGACCTGTATAATGTTTGATCTATGATGTACCCGTGTATATATCATTTTGGAGGCTATCTCAAAATTTAATTCACCCAAAAATACATGTTTTTGATTATTTTTATCTCGTTTTCTTTATTGTTTAATTGCATGCATGATTCAAAATGTACCACGAGTTTCTCTGGTCTCTCCTAAAAGGTTATAATGCAGTGAATCCTATGACTTCAAAATAAGAAAGCCAAAGGTAGAAAGGAAAAACATCAAAGTTGAAAATCCACAGCTAATAATAGAAAAAAGAATTTACTAACAAATTTAATAGCAATGCTTTTTTAAGTATAGAAAAATATGGATATCTCAGTGAAGTAGGTCATTCATCCTTCATATTTTATTCACCTTTTACTCACCTTACTCGCCCTAAATAATTCTATTCACCCTTGGGTGAATCATTTACCTGTTCAAGAGTCACCGCAATAAAAGACCATATAAATAATCCATTCATTTTATGCCACACTGTATTTATTGGATGTTCATTGGGTGTTTCAAAACCTGATAACCAATCAAACCATCTAATTTGGTTCTTACAAAAATGTTCCTTTTTTTTAATTGTCAGACATAAGATGTTGAACCCTACCTTGGATTTGTGGGAGGTCAATAGAATAAATTGGTACCGTCTCTGTCTGCTGAGAGGCAAATGATGGTCATGCCTATTTATTTATATCCTGAAATCTGTCTTACAGGCCAATGCTACGGAGGATTTTCTATCACCAGGGAGGGGTGAGGTAAGTTGAATTTTACTTAGGTTCCCCCTCTCCCCTTCCCCATGCTTCATTGAATTGAATAAAGTGCCGTTAAGTCACATTAGATTACTTTGTGTGTTCTGAATGATGTCGATAGAATTTAATCTCCTCCCCGACTCTCAGATTACTGACTGTTCATTTGCTCAATGTCGATTGATCAACTTTGATTCCCCGGGAAAATAAAGGGAGACAATTTGAAGGCCTTTTTTTCATAGTTTTTTTATTTACAAACATGCCAAATTTTTACATGCAGATGTGAAGAGACACATACACTTGATTATTAATTGAGTATTGTACATGAAAATCATTTTTTCATGTTTATAAATCTGCATGATATATATTTTAAATCTTATCGTGAAGAAATAGTACATTTAGAAATTTTCCAATAGACGTCATAAATTGTAAGCATACCCCTATTGCACTAAGTTTAGGAAAAAGTCAACCAGTTTTTGTAAATAAACTATGAAAGAACAGCTCTTGAATTGTCTCCATTAGTTTTTCAAGGAATTCAGTCAACCAATCAGTATCAAGCAAATAAACAGTCAGTAATCTGAAAGTCAGGAAAATGATACACACCCGAATAATGTATTACATGTATAATATTCCAGATATGGAAAAATATTTGCAAAAGTACTGAAAAATCATTTAAAATACTCACATGTACACTCAATCAAATCTACTTTTTTGTACACCCAATTAAACTATTCTTTGCTCTTCTGGGCCTCCAGGTCGAGGCCAATTCAGCTTAATGGTTTATCTGCCACTGAGTCAGTGACTCAGCCATAAAGATGAAGAAATGAAATAAGTAAAAAAAAAAAGGAAAAAATATTTTTTCCTGCTCATTGAAGGATACTGAGTCTTTTGATTGTTGAAGAGAATTACTGATAAGTTTTATGCAAATTGAGCAACCACTAAAAAAGGCTAATATTGTTTTTTCAGACACTTGATGCTTCTATTTATTTAAATATGCATGTTGTTATGATTTAGACACAAGAGATTGATAGTGAAGTAATGGTTGGCTAGTAGTAGCCTATTATTATCATCATCATCATCATCATTATTATTATTATCATTATTATTATTATTATAGCAAACTGATGGCAAAACATTTAGTACATCTACTATCAAATATTTGGACAACAAACTGTTGTTCTGTACAATTCTGACTAATTCTAAATGTGCTTATTAAAATAAAAAAGTTAGATGCCCTGAGGGAGAAAGATTAGTCATGGTAGTGATTTACATAAACAACACTATGGGAGGTTTGTTATTCCAGGTTGTACACTCATTCACAGTTGAAAATCATGAGGTTCCAATTATGCACATTTGGAATCTAATAGTAAGAAACACGCATGCATGAACATACATGAACACACACACACACACACACACACACACACACACACATACACACACACACACATACACACACACACACATGAACACATTGAACTCCTTGTTTGTGTTGTGGATGAAAAAAAAAAAAAGAAAAAAAGAAAAAAAGAGACCTATCTCTTTCCAAACTAATCTTACACCTAAAGATTGGTGCAGAATAAATTGACTGAAATGGTTTGTAAGATCATCAACAGCATAAAGAGAGAATTCTCTTGTCTCAAGAAATCTTTACAAATTCATTTGCATTTTTGATAGCAAATACCATAAAAAATCCAGTCATTTCACATGTCCTGATAATGGTAGCAGAATCCCCTAAATGTGCTTCATGTTCAAAAGAAATATTGTATCATCTGAATTATGACTTTTGAAGAGGTGTCAAACAATAAGAAAAGAAAATGATCAATATTGTTGGGATATTTTGGTTTTACAAACCAACAGCAATTATCATCCACCTATTAGCTGTGGAAGGTGATGAAAAATAATAGTTATACGTTGCACGATAAAAGCTAATAAATGGATAAATGATTTTGATTAGCGGAAGGATTTTTATACTTGGATCAATCTATTCAACCATAGCTGAGTTCCACAGTCATCTTGAATATGTCAGTTGTTTTCAACATTTGTAATCGACAAACAATTATCTTTGTCTTATTTTCTCTTTATTTTTTCCATTTTTGGTGACTATCTACTCCTGAATAACCTAAAGAATTTAGAGGTCAAAATACTTTTGTCAATTTAAATACATCATATGAGTGAAATTATACCACTGAGGAAAGTCCTGAGATCACTCTCTATCAAATTGGGATCCCCCTTAAATAAATGTTTGCCAATGGCATTTCTTCATCTCTTTCCAACTCTCATGAGCTAAATGACCAAGACAAAATATACTCCAAGCTCAATAGAAACAAAATACTTAAGAATAGCCAATGACTGCTATGAGGGAAATATGATATCAAATTAAGAAAAACATCAGAAGGCAGAAAAAATGGAAAATATCTTTAATCTATATTATTAAAATGGGTAAACACTACCCTCTCTTTTTGCCATGTCACACTGAAGGATCAAGCAGTAAGTGGATTGGAAAGAGAGTGAGATGAAGACATGAAAGCAGTTACTGCTGTACACACTCACTTTCATCAGAATGGCAACACAAAACTGAATGTAAAAAGTGGGACAGACAAGATTATTTTGTTGAAAAGTAAAATGCTGAATTGAGAAAACAATTTACTTTGAAAGCAAAGAAGAGTAAAAATTAAATAAAAGACGGAAGAGGAGTAAAATAAAGGAGTAAAAAAGAATCATAGCAAAGAATAAATGAAAGAAAAAGAAAGAAGAAATGATTATATCAGAAATAATGATAGACTGATAAAAAGGTGTGAATGGTGTGACATGTAATAAATAGATCTTTTTTTATTGAGTTGAATATTTTTCTAAAATCATGAAATTTCAACACGTACTGCTAGTAGAAAAAGTATTTCAGATATTAGATCAGTGAGTGTTCAGATAATTAGTCACGGTCTAATTGGATTTACTTGAAATTATAAATTGTATTTTGATTGTAATTGATGATAGTTGCAAGATGGAAAATAAAGATGAATTCAGTTGATTAATGAAATCTAGGATTGATTAATTGGAAAAATGAGATTGATTGAAATTAGATTTAATCTGTTTGAGATATAATGATTCAGAAATTTCAGTAACCTCTGAGTGGATATCATCAGAAAAAAAAGTAATTGATTTTCCTATTTAAAAAATAACACCTTATCAAAAAGATAGTAATTCTTTAATTCCCCATCATGCGTATATAAATTCAAAAAAGGTTTTACTGCCAAGAGTGTGATTGATGCCTTTCTTTAGAAGTTGACTACTTCTACAATGTGTATCTGAAACAATTGAACAATTTTAGCAAAGTTTTGTATCTTTTCATTTACCTGTATTTTCACATGTATAAATACACAAAAAATACATATAAAATATATAATTCATGGATCATAAAAAGAGAAATCCTGATTAGTAGACAACAAAGGATAGATCAGTGCTGAAATACCTCAACTGGAAAAAGACTCAACTTTATTTTGGAGAGAAGAAAACTGGAGAACTATGAGCACATATCATGATGAAAGGCATCAAACACTCTTCTGTAAAATCTTTTGTCAAATCAGAGAGCATTCTGGAGAAACCATAAACTATTATTTGGAATATTTTCAGAAATCTGGCTCCTATCAGAGCAATCTCAGTCTTGTGTTACTGGTTGACAAAGCAGTAATATTTGTTAAAATATTGGATGGGTTATTTCCCTAAAGAGTTGAGTAAATTGGTAGGAATACAGGAAAGGAGGAAAGTATTAAAGGTGATTACATTGTAGAGGAAGGGTTGGTATTGCACGGACCTGTGCCAGTATTGGGACATGGTTAATTGGAAACAGTTTCTTATCTTAATTGCTTTGTTTTGAATTTAATTTAGGATTTTGATATTGAAGTTAGGAGTAGATGCCGTCTTCCAGAGGCAGGTAGTATTTTAGAGTAATTTAAAACCTTATTAAAACCTTTTAATAGTAAAATAATTTTGCCTTATTTTATTACAGGAGTCTAAAAAGTTTGAAATAGTTTTCAAAAATTCATTCTGCTCACCTCAGAATTTTAGTCACTGATATTTTCATTATACACCGATATACTTGACTTAATGTCCTCATCTTTGTTGTTATAGTCACAGAAAAATACAAGCAACCCTGCAAGGTTAAATTAACAGGAAAGAATCTATCGATGCAAAATATCCACTGGTATGGATAGTGGAATGAGAACAATCTACCCCCATGGATTGAATGAAGCAGTGGTTTGGAAACTTTGAAAACTCAAGGACCCATTCTGAACAGGAAATATTCCGGCGAACCAGAATTTCTAGCATCAAGTTTTTAGACTAATCAATGGAAGTACAATAAAAAAGACATTTTTGATTTTTACAAATCATATTTATTTAAAATGGATTACATTAACTTGAATTCTAAAATATGGTATAGATCTATTTACAGCAATCATATTTTTTGATAGCTATGTGATGGATGATGTTCCTCTTGCACAAGATTCATATTGTCAGGTTCAGAGAGAACATTGTGGCGGACCCCCAAGCATTATTTGTAGGATCTGAGGGGTCCATAGACCCCAGTTTCAAAGCAACTAGTATGAAGTGATTGCTTTGAAATTCTCTGGAGGTACCAACTACGAACAGCTATCAACTACTAGACAGCTGAAAAAGACTGAAGGGTGCAATAACTAAAATAGTGTGAGTGTAATAACCAATAAGAGGACATTAGTCCAAGTAAATCAGGGTAAAATTGATAATTCCTATCACTGGAATTCAAAAACTGATACATCACAATTTAGTCAAATATGATATCACCTTGAATTTACTCATTTTCGATGTTTAATGGATATCCAATTTACATGAATGCAATAGGAATGAACTTGACTGATAGACATTTATTCCTTAAAGAAATTTTTTTGAATTGTTAATTTTGTATTTTTTTTTACAATAAAAAAAGACAGAAGTGAGATTGAGATTCTATCAATGTGCCAATTTAGTGACACTCATTATTACGCATTCATCTATAATTAAAAAAGTATCAAATTCAATTTAATCTCAGAGTTTTCATGTTATTGGCAATGAAAATAAGCAGTATGAAATGATTTGTGTAGTGACATCCAAGTTTCATCTAAGGCTGCCCTCGGGAAAGGCATGAATCCATTTTTCCTCTCAGCAATGGGTAAATAACAGGGTAGTTGGAGTGCTTTAGCCCTCTAAAGCAGTCCATCTTGGACATGGGGCTAGTAATTCCACCCTGTAAAAAACCCACTTACAACTAAAACTATAATGTGGCCCTATACTCCACAAGGAGTCTGCAGGAAAAAAAGAATGGGTAAGATAAATATGGAAGATATCTCTTGTTTTGGACAAAATCTCTTATTTAGTCTTATCTGAATTTTTAGTATCAGTTATATTTAAAAACAAACTGTTACTTCCATCTTGATGATTATATTTCCACAAATATCATAGAATTAATCTCTATTAGATATGTTCACTTGATAAAAGCAATGTCTTTTACCAACTTTTGAAACATTTTTACTGGAAGAACAACATAATACAGTTATTTCATTTCGAAACAAGAAGTTCTCAATGAATTCCAATGACATTTTGTGGAAGGGTGGACAATGGTCTATCGAAGAAGTGATTACATTTTGGGACGGATCCAGAATTATTACTGTTACCTCCCCTACATTGTCTATATATATGTCTATATATTATCTCAAAAAATTCTTGATGAAGTCCAATGATATTCTGCCAAAGAGTAGGCCATGGGATACAGAAGAATTGATTTTGGGGCTGATCCAGAACATTTTTACAGTTACCTTCACTGCATCATGACTTCTTGTAAACAGATCTTCATTCAGTTTCAAGTGACAATGACTATGCTGAGGAATGTACTCTCAGAGTGCTTTTTAGTTATATTGTGTACCTACAAGAATAAAACATTGTAATTGAGTCTTTCTCTGATTTCTTTCTATCTCTACAACTTCACACCATCAATGGCAAAAACGAAATAAGTCCAAAACATATTCTATGATATGTTGTCTCTCTAATGAATATTTAAACAATCACGAATATAAAAAAGATGTTTAAAATATTTCTGATTTCATACAAATGCAAAGTCGTCTGTTGATTAAATATTTACTCAATCACAAATATAATAACATGTTTAAAACTGTTTTGATCTTATTCGAATATAAAGCTTTTATTAGAAGGATATTTCATAACGGTATAATCTTTGCTTAGGAACTGTAAACTATCCTCGGCACTCCCCTCCACATTGCATTTTTTGCATAAATCAGCCATTCTCAAGGGGGGCCATGTTGTCTCCTTTGTTGCATAATCACATCAATACCAATAAAGCTGTAACTACAACTAACGATAACTAATAATGCTACTTATAAAAAGACAATTACGTCCCCTGGCTGTAGCGACACTTACTTATACAATCACAGTAAACATGTCTTTGATCTGAACACAGGCTAGTCTCTTGTCTTATTTATCTTCCATCTCAATCCAATCACAACTCATCCATACACAGTCCATCAACCTACACAATGGTGTCAGAAATCTAGAACAATTCATAATCCACAAGAATACTGGATCATTTTCAAAAGATGGAGCCTTTACCACCGTCTTAATTACTAAATTCCCCAAAGAAATCTTGCAGACGCATAGTGCAAATGGAAAATAGAACATCTACGAGCGACAGAGACTGATTCCAATTTAGGCAGGGTTACAACTTCTGAACTTGCATCGACGATAAAGGCCGCAACATTTTTCGAATTTTACTTTTGACGAGAATGACGATAGGAACAATTTATAAAAAAGTGATTGGAAAATTGACACTATCGAGGAAGAACTGAAAAAAATTAAGACATACAGTTTTCTCTTACAAACAAATAGATGAACAAAAGTTCAACGACTTGGTCACTGAAAACCCATCTCAGAGCATCGCAACGCAAATTCAGAGATATTTCAATATGTGATATCTCAGATTCACGCCTAAGAGAACGTTTTCTGTAGGAATCCGAACTAACACTATACAAGGCCAGCCAAGAAGGAGAGGTTTGAGGGGAAAAAAAGAAAAAAAGGTCAGTCAAAAATTCAGCTCCCTCAGCAGATTCAGAATACAGATGTAGAAATAAAAATATTCGCCGAAATGCATGGTCCAAAATACCTCTCCAAACTGGATGCCTTTGACAGATTTTGGTAAATTCCATTTGGAGAAAGTTCTCGCCTCTTGACCTCCAATACACCCTTAAGAAGATATCGATTCACCTGACTACCCTACGGTATACATAGCGCCTGCAAAGTGTTCCAAATTGAAGTAGTACAAATAATTGAAGGAATAAAAGGAACAAAAAATGTATTTTTGCTCAATCTCAAAACACATATCAGGGTCATCTCATCATCAGCGAAGGGTCCATCCGATGTTAAAGCTATCATCAACATGCTACAACTCGATTGTTAAGATTTTTAGGCATGAAAAATTATCCGTGAATTTCTTTCAGACTATTCTGAGGTAATGACACCCCTACATCAACTCCTTCTGGATGACATCGTCTGGCCATTTGATAAACCTCAAATCGAAGCAGTTACAAAACTCAACGAGATGATAATTCTGTTCTACAATTTTATAAACCAAAAATTCTTGAAACTGTTCAGTCTAATACGGCCTCCTAAATTCGAAAGCAGGACAGTTTCTAATTTCAGTTTCGCAAAACTTTGGATCTTAATTTCAAAAAGAGCTTAGTAAAGGATTATCTTGCCATTAAGGAGGAGCCAAATTATCTACAAATCTCCTAGTGCTATCAAGAAGGAAGTCATATTAAAAAAAGTGTTGAAACATTGCTGATATCTACCAATCAAACGCCCTAAAAATTCTCTCAACCAGTAAGAGGGCTAAAATCTTGCGAGACTCTTCTTAGAATGAAGAAAAATATGAAGAGATCCAAACGATTTCAGTGAAATCTGCAACTCTTAAGCATCCTCCTAAACCATACTTTTACACTTAATTAAAAAAATGTAGATAGATGAAGACTAACATTATTCTACTTCGAAAACAAAATTGTCATTAGCACCATATCTTTAATCCATATCTGACCTGAAAGGATTGCATTCTGGTAGAAAAAACACAAAAGCAACCAAGAATGTGAAAATAGTACCCAATCCACAACACAAATGGACAAAAGAAAAAAGTACGTTGATAAAGAAAATAAAATCAAAAACACTTTGAAACAACTAAAGGAAGTTGAAAAAGGAAGTTTATAGAACAAATATAAGCAAAAGAAACTCTATAAACAAACCCAACCAGAGTGGGATTGGAAACACCATTCAAAAATAAATATAAAAAATCTCAACTCATACAAAAACACAGTCAATCATGCAATCAAACTTTCTTCCTTTTCTTCAGCTCAAAACCAAGGTTTATCCAAAAAGTAGGATGTTACACAATCATATTAATACTCCTTACCAATAAAGCTGCTACTGTTACCAACAACAACTAATTATACTAATACTTAAAAGGCAGTTACGTCCCATTGGCAATGGCATCTACCTATACAAGTACAATGATAAACATATCTACTATTTGAACACACGCATGTCTCTCATCTAATTTTTCTTCCATCTTAATACAATCACAATTCATCCATACACTGTCCATGAAGATACAAAGTCCTTGAAAATCCTGGCAGATCTGAAAGGGAGCATAAATTGAAATAATCGTAAATGCATTTATATTTTCGTGGAACCCCTGTTTGACAGAAGGGCATGGAATCTGAGAATGGATCTAAAGGGGGTCATGGCCCCCAAAGGTTGAGAAATAGTGGTAAAAATGGACAAAAATAAGTAAAATATTTTTCTTGCATTTGACTAAGATTTTATTTTCATGTCCTCGTTTCTTAAATAAGTAATATTTTACACACATTTGTTCATTTTCAAACTAAAAACCGAAAACAAAACATAATTGCCTATATAAACCGACTTATTCATACTATATGCATATTACAGGAAGTGCTCACGTGTGCCTGCACCCTACTTCATACATTATAACATCTTGTAATCACGGCAGCACATCCCCCAAGCGATAGGCCTCTATTTCTGATAAGCAGGATAAAACCAAAAACAAGACGTTGCTCTTGATTCAGTCACCTGAAGAAGGTCAGAGATTGAACCAAACTGAAATGCTGTTGAAAAAAGATGAAGATAATCACAAAAAATCATTGAATACTGACAATAACTCATCTCATTTAGTAGCAAATACATAAATGCACAATGATGCTCACTGATAAATTTTCTAAAAACTAAAACACTATTCAATAAATAAAAACTATCATACAAATATAACACGCATTTTACATACACATACGTGCATACGCACAAACACACAAGTGCCTACACACACAGACACACACACACACAGAGACACACACACACACACACACACACACACACACATATATATATATATATATATATATATATATATATATATATATATATCCAATGCATGTATAAACACTCACATATACACGGACATGCAATACAGCTAGATACACTCAAACTAGGAAATTCATGACCATATAGATAACAACACACAAACATGCATTTGTTGAGAAAAATTGACATGCTACTGTTTAATTGCACGATTAGTCTGTCTTCGAGAAGTTGGAAAATGGTACTAGTTCGGAAGAGGTTCTTGCATCCATGTAAGAGTTACAAAGGATGAAACGTTTTCCAGAATACCAAGCTCTTATATTGAATAAAAAAGGTTCTATCACACGTAAAAAAATGAAGCATGGTTGATGCTGCTACTGATGTTGTCTCTTCTGTGATGATATGGTCTGTGATGATGCAGGAAGCAGAAGCAAGAGCACGGCGCCAGAAATAGTAGTAGTAGTAGTAATAACAGAGCTAGGAAGGGAAATCCACTCCAATCTTTCTTGTTACCCTTTCCTCTGCTCTCCACTAGAACTATCACTAATCAGCAGTATGCGAGCTGGTGAGGTATTCTCTACTCTAACGATCGATATCTCATCAAACATTCAAGTGAACCGGGTTCCATCCATTGCTGATAGTGTGGCCCTAACCACGTTCTACTACAGCTTCACGCATTGCTCTAATAATGGGTTGGTTGGAAAAGGTGAGAGAGTGACACACGGGACCTCATAGAAAAGGAACTTATACCCACAATACTTACGTAAGGCTTTGATATACATGCGGGTCTGAGTTGGTACCCTCCCCTGCCGAGAAAACCAAAAATGACCTAGGATCACAAAACAGTTTTATGGACAATACAAACTACTTGAAACGGAGCACAAAAGCGTTGTCTGCATTGTTATATAATGAAGAAGGGAAATTCAAATCTACACAGCAATTCTGAAGGAAGAGGCACAAGAAGAAGAAGAAGAAGATACATCCAGATGCACTGGTTACTGCGGATGGAGCTTCTCTCAACGAGAAGCATGTAATCCTGTCATTTTTCATGTGGATAAAGACAAGCACATGCGGGATGTGAGTTTTCTATCTTCCTTTTTTTCTTTTTATCATTTTAATAACTACTTACCCATTAAAATCAATGGAAATAATATTCAATTCTCTCTACTGAATCGTGGGTAGTTATGATCCGGGAAGGTAAAAACCTACAGTTTTAGAGAATCAGCCTTGTATCGAATAAACGTACGAATCTTCTACTTTTACGAATGAGTGGACTTCACACGAACCATCGATCAACAAGAGACGAAGGTAGACTCACCAGTGAAGTCTCCTTGTGTTTCCTGTTGCTATAGTGACTTTTGATATTAACAACGATAACAAACAATTAAGATAAAAGATTAAACTTGGTTGTCATCGTAGCTGGATAAACAAACAATAAGATCGTAATAAATCCCAAAGGACAAAACAACGAAAATATTTATGTTAAATAGATTTGATTCTCCCATAGCAGACCCTTCTAAATGGCAGATATCTTACCTGAGTAACTTACAGTCATTTTAGTGGGAAGTTATGATGCTAAATTTAGCGCAGTTAAGTTAAGTAAGTATGTAAGTAAGTAAGTAAGTAAAAAATTACTTTTCTGAATCATTTCGTACTTTAATCGGAGCGGTAATTATTGAGTTGTTTTGTGTCATTTCTACTGAACAAGAGTTTTAGAAAATATGCTGAGCCAAATAACTGTTTTAATAATTTTTCTTGAAAAAAATTGAAAATATTCACGTAAAACAAGATAATCCTTCAATGATAATAAATGTTGAGAATGCATAAGGAGGGTCCTGGGACAAACATCCAAATGAAAAAATAACCGTGAAATTGAAATAAAAAACCACCAAAAATAACAAAACATCATGCAACTACAACACCAAGAATAAGAACTATATCTGTGAGATGGTGTTGTCAGAGTTTACTTCTAAAATACAAGACAGCGAAATTGGAAATTTATGGACAGGTATTGCCTTGGACTTGGTTAGGATACATACTTTTTCTTCGGACATATCATAAAATTTGTGGTCCAGCAAAGCTGTATTCAGTTCTTTACAACAAGTTCACGCCTCCGTTGACTTACATCTGCACACATAACACTTGTAACTACAAAAAGGTTGGTAGCTTTTTTCTGGTATTTTTTTCTATTGCAAGAAAGAAAAATATTTGTTTATTCCCCAGTGTTGTGATTGAATGAATAAATGAATGAACGATTATATGTCCTTCATTTTCAATTTGATGTGGCTACTTTGTTCCTCTCTGTAATAGATTCAGCTAAAAAACAAATGATCCCTTTTGGTTGTAAATAAGGGTGACAATGTTGTCAATGAAACGAAAATAGTAAATGAGTGAATAGGTTTTATCTTTCATTCTCTCATACATACGCATACCTTCTGATTTACGCAAATCCCATCCGTGCACCTTTGCAATTGAAGTAAATGTTAGAGTAGATAGCGTGGCACTTTAAGTAAGATATTCTCCTCCGTACCCTCTGTTACACGTTTTTTTACTCAATCCGAAATCATTTTGAATGGAAGAATTTAACACTGACTGTGACAACAATGATCTTGGAACAAATAAGGGGACTTATTGGCTAATACAATGTTATAGAAACAATAACGATAGATTTGAATAAAAAAGGAAATGTTGTGTAGGATAAAGTTGGTGTGATTTTATGATTTTCATTGGGTGTATATCGCAGTCACCAGTTAAACGCTAGAGAACAATCAGAAAACAATCACACACCATTATTAATTCTCGACCAAGATTTCTTCCACGTTGGTTTTTGTTGCTTTTTATCGCAACTATTAAAACCGTCGGTCTACGATCATTGGTAAAGATCGCAGGTTACTTGAACTAGCATTCCTTTTGCCTCGGAAAACCTGGTTTTCCATACCAACTATTATACCAATCGAGCTACCGGGGTATATGGCTAATAAGAATAATGAAAAATAAATCAAGATAATATTATTACAACCTATACTATGGAGTACATAGAAAAACAATTAGAAATATAGCACCGAGCTATCAGGGAAAATGATGAGTAAGTTTAAGGGGTTAAATTTGATCTTCTGCCAGCCGTATAGCGCGGGTAGCTTGATCGACAGAGCAGCTGGCACAGAAAACCAGGCGGAGAGCTTATTCTTTGAATTTGATCCGCGCTGTCAGTTGATGGCCGTAGACTGACGTTCTGAATAGTTATGATGAAAAGCAGACTAAAATTAAGGCGAAAGAAATACATACCAGTAAAAATGATTGGTTGACAATGCTTCACCGAATTAAGATAAATCAAGATGTTAATACAATATCACACTCCATGTTTTGTTATTATTGTTTGTTTATGAAGATGTACATATATTGAAATCAAACATTTGATTAGGAGCCAAATTGTGGGGAAAGTAAATCTCGTGCCAAACTATTGTAAAATCTTAACAATACTAAACAATAAATAGCTTCAATTTGTATTGGATGAAGTGTATTAAGTCGAACTCAACCGGTTAAGACTCAATAAAGATTCTGATGCACTCTATAGGTAAGTATTTATACAGGGAATTTTTTTAAAGGAAGCATCGTCAATGCTTCACGGAAAAGAGAGAAAACGAAAATGTGTGGGCGGTCAGGTGTCCATGTTATACGTGCACTAGGTAATAGAGCACGTGCAAATTGTATACAAATGTAGTTTTGTTTTGATTTGCATATTTAATTTTTTTGTGAAATTTTGAATCTTCTTTCCAATCTTAATGTTGGGTTATTTAGTAAATAAATCTTGAATCTATTTTTCTATGCATTTTACGAAAGGAGAATTTGTTCTTTGTTCGATGTTGTTTTGATATTTTCGGTGACCTGTATTTTAAATCATTGTGCACATAGGCATACGTGAACTCTCTTGTTAAGGGGGGCAAAGAGCTTGATATTACCTAAATTTTACACTGTTTTGCTCGAATTTGGGTTGGGCTAGTTACCCCCTGGCTCGTACACTTATGATTGTACATTAATGTAATGTTCGATGTAAGTGCATCAAAACAGAATACACATAAAAACTCATTCATCTTTATTGTTTAGTCCTTTTAGCTCGTTAAATGTTTGAAACGTAAAACTAGAACATAGTAGGGGGGAAATTCGAGTTTATTTACGCAGCAAATACTTTAAATCAATTTCGTCAAACTACATTTTTTTATCTGATGCAAGGAAGAATCTTCATTTGAAATATTCATTCAGAAAATAAAACAATCTTAATCTATGTTCTAAAATATGCTGTTATATCTTACAAAAACTTTTTTCTATTTCTTAAAATAACTGGACAGTGCAGGGTCGTTGGGGTACAAATGATTTCATTATGGGTGTGTCAAAGGCGATATAGCCTGATGAGGCATATCCCATTTCAAGATGGTTTGGAATCAGAGTTGTTCATCTCCTAGACTGGTTGTCAACCATGATTGGAGACAAGCCTGCCTTACTATTGTCCCATAGCTGGAGGTGGGGCAGTGATGGTTTCATGGCTTTCCCGAAGGCATTAGTGCATTCGCCTCAATCCTCAGAAACGTGGCAGTGGACACCCATGTGCTTACAAAATAAATTTAAGATTTTAAAATTTGGCAACATAAAGTAACTTTGTACATGTTTTTATCCAACGGGTTGTTGAATTTCTTGGTACAATATTCACCAGTTCCTCCTGATAATTTCTCTTAGGTTTTATCTTGAAGCCATTCTAAATTTATTCAAGTTGTTAAATAATACGGAATCGGGGTTTCGATGAACGCTGACAATTTTTTTATCAAAAATTCGAATAGAGCGCCCTATTACTTATTTAAAATTTGCTTTGAAAAATCATTTTCAGTTTGAAAAAAAAAAAATTTCACGTTTTGATTATTTTCCAAAGTTTGGTCGATGCAGTTTCGATTAGTGTGGCACCTTTTCAAGATGCATTAATCGCGTTAATCCGACTTACCTGTATTCAACACAGGGCTTTAACTATATGAGTACCGACCCTCAAAGCAAACTTAATACTCTTCCTATCATTGTGTCATTCTTTAAGGAAAACAAATCATTTTCAAGTCGCAACTTTCGACTCTCAACTTAAAGGTCGATCCCACGGGGTTGACATTATTGCTCTTATTCTCTCTTCCCAGTTTTTGAAAGATTTCATATCGGTGCAGGTACGAAAATTTTCTTGGCTAACTATTTTGGTGAGGTCGAATAAAAGAGTATAAGTTGAATCAAACAAAGGTTTTTGAACACAAAAATATGCTCACACACACAGACACGTGCATGTGAACACGCACACACATACACACACATACACACACACAGACACACACACAGACACACATGCATACACCCACACAGTCACATACACACAAACGCATGCATGTACACCCCTTGTCTCAATCCGTAAGTTGTATAAAAACACTTCTTTGTCGTTGGATTTCTCACGTTATGTCGGATCAGGTGTTGAACAGTGAACATACATTTTTCATTACTTGTTGCACCGATTAACTTTAGCATAAGACTACACGAAGCACTCTCTGTCAATGGCTTGTGAATCTATAACCCTAACCACTTAATAACAGCGAACACGCCCTTTTTTTTTCATTAGTTTTCATTTCCACAATTTGTTTTAAAGATATAAATCGCACAATACTTTTTTACAACGTGTTGTATGGGTTCAGAATTCTGGAATCTCTTGAGAATGAATTTAAAGAAAAAATTACACACATATGACTGTGAGGAGATTCTATCAATGATATAAGAGGTTTTATGGGTAAGTTTTATTCTTTATGTTGTCATTCTTTTATAATTATCAAATAAATATTTCATCTGGGCAAATTTTACCTTATCTGCATTGGTTCAAAATTTGAAGCTGTGTTGTCAGACAAAATGTTAGGGGTTGTTTTACTGGATGCCGAATTAAAGAGGTGAATGGTAAAGAAAATAAGAAATGATTAGATTGAAAAAGGGAGCGGGTGGGTGCGTGCACACACACAGCGATTTTTTTATTACATACAAATTTATTGATTTATAAATGTAGGCAGGAATGTGCGCTATTTCTAAATTAAAGCATGTCAACCACAGTAAATCTAAATCAGATATCGATTTATTTTAGAAACTCCTTTGCTTGTAAACCTTGAATATTTTTATGGGCAGAGGATAAAATTAGATAAGCAACAATGTTTTTGAATAATCATTTCTGAAACATCAATGTTGATTTTAGAATTGACCTTGACTGATTGTTGGAAAAAGGTTTTGTTACCTCGAAGTAAACGTATTCGGTTGCGTCTTTCCGTTTGCCTTGCCGCCTGTCTGCCTCTCAAGATATCACTCAATGGATTTCAATAAAATTTTGGGCAATGGGTTAAGGAAGAAATGATTAAAATCTGGGGTGGATCCAGGAATTTCTTTTTTTATTGAGAAATGTTCCTCTGCTCTCTCCCCATTTATGTATACCATCCATGTCTGTTCATGCAATATCTTCAAAAGTTGATGGCGTTAATGGCTGACAATCGTATTGGCAGGGATTTGCGTTTTCCAGTGTTTTTTTTAGTTCTTCTTAAAATGGATCCAAGCGTATTAGTGTGCACAGATGCGTAAACTTACACTTAGTCAATTTCCGCCCCAAATTTAATCACTTCTTCCGTAGCTTTCCAAAAATCTCATTGAAATTCGTTGAGAATTTGTGGAGATCTGTGGACAAACATGAAATTTTGGCGATAATATGTGGTTCGACGTAGGGAAGGTAATTGTGCATAAACCCGCCCCAAAATGTACTCATTTTTAAACCCTTATCCACCCATCCTCCGAGTTTCATGGAAATTCATTGAGAACTTTTGGTGATATCGAGTGGACAGTCATGGGCGTATGCATAAATGCATGAAAAAACAGCAAAAAACAAAAAACAAACAACAAAACAAAAAAACGGAAAAAATATCTCTCAGTCCGAAAGAAATTCCTGGATAAAAAATTTAATGATTTCTCACCCCATTGCCCACTCGTTCACCAAATTTCATTGAAATTCATCCAACACTTTCGGAGATATTGTGTGGACAGACGGACAGACGTGACCGTACATATATCTCCCTCCAACTTCTTTGAGAAAGGTGAACTATAAAAGATCCTTAATGGAAGTTCACTTCAAGTGTGCAGTCAGAATTTGGTAGGAGGGTCACAAGATTAGCAAACCAACTAACAAACAAGCAAAACAAAAGATACCCTCAACATGGAATCGCTCTCTTCGTCTATTCTTTAACGGGATTCTTTGGTGAAGCTTTGACGGGTCTAGCGAGCGCGAGTTGGATTTTCGATAACCAGACCAAATACTCGCCCTAGCAGGCAGATTAAAATGCTGCCAAAAATATAACCCCCCCCCAAAAAAAAACAAAAAAAAAACAAACAAAAAACGAAACAAAAAACAAGAGATAATAAAATAGATGGATAGTGTTGGTTTAATTTGGTGATATTTGTGACTGCTACAATTTTTTATGATCTCGAAAAGATACTAAATACACAGTCCTTAATAGAAAATGAACAGAGAACAATTCTTTCTTTTACTTTTTAAGTAATTTCGCTGCCAGTAATCGTTGATTCTGAGAGAATTCGCGATTCTTTTAGGAATGATTTTCTTCTTCCTACCTTATAAGCGTTGCTACCATTGGAAAAAATTACCACCATCACATTTGGATTGGACATCTGAAGAACGCTGTGGAATGGATCAACAAAAACGTTGTATCAATAGCATAAACAATCATCCGAAAAACTCTTTGAATGTTAATGACCCTTCTCAAAACTATAGTCAGAATCATCTTTCTTTCTACTTGGATTTTTTGAAAGAGAGATTGTCATGTCCAGTCGCATTTTATAGATTGTGACCTATATTATAAAACATCACTGGTTTCCAATGAGTACAAAGGAAAGTATGCCTATGTTCACGGAAATGATTTATCCCCCCACACTAATTCGAATTGCAGTTCTTTGCAAGTTTCCTGTTACTTGTCACCGACGAACGTGAGAATTTTTAGCTATTTTTAAGCCAACATTTCTATCATATGTTCATTATATATTTCTACTCAAAGCAAGGGAAGCACATGTACTCTCACATCTCTTTACTCACTCTTCCCGGTCCCAACTTTTGGTAACGGTAGATTACGAAATCTACGCCGACTAGTAGTACTCTCCAAACTACTTTCTTGCTTGTATCCCCAGTATAGATAAGGAACGCCTGAGGAATCCTTCATTGGTTTGTTTATTCAAAATAACAAAGAAAAGGTAATGCGCCGAATTGCAGGTCACCAGTTGTTAGTTTTTATCTCTTGTGCCGTGTTTCTGACATCGCGTTACCATGGGGCTTTTTGGGAGAAACGAAACTTCCTTCTCCCGAGGTTGGAAATTGCAAATTTCAATATTCATAGATATCAACGAAAAGCATTCCATAAATGTAAACCGTACGAACTGCAGTCTGCAATGCTATGGCTTTTTTCACTGCATAGATTAAGCAACTTTCCATTGCATGCATTCAAAATGTAACTGAAAAGCTCAAAGCATTTTTCACACATTCGCGCAGAAACATAGCAATGCACTTCATGACGGGCATTAATTGAATGAACACACATTTAAAATCTCATGTACCCCAGAAACACCCGATAAAGTCGACATATTCCTGAAACTTTATGCGTACACATGGAAAGGAGAAAAAAAGCGTTCAATGTAAATTTGCTTTGTAACGTCTTGCTACACTGCATTCTCTTTTGCTTTCTTTCAAATTATCTGCTGTTGATGGTATTCGGCGTTCGAGTAACATTCGGAGACTAAATCTCAAAGGTGAGGACATGCGCAATATCGTACATAATTCATATCAATGCACATGAGGCGTGCATCTCCATTGCTCTGAAAAGAGTGGATCGTTTCAATTTCTACAACATTGTCGTTTGACATTTTGATGCTTAGTTTCGATGGCCTTGTGCCAGACTTGGATTAGCGCACGCACACACCACAATTATATTAATACACATATTTAATCATTTACTCATATGTATATGACCGGCGGTCAGTCATTTCGTCCGACCGTTTTTCTTATTCTCCTTTATTTTTACTTTCGATATCTATTATAATCAGCTTCCGACTTTCGAAACTTCACCGTTGACAATACGTTTTGGAAACACTTTCCTTAATCTGTTCATTGCCCGCCTCCCACTATGCTGGACGTGGGGTTGGACTTTCCGTTATGGAATCAAAACTGTTTTTCTCGTAGGCTGGTAGCAATGACCGATAATCCAAGCCAGCCCTACTGTTTTACCCATAGTTGGGAGGAGAAGATATTTATTCATGTCTTTCCCAAGGGTAGTAGTTCGAAGTGAGCGCAAATCGTCTCTGCCAGAGTTTGAATTCGGTTCGCCCATTCCATTTTCCGTGCTACTAACCGTCAGGCCATTCGCACTTTCGTACATGTATCTACACTTACATATAAACACATGCATAAACAATATTGCGATGGTTAATTTCTATATCATTATTCCCCTCTTCACACGAACTAGAAGTGACAGGAATGTCCTGGAAGCTTAAAGTACAGAATCTTATGCATCGGCAGAGCACTTCAAATACTCTTTAGGGTTTGACTCTTTCTTAAGGGTTGGATTGAATTAACGGTATCTTTCACAATATCGCCCTGCTTCTCTATTGCCGTTTCCCATCACATCAGTGATAAGAAAAAGGATAATTAGTGATGAGAATTCAGAGAGTAGTATAAAAGTTTTCGTAACACAAAATTATGCGCAAAGGTCGGCACCCCATTCAATTATCTTTTGTTCTGTCTGTCAGGGCACTTCTGAATCTACATATGTGCTGCTTCATACATGGTGCAACCACGCCCCCCACTCACAATTATGTAGATATACTTTTGATTGCCTATTGATATGGGAATTTGGTGACTAACTCTGTAAAAATGAAACCATGGACAGATGTGTAATTGGAGGGGGGCTCGGTATTTACAGTCACATTGTACTAAAACATCCCGACTATTTGTGAAATGAAAAGAATCGTTCAATCAGCAAGTGTTGACGTTCATTTATTTTCTGATGGTTTTTCAAGTGGTCACCCACTGGGAATTGTCTTTGCAGAAGGTGGCTTAATTTGGGTTATTAACTAGAAACCAATGTTGTCAACATGTTGCGTAAGTGTTCACCACCTATACCAAACATGCAGCTATTCATACCATGTCTTTCTGAATGTGGATTTTCAGTACAAATTCTTTATGTATATTTAATTACAATAATATTTAAAAAAACATATTTCCGATGTTTAACTTATTTTGTGTACTGATTGTTCGATGTGTGTACACACACACATACATAACAGATGCATCGTGGATTTTATAAGAAATAAAAAGGAAGAATCAATTAATTTTCCCTCAACCACAAGTCCCTAAACCCGGGAAAACTCTTGAAATTTAACCAATTTCAGAGACGTTTAAAGGATACAGTGGATGAGTATTTGAACATTTACTGACTAATTTTTCTTATCAGTGAATTGCCGAAATAGAGAACTTTAGTAGCATATAGATAGTAAGGATACATAGTTCTTTTTCTCTCAAAAGTACGGGAATAAAAAATGTAAGGGAACGCTGTTTCCACGCATCCCCGATGCACGAAAACACTGGGCGTAGCGCATGAAGTGTGGGATTCACGTTGTTAAATGCTTTCCTTCCTCGTCTCTTTGACTCTTTTTGACTCATTAGATAAATAATTTAAAAGAAGAAAATAACGTCTTTCTCGTTCATTTTTTGTTATCATTTGTTGAAGCATTTAAAGTTATTGTGATGAAAAGAAAAGCAAAAAGAAAGAAGTGAACAAATAAAATGTCCCATGAACGCCAGTAGATGGTTTGTATTTTTTTCAGTTTGGGTTTTATATAAAAACAATCAAATCAATTTTGAAAACACCAATAGGCTATACAAAGGTCATGCTAGAAGAGCCCCAAAATTCTACGATATTAGGGTTGCCATACGTCCGTATTTTACTAGACATGTTCTCCATTCAGGTCCCAAAATCTTCATTCGGAAAGAATTATTAAAATCCCCCCCCCACTAATCATCATGCCTGCTTCAAGATTGCACAGCATCAAAGTGTGGGTTAGGCATTGGGAAAGATGTCTTTGGGAACGTCCTCGTTTTTGAATGTTCAGATATGGCGACCCTATAGGAATATGAATGAAATAGATAGCAAAGGATGTAATAAGCAGTACAACTTGTTGGTAAGGAAGGACAAAAAGTAAGAAAAATCGTAAGCTACCATAAGCTCTAATTCATCTCATTTTTGATAGGAATGTAAGGGGGATAAGAGCCTATAATGGTGACTAAAATTGCCAGAGAGTTCCTACTTTTTGAATTAAAACTGAAGAACAAATTTAACTACGAAGCATTCAATGAGCACACAGCTATCTCAACGCCATTGTTATGGAAAATAACTGCGCATGGATCCGCCCCAACATTTGATCTCTTCTTCCGTAGCTTATTTCCAAATCCTTTCCTTTTATTGAAATTCATTCGGAACTTTCGGAGATATCGTGTTGATAAATGCATGAAAATATTAAAAAAATATCTCTCAATCAAGAAAAAAAATCCAGGATCCACCCCTAAATTTAACCACTTCTTCCTTACCCTACTTTCTACAAAATTTCATTGAAATCGATTGAGTATACTCAAGTATACTTATATCGTGTGAACAGATCGGTTACATATATCTCCCAACTTCGTTATTAGAAGCAAAAATAAATAACTAATTGGACAATTTGCCAGCAAAAGATGATTTTATAAAAACAACTGATAGATAAAAGAGATTTAAAACCATTCAATTGACCAAGTTTTCAATGGAATGTTAAGCTAGCAAACACTCAAAATTGAACAATTAGAAAAGATTTATTCAATCCTTTCGAGACTTGTGGAACATATATATCCCAGGATTTCTATGACTGTGTCCACAAATGAAAGAAGTTTTACATTTTGGGATAGAGCTGATTCCTTCGGGACCAGTTTGTTAATTGTGATATAATCTATAGTATCCTTATTCTATAAATATTTACTCCATTCCAATTCATCAAGATGAATATCCCTGATATTGCTTCATTGAAATTATTTTTGAAAAATTTTTTAGAAGTATAGATTATCGAAATCCCTAGAGAATTGGTTTGAAATTATAGGAATGCCGTGAGTACAGAACACATCATCATCATCATCATTCTTTTAACGTCCGTCGTTAGACATAGACCTTGTCCAAGATTCGCCACACTTCTTTATCGTGGGTGTCGCGAGGCCATTACTTTCTGAATTTGTCCAGTTCGTCTCTCCATCTGGTATTCTACCAGCCTCGGTTGCATATGTAATCTCCAGGGATCCATGTTGTGTGTCGTGATATCCATTGGTTGTCTGCCATTCTTGCAACGTGATTAACCCATTGCCATTTGAGAGATCACTTCATCATACTCTTCGTCTTGACTGAACCGGAAGTCACCTAAACCCCTGAGGATTGACTGTTATATGATGCCTAACCGTGATAAATTCTGTAAATGATCTCTATTACGCAGTGACGAAATCAGCCTTTGATACAGTTGATATCATAGCACTTGGGGGCCGTGGATTTTGCAAGTATGTTTGTTGAGTAAACCATAGAGGATTTACACTCATTCTAGACGTTCCTTCTGTTACTTATTTGATGGATGGAGGAACAATATCTTGTCCCGAAGAATCACAGCATTATGCAGTTGGTAAAATGAATCATTTAATTTATAGTTTGCAGTGTGTATGTACGAGTATGCGTACAGGGACCTTGCCAAAATCTTGAGTCGGGGGCAAATGTACTTTTGTCTTTGACCGCAGCTCGCAACTGGACCTTGCAGTCAATTCAATACTCCTCGTAATAAGAAGACAACTCGTTATTCATTCAGTTATTTTATGAGTTCACAGCTGTCAACAAAATTAGGAAATAAATTTCGTGGGCTTTCAACCATAGATACATCTCCATTAATAAGGTACATCTCTCGAACTTTATTGACAAGGTGAGATGAGACAATAAATAAAGAAAATTTACTTATATGATGAACAGTCTGACTGTTTCTCTGTCCATAACAATAACTTGAAGGTGAAAATTTTGCTGATAATAACATCTATGAATGTATTCTCTTCCACTGGAACGAGTTCAGTAGTTTCTTTTCTAAAAAAGACGTCTCACAGACATTCAAATATATCTACGGATTATCTATTCTTACCATAAAAGGACGTCGTAATATTTCTAAATGCAGCCACATGTGATATATGCGAGAGATAGAGTGACGGTCAGAGGTATGAGAATCGACTCATAATGCCGGATTAGTTATAGATATTTATACTCAGTACTTATGGGATTAGAAAATATCTTGTAGTATCACAGTACGCCATATTGTTGATTGTACAACGAATTTTTCCGCTAATAAGGATCGTTATCACATACTAAGGAAAACTAAGTTCAACCTTAGACAAAGCAACATTCTAACAAATATGTAAATTAAGATGAAAGTAAATAGTATTCAAAACTAATAGAAATTGCAAAATCTCATATTTCCAGAACTTTCATCAGTATTCGTGCAGACCCCAGTGGTGGTGTGGCCTGCATAGTTCCAATCCTTTCTCTTCTCTAGCTCCCCCAATCTTGTTTTACCTGTGGATCGCAGAGTGAATATGAAATAGAGTGAAACTATAAGAAAATACCAGGATCTAGCAAGGGGTCTTCGGCACTATTCTGAGTGCTCCTACTATCATTGGTACTACCTCGACTTCCATGCTCCAAACCTTCTTCAGTTCCCTTGCTAGATCCTGATATTTTCTTATAGTTTCACTCTCTTTCATATTCACTCTGCGATCCACAGGTACAGCCACGTCTTTTATTTGATAGGTTCTCTTGCCCTTGTCCACGAATACCAGGTCTGGTTTTCTCGCTTGGATGGGGTGGTCCATGTGGATGTCATAGCCCCAAAGTAATTTGTTATTATTATTATTATCATTATTATTATTATCATTATTATTATTATTATCATTATTATTGCACAAGTTTGGCGCCGTGAATATCCCAATGGCCGAGAGGTCTGAATTGCCGTCTATTTAAAATCCACGATACCCACATGAAATGATAAACATATATAAATTAACGACTTTCAACTCGTTGGTTACGTACGTGAACAGTAGAAAAAGTGTACATTTAAGAGAGAGAGAGAGAGAGAGAGAGAGAGATTCAAAATAATTAAAAATTTATCAGGCGCATTTTTGTTTTTCATATATATTTCAACAGGTTTCCGGATATCTTTAAAAAAATTACTTAAAAAAGATCCAAATGTTCGTATCTTCGTAAAGTTATCTATTTTCTAAAAGTTCCAGGCTAAATACAGAGATAAGAGAACATTTTTCTTCTGAGACTTCTCTTATAATTTGATGCTGTAGTGTAAATAATCCATTAATAAAAAATGGGACCAACATTAATATCCTTTACCTTTGCATACATACAAACATGTACACATTACAAACATATACACTTTACCAACATATACACGATACAAATATACGCATCACAAACATACAAACATGTACACATTACAAGTATACACTTTACAAACATACAAACGTATACACATCACAAATATACATTACAAACATACATATTACGAACATATAAGCATATGCACATTATAAACATGCAAACATATACATATTACAAACTTACCAGTATTATGGGAACCCCCTTAAAACTAATGAGATATATCTTTATCATTAAGTCTATAATGCAGTTATACGCCGACTCAAGTGATCGAAATACATTTTTAAAAAGACGTTTTGTCGTTTGTCATTCCTACTTGAATCCAGATTTTGATGCATCAATCTATTTGATCAATTTACGAACGCCTTCTGATAATTCGAAATCTTGAAAACGCTTCCTGCGTTGGATTTTAGTCGGAGAATAGAGACTGAGTCGAAATAACTGGAAGAGGACAAGATGCACAGGGATTTGGGTTAATGCTCTCTCTTAAAGTCAATTGCATGGAATTGCACCGGCAATTGGCAACAGAAATCTGAAACCATTTTCCTCCATTCCATCAGCTGATATTTGCAAAACAAATCAGCACAATGGCACCACATTCGCACTCTGAAGCTCTATCAATGGAAAGAGTTTTATGAACTGATACTAACCCGGAAAGCCCTCATCCACTTTTGATGATTGATGTTGGAATATTCAACAGGATATTTATACCCTCGCCTCTTTTGGTCAGATTAGCATTATCTTGATCCACTCGCATTCCGGGAGACAGATTGTAAATTGTGTTTTTTAGTTAAAAAAAAAAAAAAAAAAAAAGATTCTGTGCCAAATTTGATACATGCCTATTTTTGAGATTTTCTGTCAGGGCAGATGAGGATGGATGGCATTGCGCGTCGAAAATGTGCTTCGAAAAGAAAAAGGCGGGAAAAATGGGTTGACGAAGAAATTTATTTTGATATCAAATATCATGAATCTCACAGTCAGTTCCAAGGCGCACGCATGTGCACGCACACTCACACATACACCCAATGCAAGACATGCAAGTGCACACCCATACACACAAGCACACGCATACACACACATATATACATATACACACACACGGATATTTTAGGTTTGGGTTATACAATATGAAATTGTCGATTTATTTGGAGAAAATAAATTGGAAAAATACAGAGGAAAACTTTTATTCAAACATAATATTTCCCTTTGGCCTCTATCCATTTCTTTCATCTTTTTCTTAAGAATTCAAATTCAAAAGAACCGATAAATTCATTAAAGGTTCCTTCAGTTTGACTCTGATTAGAGGTGTTCTTGCTTGTAAAGAAAGGGTCCAAATGCTTGAAATAAAAGAAAATCTGACTGCTCCACCCTGCTTTTTTTAAATGCCAAAACACCCAGAACAACCGTGTTTATTGTACATGTAAATTTTGGGGAGGCAACTCTTCCCTGATAATGACCTTTGGGCGCGCGTGCACGCAGGCACACATACACACACACATACACACACACACACACACACACGTATATATATTCATATAGAGAGTGGGAGATTTCTCCCTTAATCTTTCTCTCTAGATGTTGTGGATTTAATTTCTATTATTAAAGATATCGGCTTCAAAAATGATTAGTCTTCCCTTAGCTATTTTATGAAAGATATGATCTGCTTGTGTATTAAACATCTTATTACAGAGGAAAGTGGATGAAGATATCAACAGAAATTAACATGGGTCATCAAAGCAATTCTGAGCAGCCCAGAATCAGGCTGTTTTTTCTATATATTACTCGGTTTTGCTTCAATAACCATTGCCGAATGTTTTGGTTTTGATGATTATGTTCTAATAGTAACATTGATAGCATCAATAATATTTCCTCTTTCAGTATCGAATTCGTATACCATATTGATTACTTTGTACTCACACCCTATGTTTACTAATATCACATATCTGCCACCTTCACTATTTCCAGTAGGATACATAGGGCACCATACTGTAAATTTGAGATAAGATTTTGTCTGCAACTCTGGGACGATCCTTTGTTAATATGAAATGATTTTTGAAGGTGTTCATCTTATCATTCTCTACGTCTTTCTCTGACCATCTTTAACATCGTAATATTGAACAGATCCGAAAACAGATCATAAATACAGGACAAGACTGATGAGACTCTATCTCGAAATGTGAATAACTACGGCAACAAAATGAGGATGGTAGTAGTAGCAGTGATGATGATGATGATGATGATGATGATGATGATGATGATGATGATGGAATCTGGCTGAAAAGAATGTAAAAGCAGACACGGCAAAGTAGGGACACAGATAACTTGTCATTGTGCAAACCACTTATGTTCGACCACGTTAAAATGCTACGATCAAAAACCAGAAGTAGTCCTAGAAAAAAAAAGAAGTATTCTGGGATTTGGTGATTCAGACCAACCATCCAATCCAAGTAAGAAGACCGGATCTGGTTGTTGTGAACAAGAGATGAATCTGACGAATCATAGATATGGATATCCTAGTGGACCACAAGGCGAAGATAAAAGAAATCTAAAAATAGAAAAATACCCGAGAACTAAAGCTGTAGAACATTGGGTTTCAGATTGTGACCACAGCACTGCTGTAGTAAGTCAGAATATAGAAGTTGCCCGAGATTTTAGGAGAGTCACTCTTATGGCACACAACTCCATCGCCAGTGACTCTACCAACAGTGGATGTTTTCTCAGGCCTTACGCTGTGAATTGTTAGCACTGATGAAATTTCTATTGATGTTGAAGCGTCTGACAAAGGGACACGAGTCACATGTAAAGATAAA
>OY735232.1:13195266-13455266 GCA_963457665.1 Thysanoteuthis rhombus | reverse complement strand
CAAACTTGGGGATCAATTTAGCATAAACGCTCGTTGCATCCCCTGACACACGTACATACACTGAAGACCTATTCAGGATGTGTCGAATTTTCATAAAAGCCCTCCTCCCAAATTTCTAGTCATAAGGAGTACGTATTTAAATGTTCAGTCCCCTAGCTCCATAACCTGTGGTGTATACATATATATATATACGCACACATGTGCACACATAGCCACACAGCTAGATAAATGGACCAACTTGAAAACTCAAGAAACTTATGTTGACAGTTTTGGTTTACAGTTTCTAATAAATACTTCATTCAATTATAAATTCAAGATATTAATACTACTAATACTTGCAACAATCAAAAGATGTCTATGAATCGGGTATTCGGGGAAAATAATTAATCAAAGTAATATGGTTAAATTTACGTTGACAATCGATGGGGCAACCTTCGTGCTAAGGCAGGATTTCCCTTGGAAAAAGGGGTGTGAGTTCAAGTCTCATCGGATGTTTAGTTTTTCATTTCCGATCTGCACTGCCTACCAACAGCCGCAGAATGACGGTCAGAGTGTCACGATAAAAAGCTACTGAAATCAAGATGGAAGGAAGACTAGTCAAAGATTATTAATGAGTTTTTTCCTTAATGTATTTGATTGCTCATTTTTTACATTGATTGTTTGATCGTTAAACACTTTGGATGGAATTCAGGAATTGCAAATAATGTAGAAGCAAAAGTTGGGTGGATTGTGGATATTTCAGTTTAGGTTGGCTGTCGCAAATTCTATTTTAAAGCTCTATACCAGTGGTTCTCAATCTTTTTCAAACAATACCCACCACCGATTTCTCCGGGACTAGCAGCATCGGAATATCCCATTTTAATAACTCCCCTCTTATTCCCAAAATAATTATTATCAATGCATTCCATTTGTCCAATTCCATTATGAAAAAAAGGTCAACCAAGGACGTGACAATTTAAACAAACACCCAAGGCTCATTGACACATACTTTAAAATGGAATAACATTTCCATTGGATTTTCAAATTGCACTCCTAGGGGGAATTCCCCACTGGTTGTGAGCTACTGCTCTATGCAGTACATACAATTTTGTGTGATTTGTCACACAGCCTCTTTGTCTATCACATTATAGACATTACTTAAACATTGGCGCAGCCCAACCAAATTTGGCAAATATGCTCAATGGACCTAGGAAAAGGTTTTAAAGTAAAAAGTTTCGAGAAAATTAAAAAAAGATTATAGAAGAGGGGTTCTAATTACAAGATAACTACAATGATGTTCTGGACCATTACTTTTTGTTGAATATACATATACATTTTCTTATTTTGTATGCTTAAATTCTTCAAGGGGTTGGAAGTGAAGGGGAATACCTTTCCCTTTTAAAGCAGTCAAAATTAAAGGGATGCTTTTTTACTAGTCAGAAAGCTGTAGTCCTTTTTTTAGTCCTTGAATATTCAACCCGGTGTTGATATATATTCCAGCTAGTTAATCTTTTCTGAGATTGAGATGCTCAATTATTTTTTAATGAAATTAAGATGTACCTTACATATCGAATAAAAACCGGAACTTTGCAGTTATGATGGAATAATCGATTAATCTAAATTGTACTTTAAGTTCATAGAAAGCCAGGGGATATATTTTGATAAGTGAATATTGATGCAATGAATTCATATAAATAAATGATTTCGTGAATAAACGCTGGAAATTATTGCATCCTGAAGCTAGCTGAGACGGCGGAAAGTGTTTCTGTGCCAACATCCTGTATGTTGCTCATTTTCGCTTGACAATTGAAGATAGCTAATTAGTTTGAGATGTATGATGAAGATAATGTTTGGTCGGCAAAAGCACGATTTCTGATCCGAATATGAAGTATCGAACAAAAATAACTACTAGAACATATTGTAAGATTCTTGTTAGTCGTTTTTGGTAGACGATGAAATGAAGGGTGCTACTCACAATTAATAGAAGGATGTTTCCAGGAATCGTGATGACTTATTGAATTGCACATATTTTTTAAAAATATATTTGGTCATTTTGAAAGCATCACCTGCCGCTGTTTTGGGCGAATAGTCTAAATACATAAAGATGGCTGTGATATATATGTATACCTTACCTTACAATTACTTTCACTCTAAATCAAACCGCCCCAAACACCTGAAAGAAAACCTATACCATTTCATAAACATGTAGAATTAAAAGACTTTGCTCTGCAAATAATGAACTCAACAGGCACAACCACAACCTTCTACAACATTTCCCTAAACGAGGATATTCACCAGAGGATACAAATAATCAAATAAAAAAGGCAACTACAATACCCAAAGGAGAAACCCTTACACTCTCTAACAAAAATAAACCTGATCATATTCCACTTATAAGCACCTTCAATAACACACTCCCACCTGAGCACATATAATCAACAAGAGATGGAATATCCTTATACTCAAAACAGACTTCCAAGAAATATCCGTAGAACCGTGTGTCAACGCCTACCGCAGACCCCCAAACTCAAAGCTATGATTAGCAGCAACAATAATAAGCAGTAAAGTCTCTCATAACAACCCTAAAAACACTAAATTCTTTCAACCGTGCAATAAAAGAAATAGTCTATGCTGCAACCACCCTAAGTACATCAACACCTTCACTGGCTCTACTACCAACAAAACTTTCTACACATACCATAACTTTAACTGTCATAGGTAAAAAATTATTTACCTTCTAGAGTGCAATAGATGCAAATAACAATTCATAGGCAAGTTCGAGTGGCAATCCAACATTAAACTTAATAACTATAGACAAAGAATCAAATCACGAAACCATCCCAGTCCTATCCCCGTAGAACTACACTTCCGCTCCCTCAGACATTATAATGACACTGACGCCAGGTTCACTATCATTGAAAAGATAGAAAAAAATACGCCCACTGACCTAACAAAAATTCTAGAAAGACATAGAGATATGTGGATCAATAAACTTCTCCCCTCTAATGAACTTAGCACTAAACTTAACAACCCTAACCACGCTGATCTCTAATATCATGATCCTCCCACTGATAAGAACTTCACATCCACACTCTATCCACCTTCATGTATATCCAATATTGGGAACTTCACAGTCAATTAGACCCCCCACCGATAAAAACCTTTATATGTTATTTCATTTGTACAAATCAAAGCCAGCAGACTGTCAATGTCCTGTAAGGATAATGCATGTGAAGTTCCTTGACCTCCTCATCTCACCATCTGTACTATCCCTAACCTATCCACACAATCTAATACCAAACCAGTATCCTTCAACCCTGACATCTTATGGCCTCTCAAAGACTTACCACTGCTGTTACTATCATATCTTGCCACATCTTGTACACTTTCCCACACATCATGATGGCTGTAAGGAATCCTCTTCCTTGATTCCAATTTTTGCTTCCAAAGTAAGGCATCTGATAGTAATTTAATTTTCTACGGAAACCTTTTAATCACTGAAAGGCACACACACACACACACACACATATATATATTTGAGACTTTTTTAGTTTGTTCATGGCTCTTTCACGCTAAAACTGCTAGGCTTATTGACCTAATATTCTGCATGTTGTGTAGGAAGAGGTCAACTTCTCACATAGAATATGTTAGGTTGACCTCAGATGTAATTCGAGTTCATTTTCCAACTAATCTCTGGTTCTAGATATCGAAAAAAAATCATTTTGTATCTTAATTTTCCCCGATAAATCTTCTCGGGAATGGTAGATACCTTTGTTACAATAAAATCGATTTTTATACAACTTTGTGCATTTTTCGTCAATTAAACAATAGCAAGTATTTTTATTATGTGTAATAATAGGAAGACACACACACACACACGCACACATATACACATACTTGCGCATGCACGCATTGTCTTTTGGGGGTTTATCTCCTCCACGACTTATTTTCTCAACGGGTGATGTTTAATTTACTTAATAAACAAGCAACAAGTGTAGACTACAAAAGGTTAAAAATTCAAGTGAACCAAAAATTAATTCTCCCCAAATAAGTAGTTTTTGAAATTTTTTGTTTTTACATTCAAACATCAAAAACAATTTACAAATATTTGTCATTTACATTTTAGTCACACTTTTTTAGCCGGAAATCTTCAATAGAACAAGATTACATAATGATCATAAAGAATAAGACCTCATACTTATATTAATTGGAAAACAAAATAATTAATCGGGCTTTAAGAAAAATAATATTTCTTCAATTAGCTTCAAAAAAGTCCTTTCTTTTAGCTCAACGACTGTAGTAGGTTGTAAATTAATGCCCAATTCAGTTTAAAGAAAACACAATTTTCAAACATTGAAAACAATAAATAATGTGATCTGCCATTTTTGAATTGCATTTGAGTTGAAGCTTTGGACAAAAAATACTTACGTAAAAAATAAAATTGATTAAAGACATTTACTGCAGAGAGATTATTCTAAAAAATTACAATGATTCAGATAGAATGCATCTTACTTAGGTAGCTACCTTCGATGTATCACATCTTATTATTGAACACAGCTTTTCCACAGACAAAAATATCTAATTCTAAACACTGGACACAAAAATAATTTTTCTGTCAGATTTATATCCAATCATTTGTCTAATGAAGGTGACAAAGATTTATAACGATACAAATATTATTTCGACACATTTAGCTTTTAATCATATGTGTTTGGAGGTACGATTTACTTACATGAAAAACACAATTATACATTTCGTTATCAAACTAACTTTTTTGATTACCGAATATTATTTGTTTTCTTTTCTCTTATACTTTTTTTTACCAACATTATATTGAGGGCGATTCTACGGTTTTTACAAAATGGAGAAATTATTTTCTTGAAATAAATGAGTGAAAGAAGACCAACTATTTTGGTATTCATTTTGTGTGTTTAACATCCGTTATACCTTATTAACCAACAAAGGTTTGACAGTTTCCAAATAAACGTTCTTCAGAGATGGTGGGTTACAGTGAAACTGTTATATCAATTCGGGTCGTTAATATACGTCCGTCTTACGGAAATAGAGCCTCGAAGAATGCGGTTCGTAAATTTCCTTTTTTTTGCCAACAATGAAACGGTTCTTTCTTGCACCAGTTTTCTTACTTGGTCACTTCTCAAGAGTCTTATGGATTAAAAGCTAAAACATGTACTTTGCAGATATTTCCTTTTGTATTTTAATATACAAAATTTGATTTATTTCAACCTTAAACCAAAATTTCCCGGGCAATGCCGAGTATCCCTGCTGGTAGAAGTGACTGGGTAGTTTTTGAATAGAAATGTCATTAATACGAGGCAGAGGGAGTTTTTGCATTTAAAATAATTCATTAACGTGTGACAGGGAGTGATAGTGGATGACAGGGAGTGGCAGGGATAAGAAGTACCGCTATGTTTCAAGTAAAAACAATAACCTAGAATTCTTTAAAATCATTTGTTAGCAGTGTGGGTCGGAAAAACTAATAAACTTCCAGTGAGATTTGAACTCACATCTCTTATCCTCGAGACCCTGTGTATCTTGCCAGAGGCATATTCTTCATTTCTGACTGGCGCTGCTTACTAACGATCGTAGAATGACGGTCTGAGAGTTGCAATAAAAAACAACACGATTATGGAATAATTACTTTTTAAAAATTCATAAGATCAAGTTCCGTTAAGTAGAAGTAAAAAGATTCAGGGACAAATTTACTTCGTATTTTCAAGTACAGCGGAAGTCATTTATTATAATAAAGTATAATGTTATCAAACGGTTTTTATTATGAAAATCAGTCGATATCAAATACTTTATTCCAAGTGATTACAAAAAGCAGTTTCCAGGATGCTTCATGCTATCAATCGGTTATTGTTATCTAAAAGACCAAAGTGATCCCAATAAGCGGTTTCTGTAATGTTTGCTCAAAGTTACCAGCCAATTGTTATCTAAAAGTCCCCTGTCCCGACGAGATCACAATAAGCTGCTCCCTCTGAGTAATATATCCGATTCAGGTAAAAAAAATTTAACATCATTACATCTATTGCTCATCAATCAATTAAAAATATTTTGAAAGGGAAATTAATACGAAAAGGAAAACTTAATTGAGAGTAATCAATTCTTGATTGAGAAACGGGGAAGATAGTGTTGATTATCTAGATAATCATCAATATATTAGCACGATCAGTCATAGTCAGGGGTTCCAGAAGCAATTTGCAGGTGCGAAGCTTTTCAGAAAAGACATTTTACGACGTATATTTTTTTTTTGTTGTGACGGTTGAAAAGATGGCTCAAGTCGGTTTTAATTTCCAGCTAACTTCATTACTAAAATGTATTCATTTATGCATTCATTTGAATTCCACTTATCAAATGAGATAATCAAAACCCCAGAACAAGTTATTAATAAGAAGAAAATTTTACTTTTATAAAACTGACAAATTATTTTTTCAAAAATTGGCCATATATTCGGCTATCGTACATTTTTACCAGATAAATTCGAAAAAATCAGCGAGATCTAGCCAGAAAATGCTTAATTTGGTAACATAGAATTGTCTATAACGGAATACGTGACTTTACGATTGGGTTCATGCAAGAACATTTCACCAAATTCTATTGCCCAGCAACCCCTAGTCGAGGTACCGTTTTTCAGTTGAAGATCGAAAGACGAAATTGATGACATCTTGCTTGCTTCAAAATGTGAGGGGAAACGAATTTGACGAGACAGAGATGTTTGCTACTCTGCAAATTTAAGTAATAAAGTTGTTTTTTTTTCATTTCCATTTCCATATCTGTAAAGTATAGAGAGCTCTTGTTGCTAAAAATAACAAATCATACTCAGTAACACTGGGACAACCTCTAATATTTATCATTTACGAATCAAAATTTGTATTTCACTTTAAAGCAATGAATACAAAAGCTGGTTATGCTGGAGATCTTGAAAGAACTAAAGCATGATAAGCAAGACATTCGTCACTTGATTTAGAGATGATTTTATATTATATAGTGAAAATGGTTTTGCAGTTTCGAGAAACATTTTTATTCAGTCGGTGAATATATGATTCAGTATGTCTTTCCTTTTTCATAGAGGGCACACAGCTACTCCCATTCCAAGAAGGCACATGGGCAGCTGCCCCGCTTCCCCCGTTGTTCCGGTGCTCCCAGTCAGAGTATCTTGTTTATCAAGTATCGATTCCCTACAATCAAGTTTTTCTGAATAATTTCCTTTCTATATAGACATCATATGATATTATGAATTATGAAAACTCGGTGAAAATCGTAAGTAACCCATTCTCAACACCGCATCAAACTCTTTCAAGTTGGATAAGAATCATGCAATACTAGAAATCAGATTCAGAAAGGTGTTAAAACTGGAAACACACAATAACTCAAGCAACTACAAAGTAAAGAAAACATTTTCCGAAAAAATAGATCTAATACCAATACTTAACGAAGTTAAAGGCAAATATAAGCAGTCAAACATCAAAGAAAATGAACAAAGGAAAATAAATGAAAATATTATTAGCTGTTATTTCAAAGATCTGAGAGAGAGAGAGAGAGAGAGAGAGAGAGAGAGAGAGAGAGAGAGAGAGAGAGAGAGAGAGAGAGAGAGAGTGTTGACAGTGCATCATATTCACAGAAATACCAGAAATGATAAGAACAAAAACAATAAGATTTATGTGCAATCTGAGTTTCCGCCTATCTAGGCTCCATCTTTGTGTGACTCGTTGTAGTTTAATGGTAAGCAAACTGGTCTCACAGATCATCACTGCTAAGTAGTGAATTCGATGCCACTTGGTGCCGTGAGAGAAATTTCTATTCATTATATAACAATGATAATTATGATTACACTCGGAATAATTCTTTCAGGTTTGTATCTTAATATTATGAATGTGTAAAATCAGAATTCTGCAATATTTATTCTAAATTTCGTATGTTACAACAAAATTTGGAGATGAGGATTTTTTGAATCAAATACAAGTCTCGTCGTTTTTGCTTGTCTGTTTGGTAAAAGATCTTTCATATTAGGAAAGTTTTGGTAACATTTGATGTTAGAGATAAATCTAACCATTAATAAATGAATGGATAAATAGTAAATAAAGTAATAAATCATAAACGAATCAATAGATAATAATAAATGAAAGCTTCCTCAAGATCAGTAATTCTCAAAAGGGATGCACTTGGCTCCAAGGGGAGGAATCTTAGCCAGGAGAGTTATAGGGGAGGGTTTTCAGCCAGGGGACATATAGGGGAGGAATTTCAAGCAGGAGAGTAGCGTCTAATAGAAAGGGCAATGGCGGAAAGAATTACTAATTTATACGTAGTTACACGAATAGGCTAGTTCACCATAACATGTCTGTAAACCAATTTCAAATGTCTGCAAAATCTCTGCAGTAATCAAAGAAAACTCTCATTGGCCAAAGGTGTAGAGATTCCAGTTGATAATTTGGTTGGGTGAAGACCAAGAAAGTACTTTATTCTACCAAACGAAATCAAAGAGATGCAACTCTTCAGAATGAAATCAATTATAATTCGAACGGCAGGTGTTGCCAAACAGACTCTCTATGAGAATCTAAAAAAAAGGGCGATCACGCAACTTGATAGAAGCAAAGATATGCATGACCCCCTCCCAAACCCAAGTAAAAACAAAAAACAATAAAGCAAAGACAAAACAACAAGAACAAAAAACAAATAAAAAAACAATAAAAGATCAATAACATAACAGAACTTTTTCACCAATGATTAATTCTGAATCCCAAGACACTTTCTTCGTCATGCAAAAACACAGTGCGCATGTACAGCATCTTTCATGTTTATAAACTAGTTTAGGAAGAGCGTTTGTAGGCTACATTCTTTCTCGTGTTTTTTTTTAATTGAAAAGGATAATAGATCATATCTATCGAAACATTATTCAGCAATTATAATATTTTGAAATTGAATCACTCAAAATCAATAACATATCTAAATATTTAAAAACACAGTTTTAAAAATCAATCCCCTCCATTTTCCAGCATCTTCTTTTTCGGCTCCTTTGGTTGGTCTCTGTGATCAAACCCATAAGGCACCGTCCATGCCAAATGAAATTTCAAGGATACGAGATGCGAGTCCAAATCTCATCCAGGCTGCTTACTTAACGGCCATGCAATATAAAACTATTTGAACACGAAATTAAAAAAAAAGCAATGAAAATACCATGAGAAAAAAATTAGTTATTTACAAAGATGCTTCATGTTAAAAATTCAGACAAATTATTCGAAACAAATTAGGGAATTAAAATGTTTCTGATGAGATCAAAAAGAAGCAAATCATACATATATTGATACAAAGGGTATTATTTAATTCACTTTTAGTATATTTTCTTCATATTCATACTCTCACTGGTTAATGATATTTACTTCAGACTATAAAAGTACCATGGTTTAAGGAAGCTAGAAGGATGACCATCCAGCTGAGTATGGAACTGACAGGCAAAAGATTTGACAGGATTATTGAATTGCTACCGGGTCACCGACATGAGGATAAAGTTGAAAACACCAAGAGAAGATTGTGTTAATAATGTACGTTCTTTGTTTTTGAGATTTGTGTCTGTGCAAAAATCGATACTGTGTCAATGCAGAAAAGAAAAAAAGGTTCTGACAGATGAGCGAAATCCGAAGAAAATGAAAAATCACATTTAATACTTTGTTAATTAAATCTCATCTTTTGAGAATGCTCACGAGTTACATGAAGATGTTTAATTTTTATCGGGAACTTTTGTTCCAGAACTTGAAACAAAGCTTGTTTTCACCAGGAAATTGAATTGGAAATTCGAAGATAATTTTATTTCATTTCAAAGAAATTTTTAATGAAATTAGACTAAAACTATTTTGCAAAGATTGTTATATATATGTATATATATATATATATATATATATATATATATATATATATATATATATATATATATATATATATATATATAATAATTAGATGCATAAATTTGGTCTATGATCTAAGTATTGTCACTATTCTAAGTATTGAGCATAAATAAAGATTTTTGTGAATAATACATACGGCTTGTAATATATATTTATTCTTCCCTCTCTCTCTCTCTCTCTCACACACGCACGCACACACACACACGCACACACACACACACACACACACACACACACACACACACACACACACACACATATATATATATATATATAATTATAATTGACAGCATTCAGTTCTTCTTCATTTGAAACCAGTGCGTCTTTTCCGTGGCGACAGTCCTTACTTACCTCAGTTTATTGTCGGATTTGAAGGTTCCCAGTCCTGCATCTTTGAGGTCTGTTCAGAGGTTACCGAGCAAGTTTATACAATGGCAGGTTTTTCGAACCTTGTAGTTGTTGTTGGGTCCTACTATTGCGAATTCTAACTTATTTTGTGAAAGAGTTTCTTCAGGCATTTGTAGCACATCACTGAACATAGATCACCATGGTTGAGCCATTTCTGTCGAGAGTGGAATGATGACGAACATCTTGTACAGAACTTTGTTAGAGATTAAGCTTGATGTTTGCCACCACAAACATCAAGCTTATCTCTAGCTACCTTTGGAGTCAGTCATTTGTTGCAATTGTATATCATGAAATGTTTCATCGTACAGCTGCTGTCTCTTTTTTAGAGGAATCTTTGATCTCGAAATGTCAAAGGAACTGCTGAGCATTGAACCCACTATCTTGCTCTTCCCCCAGTCCTTATCTCCCCTAAAGGATGTCTCATTTTCATCTGCTTTTTGTGTGTCAGATACACGGTGAACTTAGTTTTGTCCTTATTCATGAATAGGTTGATATATTTCAGTATTTCTGTGGTTATGGGAAACAGTCTTTTCGGTGGCGTCTTGTACTCATCTATGAAGTCCACATCGTCTGCGTATTCTCTAGTGACATGTCTATTAATGAGATAAAAGGATAGGGTCGTGCATAGCATCTTCATAGAGAGCGCAGGACAGAAGTGAGATAGCAAGTGAAAAGCACAGCAGAAAAGACTGTCTTGACGCAGTCCCTTAGTCTGAAGTCTGCCAATAGTTATCTGACCAGTCGCAACTCATCCACATTACAGCCAGCATGGTGTATCTCATCCAGGATCTTTGATATTTTAATAGTTTCAAAGGCCCCGGATATGGCTATGCCCATTTCGGAGAAATCCTAGTGCTTAAACATAACTGCAGAAGTGAGCATGCGCTTAGCCCCTACAATGTCGGCTCAGCTGCGTCTCCGCTTGAAGCCAAACGGGTAATGTCCTGTGAAGTGGTTGATTTTGTCTGGGATGCGTTGCAGTGTTATTGTGGACAGGATCTGTTTAACAGCACCATAGGTTGCAGGTTGGCTGATGTACCAGATGGTTTCTTTGGTTTGAATTGTGCGATTAGGGTGCTCCATCTAATAACCTGTTTAAATGCTGAGTTGATGATGGACACGATCGCTGGTGACATCACTGGCATACTGAAACACTTCATTACTGATGCTGTCTGGTTTTGGTGAAAGTCGATTTTGCAAGGTTCTGACAGCCTTCCATACTTCTTACCCATTGATCAGAACCTCTAGTGACCTAGGGTCACCTGTGAATGGGCCCAACTGCCAGTTGTCTTCCTTGGTAAACTGCTTCCCGAAGCCGTCGCCGATTGCGTCTGCCTTTTCTTTGTCAATTGCGATAAAGTTTCCATCGGAGAGAGAGAGAGAGAGAGAGAGAGAGAGAGAGAGAGAGAGAGAGAGAGAGAGAGAGAGAGAGAGAGAGAGATGGAATAGGGCCAATAATGAGAGATGTGAGTGTATACCATTAGCCAGAAGCGTATCTGACAGAAAAGGAAGAAGCTATTTGAAAACGCCCCCGAGCCTCCAGTGGAAAGGGGGGCTCAAAAGCTCCATGGACCGTAATTCACTTACTACATTCCTACTGGCATAAATCTCTAGTATTCCCCTGCCTATTCAGCCATCAGCTGAAACTACCAATCGAATTTTGACAATGGAATCTTTACTAAAATGTTACGAAGTGGAATAAATGCTTTTAATCTTTACAGTTAAAAAGTATTTTCGGTAACTTTTTCTTGACTTTCCAATATTTTCAGGCACGAATCGGTCTTTCCCTTTCCCTTTATCTCTCTCTCATAACATAGAGAAATAGGCACCCTTAATAATGTTTATATAAATTAAGTGTATGCGCACATGTAAGTGTGTGCATGGGAGCGTACACTGATTTATATCTAAAAATAATATCTACAGTCATCTCTTTTTGATATATTTACATGTGTACATGCACGCGAGCATCATCCAATGCATAACCTGTGCGTGTATATATAAAGCGAAACTTGAATAAAAGCGATGAATACTTGGAAAAGGGTGACTTGAGGCTGATCATCTTGTATTTTATACAATTCTCATCTACTGATGGAAACAAAAAAAAAGGTGAAGTCGCCATTTTTTTCTATGGCTCGGTTCGTATTTTGCAGACCAAATCTGTAGGAAAAATAAAATAAAGGAAAAATACTGCAAAAACATACAATTTATCATATGGTCAGGTGCATTTATGACCTCCCTTCCCCCAAATGTTTTTTTATGGTATCAGGTGTATTCAATAATGTACAAGTATCACCGTCTGACCAAATCTTCAAAATATCAATAAAAAAAAAAAAAAAAAAAAAATCACTGTCCCTAACCCCTCCACAAAATTTAATCGAAATTTAAATTCGGGGGCAGATAAAAAAATTCATTTCTAATTGAGAGATTTTTTTTGCATTTTTTCCCTACATTTCTGTATTCGCCTAAGTCTGTTCACACGATATCTCGAAAAGTTTTGAATTAAATTTTGTGGGAGAGTAAGCTACGTGATTAGAAAAAGGTAATTGAATTTATGGCCGGATCCAGGAACTTGTTTATGATTGAGAGGTTTTTTTTCATTTTTTTTCTTTATAAATTTATGTATTCATTAATGTCTGTCCAATCAATATCTCCGAAAGTTCCCGATGAATTTCAATGAAATTTTGTGGAAAGTTGGGCTACGGGGTAAGAAAGAAGTGATCAAATTTTAAGGTGGACCCAGGAAATTGTCTATATAGTGTGTACTATTGAATGAAAACATCTATAACTCATGACGTATGTCTGTAGGCTTTTGTATGCCATATCGAAAATTATATCTTTCCATTGGTCACATTGTGGTAGAATTCTAACATGCCCTCACCTGATATAACAAAAACGTTAAGAAACCTTTCTTGGTGATTTTTTGTGGGGTAGGATTGGATTCTTTCATAAATGCAGCCAACTAATTTAGCAGTGAACTTAGACACCATTTTAAAAATTATTCCTTTTCAATTTTCAGACTGTAATAGACTTCTGATATGTTATCAATCACACTTGATAATACAAAAAACACTGAAAAACACTGAATAATGAATGAGTAACGTGTATTATAAGGATTTCGCAGCCATTTCGGACACCATCTTGGAAATTGTATCTTTCTAGTGGTCAGATTGTGATAAACTTCAAGTATGTTATTGAGCACAATTATAACCACATTTTTTTAAAGAACTTATTGAAGATTCATAAAAACTGTACTACATGCTACTAATAAAAGCGTCCAGGGGACACCAGACGAGCTACACTTCAGTCCACACTATGAAATCGAGAAAGTAAAACATCTCATTTTTTATTGAATATCAAATGTCTAGTTTGCATACATCTTTTGATGAACAATAACCCATTTCTTTCTGAACTTTTAGTGATCATAGCCGAAAGAATATTGAGTGTATGTAAAAGAATGGCGTATTTGTCTATTTTTTTACAGTTGTAAAATATAAGTATCGCCGAGATTTAACATCTCTTGCACTGAGGAGAACCGCCTACTCGTTGATCTGATATGGGCCTACGTCGCAAACATGAATTATTCAAATGTTCTCTTATCAACTTGTTGACATTTCGGAATTTGGAAACCAAAAGCCGATGGAATTATGAAGCCTTAAAAATTCTAATTGTGTCAAATAAAAATGAATTATTCAAATAGATTTATCGACATCTATATCTTGATGTTCACCTGTCGAGCCTGGAGGTAGTCCAGTTGGGCTTCTTGAGAAAAGACACCATTATTTTTGCTGTTAAATGTGACTATAGTTTCCATTTTACTGACTCCAAATACTTTGCTGCACACATTTTTCATTCTACCGTTAAACGATACCAATTTTGACAAAATTCAAATCGATGAATAACTTCTGATCTAAAGTAAGAGTCATAGGAGTTGCGAAAAAATCATGAATATATTTACTAAGGCATAATTCTAAAAACATTGCATTGGTATAAGGGAATCTTTATCAACAAAATATAATGAGTTGTTTCTCTATAGCATGATATGAAGAAACAAAGAAAATATGCGTTTCTCGAAATATTCCTGTGCACAAATTTTCCCTTATTTTTTCATTTATTCCTGTAGACTTCTTGTGGACATAGGACTGCAACTACCCTGCTGCGATTTCAGTAGCAACTTGATTTTTACAGAGTGGGATTGCTAGCCCCACGTTAAACCCTCCACTAAGACCTGGGCTTGCGACTAGTTAAAGTGACTGCCAAGCTTTAGGTTTTCTTTAAATCAGAGTAGTATTTTCCTAAATGAACTGCGTTACAGGGATAAAGAGCTGCTCCACTATTCACCCATAGCTGAAGGAGAAGTAAATGCATGTCTTTCCCAAGGGAGTTGTTCCCTATCGCCATAAAAATGAAGAACAAAAAGAGGAAAAAACAATGTTTGAATCAAGATAAAAAAAAAGACCATGCCGAATTTCATGACAAACACTTGAAATATCATAAAATTAGCGCTATGCAATTCCGATTCTTCCCAATCAATACGTGCTTGAACAGTAAACATACTAACTATCTGCAGGCAAATACTTATTTTGATAGTTTTGTAGGTCGCAAGGAAAAGATTATTGTGTTAGATATGTATTCGTCACATAGAACGATGCTCAATGATCTGCGTTAGTGTAAACGATTCAGAGGATGTTGCATCTCTCAATCATACAAAGCACGAGTTGTCTGTGGCAAAAATGTCGATTAATCAATATTAGGCTATCATAGAAACATTTTGCACTTGACAAGAAAGAGTCTATTTGTAGCATGCATGTTCCATTGGAAATTGAACCTTAAGCTCTACTCTCCTCTGTCATGAGATTGCCATCATAGCAATAAAAATTGGTTGTCTTAAATTAGTATAGACTATTTTTGCTTTATTAGGACACTAATCCCTTAACATCAATGCGACATCAGAGAATCATCCAAGTTCGACTCGCTGTTGCATTAGAATATCTACTAAAAGTTTTAATGGCTATAAGTCTGCCGTATTCTGTTCGGACAAAATTGCAAATTTCCATCGAAATAACGATTAAAAAGAAAGAAAGTAAATCAAACTAAGAAGAAATGAAATATCAAAAAGCGTCTTACGCCATAATAGAAGAGAGGGGATTGTTTTGCTGGCGAATCTGTCTAACAAATTTCCCAGCAATTAGTGTTTGAGTCCTGTTAAAGGGCAATGTTTCAAGGCAGACATTTATAACTGATTAGCACTACATTTTCGTTGTCTCGGCATCCTGTACATACTTCTATTTATATTCTATATAAAAGCGATCTCTCTCTATCTCTCTCTCTCTCTCTCTCCATACACACACACACACACACACACACACACACTCACACACACACACACACACACACACACACACACACATATATATATATATATATATATATATATATATATATATATATATATATATATATATATATATATATATCGATAATTATACAATATGTCTGCAATTAGCTATGTAAACTTTGGACTCATTCACTATTAAATAATGATATTCATCTCAACTTATAAAAAATACTCCAACTAAATAACAAGTGCAAACAAATTAACAGTTCAAGAAGAAACAGCAATACTTTTACAAAGTTCAATTGATAACACGTGTTAAGTTGCTGAATGAGAAAAATGGCTGCTACAAATACAACGGAATTTATCAGACTTGACGATGAGGTCATTGAGTATTAATCCTTAGAGAATGATAGACTTTTCTAATGGAATGGTCATTGCTCAAAACCGAATCTAAATTGGCAAATGCAACGTGAAGAATTCAAATACGAAGTAGAAACTTACTCAAAAGACAGTTAAATTTTATAGAGGGGACTCATTTATTGCTCGCAAAATCATTATATCTATCATTATGTGGAACCATCGTGAAGAAAATCTCAATAAATCGCTGGACTATCTTTAAAGACCAAAGTTAACGGATTTACGATGTTAGAAAAAAAAAGTTTCAGAAAACACATCAAAAGATTTGATTTTCCTTGTCTACTCCATCTAAGCAATATTTTTTGTTTTAGGAATAAACGAGCAAAATAATTACAAGGCCCTAATAAGTATTTTGACAATTTGGAAACTCTGCTAACTTTAAATTCTTGGCAATCGTTAATTTGAACCTAACACGAAGGCAAAGACTTGCTCACCAAAAAAAACGTCCAACACTCTAAAAAGAAAAAGAAAAAGAAAATATACCCAATAACCTCATCATTCAGCTTCACAATTTCTGCTATTTTCATCACTTTTTCTGATTATTTAACCATTGATTTATCGTCTGTTTCTCGCGATGGTAGTCCTTTCTCTTCTCTTGGTTGTATTCGTTGTACAATCCATCATGGCATTTATAAAATAGATAATGGCCAATTTTGCTTCGTATTCTAGATTAAGCCTTGTTGAAAACATTTTCCGGCTTGAACTGTTGTTTTTATCACTGAAAGCATTACACATAAAATATGTCACAATTAATTTTTCTGCAAGTTATTAAGAAGCTAAATGGCATCTGATAAGTTTAAAAGAAATTGTTTTGTACACATGTATTTCCAAATTTCAGCCTTCGGTAAAACATCACGAGTTTTTAAAAAAGGACATTTGTGTGTAGTGCATCGGAAAAGGTTATGTTGCAAAAAACATATAAAAATAAGGGTGTAATAATTTCTTTAACGATTATTTCGAATGGAAATCAGTGAAATATGTATTTCAAATGATGTACCACGGTATTGGATACGATAGTAAATTCACAGCAACCAACGATAATTATGTTGGGCAGAGCCAACTCAAGGTACCGTCAACATCAGCAGTCGCCTAGAGTGCTCACTGCTAGAGGCGCCTGGTATGTGTCTTTGACAGTAGGACTCACTTTCCCAATACTGAAGTGGCAATGGGCTGGTCATGTTGCTTGATTGTCAGACAATCGCTGGACATCACGACTCACAACGTGGATCCCCAGGGATCACATGCGAAATAATGTCCAGCAGAATATTAGATGACGAGAAGATCTACACAAGTTTAAAAAATATTGGCTCTGTGACGCCCATGATAGAGGGGTCTGGCGAATCTTGTCCTATGGTGGATGCTAAAAGGCTGCTGCTGCTGCTGATAATGATATTTTATCTGGTCTCTGCTGGGAAGTAGGTAGGAGTCATCTCTGGTTGAAGCAATTGTCTGTTAATGTTAACAATTTATATAAAATAACATTTTTATGAAAAATCAATCGTAACTTCTCTGCTGTCAACTATGCTCGCCAACACTTTACCACAACACAATATGTATATTCCATTGGGTACTTTAAAGGTTAGCAGACGAATCGTAAAAAAGAATTGTATATGAAATATTTTGAGATCTTTTACCGGAAATAAACCCCCCAATTGCTGCGATCATCGCGACTAAAACAGTTAATAAAGACCAGGAAACGCCTGGCGGAGGTATCAAATGAGTATTTATACAAGGGAAAAGAAAACCAAAACATGTTGAACATGAAAGAGAAATTACAATGTACTATTTACATTAAGAAACCCCAGTTTAACCACATAAACACAAGACTTATTGGGTGGCCTCCATCTGGTGGCCCTGATTGTATATTAAAAATGTTATTTTCTGTACCTTTTTTTCTCTTCTCTTTCCGCTTTTGTCTCTAGGGTAGCCAGTTAATAATAATGATAATGATTAATAATAGTAGTAGTCGTAGTAGGTGTACGTCTAAGAAAACTGTATACAAAAAATAAGGTGGAAGTCAATACAAATATTGGAGTGAAAAAAAATCGCTCCAGGATAGGGAATGAAAGTAATGAATGTCATAATAAAGTTGTACCCCATTTATAATTGTAGGGGGACTTGGAATTTGGTAAAGAGGTAAAGGAAGTGTGCAAGGTTGATTAAAGTGGAGACTGCGATAGTTGGAGAACACTGCAGTTTGTAAATATGTTGTTTGGATAACCGCTGGCTTCAAAAAAGAACATACGTTTTGTGTGCCTTCCATGGCTCTCTATATCCCCCTCTCTCTCTCTTAACACACAGACAGACATAGATACACACATATAGTCAGATAGAGGGAAGTACAACGGCCATATATGTATTTGTATGTATAATATAAGTATAGCGAATACATATGCGTATAATCGATATATATGTTGGAGCATATGTCCATTTCCTTACTATACACAAACACACACACACACACACACACACACACACACACACACACACACACACACACATATATATATATATATATATATATATATATATATATATATATATATATAAAGATTATAGGTATCCCTTTGGGGTTTGATCTTGCGCCGTAATGGGCAAATTTGCATCTACATAAATATGAATATATATTCATGTCGTCTTTAATTAGAACTAATATAAAGCGAGCAACTTTAGGTCGCACCACTTTTATCGATGGTTTATGTTGTCTTAATGATGTCGGAGAATTCGGAAATCTTATAGTGCTATTTACCCTAAAGATCTTGTACTAAAGTGTTACAACACCGGAATGCAAGTAACGTTCTAAGATTTGGATATTAAAATAAAGGATAGTGTTTGTCTATAAATTGTTTGACAAACGAGATTCATTTCCTGTTCCATATTGCACGTATTTCATTTAGAACAAATAATATTTCATCTTATATATTTCATGGAACTACACTTAGATTAATTGGTTTTATACCGAACATTGTTTCTTTAGTTAAAAGAATGGTCAATCAAGGCGGTGAAATTTTAGACAATTTGATAATGCCATGACTCGGTTATGTTATCTTATTTGATGATATAGAAGAAATTATAATATTGATGGTGTATGACGTGAAAAATTGGGTCTAAGCTTAGTGATCTTGAAAAAAATTGTCGAATTCTTTAGTTGAATATGTTGGTAGAAAATCAACTCGAAAAAGGTTTTCTGTGTAACTAATATTCTCAAAGATGATGTCATAAGTTGGTTTACATAAAGTCCGAGATTAAAACCGACACAATGCATTTAATATTCACTTGGGTGAACACTCAATAGAAACGAGTAACATCTGTTGTTACACTTATTGATTCCTCATCAAATACGTTTCTTTGGGTAACCTACGAAAGTAAGCTCTGTAAACCCAACCCTAAAATTAAATGATGAGTAGTATAGAATAGCATCCATATACAATACATTATGATAATACCCTAAAATAAGAAATTACATGTAGTATCACACAGCCCTAAAAATAATAAAATAAAGCTATATAATAAAGTCATAGCTTAAAGGGAAGTGTTTGATCAACACTAACGGGAAGCCATGTTAATATAACTGTTTTGTTTTTAAATTCCTGAAACGGTTAAATGGTAAACAACTGATGATCCAAACAAGAAAAATCCACACACACAACCATAATATCAAATTCTATATAAATCATAACAACCACTGAAAAAATTACATAAATTTCATCATCAGATATTTACTGGATATATTTAGGGAAAAAAGTTTTTTCATAAATTTAGTGTTTAAAGCTGTAAAGCTTTTTAGACTATGTGTGTGTGTGTGGGGGGGGGGAGTTACACATCTCTCTCACCAACATTCGTTTTCAAAGCCAAGCCATTCATTCATGCATATATATATATATATGCCCGTAAAAGAAAGAAGACTTGAGAAACCCAATAGGCGAGGGTATGTATATGTACACGTCTGTAAATGTAATTTGTTGGACGAAATCACCGTCAACACAAAGCCAGATTGATGGAGGCTACAGTGAAGATGGAAGACGCTTGAGATGACAAATTTAGCTGTCTGCAGCAGGTGCTCTCTATAAGTATTTACGTGTATATGTACATCTATAAGCATAATCATCATTATCAGTCTTTTAATGTCGTTGGACGTGGACCTTCCCAGGATTCGCCACACTTCTCTATTATGGATGGCGCAGAGCCTGTACTTTCTGAATTAGTTTAGTTCGTCTCTCTATCTAGTATTCTGCCGACTTCAGTTGTGCATGTGATCTCTGGGGATCCATGTTGTGAGTCGTGATGTCCATCGGTTGTCTGCCATTCTTGCAACCTGACCAACCCATGCATAACTCAGCGCAAATGTTTGCTTTTCTTCGTTGGTAACAATAAAAATGAAAGACGGCTAGAAATTAGTCTTTTGTCTGGATTAATTATGTGCAACGTAGTGTATGTTGTTTTCATTTGATTAATCGTACCTCAAACACACACACGTATACATACATACATACATACATGCATATATATATATATATATATATATATATATATATATATATATATATATATATATATATATATATATATATATATATATATATATGTGTGTGTGTGTGTGTGTGTGTGTGTGTGTGTGTATATATATAATCAGTGTTTAAATATGATTTGATTTATCCGAGAGGGTGGTATTAAAAAAAACAATGTAGGATGTTAATTTGTTGTAAAGATAGAATATTTTATTACGTTAACATGTTTTGTCATGTTACAGAATGTGAGGAAATGCAAATGTGGAGTCTTATTACTTCGATGTTCAAATACTCTCAGCCATAAACATTTCATCGGTGAAACCTACTGACCTCTCAAATAGAGAGTATATGAACATCGGATAGAGTTGAAATAGATGTCCAATTAAATATTTTTGTCGATCACTGTAACAAAATGTGCCACAATTTCGATCTAAGAAATGCCTGAATAATCAAGAATGAATACGATAGATATAAAAGAAAATGCATCGAATCAGCATTAATCTCGGATAGTAACACAATAGATCAAAAGTATGGTTTCCGCGTTATCTCCCCTCACTTAGCAAAACTAATACTCATGCAACGTAAATTATCGAGGTATGAGAAGGTTGCAAACCAGATGGAAGCTGGGATAATTAAACTCATCTCTGTAAACCCTTTTTCACTACACCTAAGCCGGACAGACAGACACACACTCTGCTAGGATACATACTGCAGGTCCCTTTTAGGAGTCTACTGAGACATTTTAATTTGGATATTAAGCACCTTAATGAGTTAGTCTTGAAAGTGTTAATCAACTCATAACTTCAATGAGTATTTGCTAACTCATATTTTCTTAGTCCTGCTCATTATTGATACATTACGAGTTATCTGCCCATCAGTGAAACTTATGAGTTATCTGCTCATTAATTGCTACAAAACACATTGGACAGACGGGTTTTGTAATTCTCTCTTTATTTTGACCTGTAGCAATTTTAAAGCAGAACATTTCGCCCACTTACCCAAGTGTTTACTCCCAAGTCAGGTGATCATTTTTTCTAAATTTTGAATTCTTTGATATCATCAAAAAGATCTTTACCTATCCTAGGACACAATGCACAGTCATTGGATCAATGTAGTTGATTTCATCATGGGTGTGATATGGGTAAGATAGCTTGAGGGAGTCCATACCTCTACAGGCTAGTTTGAAATCATAGATGTCCATCTCCACGACTGGTGACCAACCATGGCTTGAGAACCCAGTATTTTCTTATATTTACCTATAGATTGGGATAGGGAGAAGAGATAGTTTTATGCCTTTCCCAAAGGCATTAGTACATTCGTGAGCACAGATTGTCTCAATTAGAGTTTGAACCCGGCTCACTGAGCCCATAATCTGTGCTGTTGAATATTCCACCACACTGCACTTCCATTAAAGAGACACAAAACCTTAACCGACAATTACGATCCATTGAAAGAAACTGTATCTATTTGAAATTTTGAATGTTACCTTTATGTAAGAAAAGGTTTCCTATTATGCAAAACGTATCTTCTTCATTTTATTGTTGTCAGTTAATGTTCGTTTATCTGACAAGTTCTTTTTAAATTGTCGCCTATTTGTCCGGGTGACTTTGAACGCTAAGATTTGTTTAAAACCCACAACAGTAACTGGTATTGTAGCCAGGTTATAAAGTTAGTTTGAATGTTAAAACTCAAAGGGAGTACGTAGTTATTATTTTGTATGATGGCGCCCCCTATTCTTTTAGTCAAGAATTTAATACGAAACCCTTCTTTTAGCTGGATATCTAAAACGTCGCTTCCGATGCCGACTTCCTATGAAAGCCTGGAACACACATGTTCAATTGCTCATTTGCCCCGGCGCTTCTAGCCGAATACTCTGTCTCTCTCTCTTCCCCCATCAATAGGATTGGTATAATTTCGTCGGCCTCTCAGCCGATCCGAATTTGACCATTTTTCCCACCGTGACGAATCACTGCCAATCTTGAGGCATCTCTCGTACGCACAGTTACTCAACTGTGTCCTCGCCACGAGCATAAAACGTTCTATACACTCCTATCTCTTATGAATGAAATGGCAATGTCTTTTACTGCACAACAGTCACGATGATATATCTTCTAATTCACCTTACTTCGGGAAGTGAACATGGATTAAACCCCATGTGTATCCCGTGTCTTAGTTGGTCTGCCCGTCGTGTGTTTTCCAGCGTTAGAGAATGACCCCCAAATTGCTCACACGCAATCCCAAATACATCGCCCACAACTTGGCAGTTAGGCATATGCACCGATACCCGGTCTCCATAATCATTCCTTGGTACGCTCAAAGTCTTATGGATTCATAGCAGTTCAGACATCTCTGCTGCAACACACAACTACCACTATGGGTCGGCACAAAGCTCCCATTTTTTGCGTAGAAGCTATCCCCATTTTCTCTTCTCTTTTCTCCACGATCGTGTTCATGTTTTCTCATATGTATTCCATTTCAGTCCTGTATTGTTATGATTGTTTATGTATTAAATATACGTTTTATTTGTTCGTCTGAATACTTGTTTGGATTTCCTTTAATCTGTTTGATCTCTGCGTCCTCAGTCATACTTGGCGCGCATATTCTCCATGCTGTCATGGCGACCATACATCTCCCTTTCTTCTTCAACATCATCACTGACGACCATGTGTGGGCCCACGAACACATCAGGCAACCATTTTTCAATGATAACTGATGACCCCAGAACTATATATAAACCCAAATCCAAACCTAGAACCTAGAGTATATATAATGAAAGCAAAAAAAGAATGTTTAACTGTAGGCTCATAAAGTCATAGTGTATTAAAAAATCAAGACGTAATAAAAGCATAAGTCATTCAATCATTTTACATTCTAAACGTAAAATGGAAAAAGTATGAAGAATGTAGAAAATACTGGGAAATTGGTTGAATGAAGTAATGAACCCAGAAAGTTCTTCCAGAGTCACGTGATAAAGTAAAATCTGAAATAGCAATAAAAAATAATGAGATTCTACTTTTATCGCACAAGGCAACTTAAGATTTTGAAAAAAAAATGTTGAAAAGGCACCAGTCTTGAAGCATGTGCTCAAGAGAAGCGAACATTCCCTCTAGCCTCCCTCTGGCTACGTCACTGACGGCAACCACCCTTGCACTCAAAAGCTGGCCTTATAGGTCAGTTCCATCACAACTATAATTGAACTTTTAACCCTGAAGCACTCGTCACTGGGTTGATTTCCTCTGTTAGTGCAATGGAAGAGCTTTAGTGAACATACGTGTGAAGTAATTATTTCAGGCTAGTTCAAACACCCACAATTGTTGTTTGTATTTCATTAATCATGTTGTCATAATCATTTTTTTCACAAGTTAAAGGATGGCCCGTGTCACTTGAATGAATAAATAAAGCAATACTTTAATTACTTTAGTAAAGGAAGTTTATCGTTTGTTTTCTTTTGTTTTGTTTTTTTGTTTCTTGGTAAGACACACACACACTAACTCTAAAAGCGAGCGGATATACAAGAATCTGTTCTTGGGGATAGAAAAAGGAAGGTACTTGAAGACTTTTAGATAGAGACGAGCTGTGAACGCCTATGCATGCATAAACACGTTTTGCAACCAGTGCACCCAAGTTTAGTAACTTAAAATTATGCAGTAATTCATAATTATACCCATGATCATAATTATGAGTATGGTGCTAATGATGTATTGTAATTATACTTGTATAAGTATAAAATACTCTTACTAACCTTCAATAAAGCTGCTCCTGCTAACCAAAATCTGATAATACTAATACTAAAAGACAGTCAAGTCTCTTTACTGTGACGCCGTTCACATTCCCATGATGCAGTATTTAATTTATTCTTTAAATGAACATACGTGCATCTTTTGCCTCGTCTTTATTTTCCATCATAATCGAATCACGAATCTTCAATACTATGTTCATTGACGTTTAAAGATACTTGTAGAACATAATCATTCAGTTTACCTTTTTTTCGCTAACTAGTTAATGTTTGTCACCTTCAAACTGAGAAGTGTGCAGCGTGCGCATGAGAGAATCATGCTCAACCTTACATGGAGAGATCACAAGACCTCACAGTATATAAAGAAGAAAACAGGTGTTCGTGACATCATAGAAACTATTAAAAAACTCAAATGGCAATGGGTAGGCCCTGTTGCAAGAATGAAAGACAACCGATGGACACCGCGTCTGACAACATGGATCCCCTGAGATCATATAAGAAACTGAGGCCGACAGAACACAAGATGGAGAGATGAACTTGAAAGATTTAGGAAATACTGGCTCCGCGATGTCCATGATAGGGAATTGTGGCGAATCATAGGGAAGGTCTATGTCCAACGACGAACGTTGAAAGACTGATGATGATGAATTTCCTCTTTCGGTTTGTACAGCCCGGCTGCAGCCATGTTTTGTGGATAGTATTCATTCCGTTAAGTTTACAAAGATCTATTTCAAATTCTGTTGATAGCCTTTTTAGTTTTTACCGAAAAATATTGATTAACTGTGTCGAATTCAGAAGTGTGCACATGGATTTATTACAGGAAGAAAAAGATTTTTGCGCTCACTGACTAATACGAATTAGAAGGAACATCGGATATGAGTCACCTTATCCAGGTCGGGAGTCCAGATTTAGTTGATATAGACAAGCAAATTAAAATATGTCAAGTTGTAAATGTAGCTGCCCCCGACTGGACCGGAAAGAAAGTAAATAAACAAAAAAAATGATGTCATAGAAGAGTAGCAGTTATGCTCATATTCAGTGGAGCACTGGGTATGCTCTCAAATACCCTTTCAAAGAGAATCTAGGAAAGAATAGAGACGGTTCAGACTACCAGCGCCCCCTATTAACCACGAGGCTGTTGAGGCACAGTCTTCAAGCTTCCAGACACTAAGGGGGCCCTGAGTAGATTTAAGGGGTCTTGAGTAAGCGATGGTCGAAATATTGTTTTTTTTTCACAATAACCCTTTGGCTTTGGTTCTTCTTCTTCTTCTTCTTCTTCTTCTATCTATCTATCTATCTATCTATCTATCTGTCTATCTAAACAGAACATGTCTTGGAGATTTCGTGTAAATTTCAGAGAAGTTTGAATTCTATTTTGCATTCGACTCACCTAACCTCAAAACCAAATTCCCGATTTATACACCGAGTTTTACGTTAAATAGTAACAATCTATCTACTTCTTTTTCTCTCTATATTTATATTATTGAGAAATAGATACATGATCCGTCAGAATTATTATATATTACGTAATATTATATTGAAACTCATTTTTAAATGATCTCCTGTTATTATCGGTGAATGTATCATTTTGATCCAGACAACGTAAATAGAATAAACAAAGAAAATGGGCCTGCGGCAGGAATTGAACCTGCGACTGATAAGGTAGCCGATTCAACGTTGATTTCCTCTGACCATTGAGCTGAATAACCGCCGGTAATACAGAGGCCCAAATAACTGTTTTAACTCCAAATTATCATTTTCTTCTTTCACGGTCAATATCTAATCCATTTGTTTCTTTCAACGCAGACAATTATGTTGTAGGGAAATGGATATATGATCAGACAGAATGATTATAAATTGCGTTATATCTTATAGACACTGTATTTGAAATGATGATTGTTTTTTCTATTCACGTTGTCTGGGCTAAATGATACATTCACAGTGTTGTAATGGGAGATCATATGCATCTGGCCCATATTAAGACCACGGATATTTTGAGTTTGAGAAAAAATGCTGAAAATTCGAGGAAGTTGATTTTTGTCTCCATCGATGGTGGGAAGATATGGTCTGAAAACTGAAAATGTACAAATAATATCCACACAACTGCAATACTGAAAATCGCTACTATAAATATTAAGGATAGTACAGGATATTGAAGAGACTTGCTGTCTCTCGGATAGTACAAGGTATTTGGGAGACTTGCTGTCTCTCCAATACTCGAGCATCTCCTCAGCATTCTAGATACGATGCAAACTACGCTTCCACCAAACGCATCACAAAAAATATGGCTGTGGTAAAAAGGGCTTGCAATCACACGAGCTTCATTAAAACTTACAAGAGAATATTTGTAATAATAAGAACAACAATAATTATGAACAAGGACAGTTTTAAACCCAAAGTTAGAATCTCATGCTGTTCGAATCAAACATTTCCCTAATTTTCACTTTTACCAAAACAAAGCTAGAAACTGTTCAGAATTGATTGAAAAGGGTTGATAATGCGCATATGCACGAACTGTTCATGTATGGCCTTAAAAAGCCTTGACAAATAATTGAAATAACGAATTGATGTTCGAGCAGTAATTCCAGAGAGAATGCATTGCCTATGACATTGTTTCAGCCCTGTTTCATTGTTTCAGATCACAAGGTATTTGTTTATTTTCACTTCAAAAGGCGATTTGATGACAGCACAATGGAAGAGTGTTTGCGTGGGTAGTTTAAAGTAAAAGACATCTTTTAAGTAAGAGACATGCTTTTTCCAAAGGCAAAGCTGTAAAGCAATCGGGAAGCCATTGTCATTGAAACTTTGTCGACGCTGCTGAATGGCATCCAATTCATTGGGCCAATTATGACTATAATGATAAAGATTAAAATAATGACTCGAGGAAGGAAAGAATTAAGGAAAAGTTAAAACAAGAATTAGACAGAGAGGAACAATCTGAAGCAGAGAGAAATAACTGCAATCGTCCATCACATCAAATAGAATGAATAAATATACAGAAGTACGTTGTTTTTGGCTCTCAATAAACATTTTTGTCTCTCGGGCTATTAAAGACATTTTGATGTAAACGATATATATATATATATATATATATATATATATATATATATATATAGTTTGATTTTGCGTATTTTTTTGGAAATACATTTGAAATACACTAGAAGAGGTCTCATTGCATTGAAACGACAGGCCAAACTGTAGTGTGACATATATATATGTGTGTGTGTGTGTGTGTGCACTCACATACACTAATCGCTTAACATTAAAATGACAAAAAAAGCATGAACTCCTCAACCCAGGAATTGTGCTTATCAATCGATGACGCCGATTCTTCGCAGACAGACACGGTAAATAGCGAGGCCTAACTACACCCAACCACCACAAAACCAGAAACTAGTTCGCTGCGAGTTTCACACATGTACCAAACCAAGAAAAAAGTGAAATGAAAGAATGGAAAAATTGAGAATTCTTCCACGGATACATTCCTGTTTTGTCTTGGATTTACTTGTATATTACACTTGGACAGATTGATAGATAGACAGGGGCGGGCAGTCATATAGATAAAATAGAGTGTGTGTATGTGTGTGTGTGTGTGTGTGTGTGTGTGTGTGTGTGTGTGAAAGAGACAGAGAGAGCGAAAGAGAGAGGACGGAAGTGCATAAAAAAACATTCTTTTCTTTTTTGATTCTGAGTTGTGCTTTCCCGGGAGATCAAATTATAAGAAAATCTCCATTATGCTTCTTTTTCTCGAAGATACTTTGATCTTGTCGGGTGTGTAAACATCCCACATTCAACTAAAGTAGATGTAAAAAGCCATCATCAAATTTTATTCTTCGATTTCAAAGTTCTGGATTTCATCAGCGAGTGTTTATCGACACTGTTGTTTTTACTTTTTTTTAAAAAGAAAATTTAAAAAGAAGTACGATGCCAACCCTCCGATTTAGAGATGCCGTGTGGGAATCACATAAAATGGTGGCCAAAAGTGATGTCCGGCCCAGGAGAATTGACGGTTTGAATAAAGGGCTAAAGCTCCAATTTAAATATCACTTTTGGCCACCACTGTATAAATATCCAATTCTAATATTTGTCGATAGATGTTTGTCTCTTCGTAACTTTATTTGTTACATTGTTCCTAAATTTATAGACTTCTAAGCGGCTGCACCCTGCTGGCTGAGAATTCGGTTATAGAAGTAACTCGACCCCATAATAAACATACGATATATGGCACTGACCTGGTGGTGACCCAAAACGTAAATTTGGCCATTTTCAAATATCAGGGAGAGAGCTGCATCTTATGGGCTACAGATTTGTGTTCAAGCGTAATGTGGCCCCAGGATTAACATAGGATATATTATATATTATTTCTATACAATGTTGCTTCACTATGGCTCATTCTCAGTAATTGGGAACAATTTCTGGTGCTCCATATTATCAGTAATCTCAAAGCTATATGGCCTTTAATTCAGAGCACAACAAATATTTGATCTTTTGAAAAAAAATAGATTCAGTAGAATCAGCAAGATTTAGATGATAGATTTTAGAAAGAAATTTTCATCCCAATGTTGCTTCATTATCATAAACTCTCTCTATATTATTTAATTCTGTATATGTATAGATTGAAGTGTTAGAAAATCTCGATAAACTGATTACAATATGTCAAGCTAATCTCTTAATCCTACTCTTCTCTCAGCAAAGATGACTCACTCTACTGTGACTGCAGCAAAATTAGTATTAACTGAATTTACTATTTTGTTTACATTTTTTATGAAAATTCGACTACAACCTGCCCAGGGGTTCCTGATGCCCTGGGCAAGCTGAACTTCACCGTATTTTAATGTTTAGTATTATCTTATTTATTCATGTTATGTAGTAAGAAAAGAAAAATGAATACGTAGGAATCGAGAATTTATCACAGTAATCAGGTAAATTTCCTTTTGCTAATTATTCCTCTTATTTCCATCATAACAGAATGCATTTAATTATCAGATATTACTGAAAAATCTGACTTCCCATCAGGGTAAGTTCTTATTTTGATTGTATTTATTCTGTTTGATTTATTCATTTTCCCATTTTCTATTTGGAATTGGAAAGTCACTGATACATGGCTTGGCAACCTGGGTGACTGTTCATGTTGCCCGTATCTTCAGCATTGAAGATTTTGAAAAATGTGCTTCCTGAATGGTAAATGTATTTATTTGCTCTTCAAATTCTCTTGAAATACATTTTGTTGTCATTCCTCTATGAATGTTTATTTCCTCAATATCACAACCTTTCTTCTTATTTATTCATGTTTATTTTGGCACATTTACATGAAACTGCAGGCCCTTAAAGAAACTGTAATTTTGAGATAAGGTATCTGAGATATCTGAGCTTGAGAATTTCTTATAACCAGTTTTTTTTTAATTGACTGCTTTAAACTTCAACAAAATCTCAAAATAATATTATCTTTCTCGAAGTGGCTTCTACACTATGTCTTTACTGTATGTTTAGATACATATTTGGTCTTTTGCCAATGTTCTTCTTGGAAAAAATAAGAAAAAAATGAACGCACATGTGTGCAACTCTGTGCAATTCGATCTGCATCTTTATTTACCCTAACCGGAAGATAGATTTCCTGTTTGTTGTTATTCTGAAATTTTCAGCTGACATGTTCAGTATTGCTTAAAAACTTGAAACAAAATAAACAAAGAAAGGGCATATTTTCTTCATTTCAAGTAAATATAGCAAATTTGTTCAGAATCAGAGGGCATATAAAATGACTAAGTAAGAACAACTATTCAGTGGAAATTGTACAAATGACTTTGGTTTGATCATACAGACCAATGGTATCATCAAATACCAGATAAATAAGAATAACTTAGTTCAGACAAGGAAACCAAACCAAGTCATTGTAAAAAAAATCTGGAAGATTGGGGATGTCATCATTTTAGTAAATCATTAAGTTGAACTGAAAGAAAGTGGCGACTGTACCCATCATTATTGGAGTGCTTTATAAACTTGATCTCTCTCTCTTGTATATATATCTTTCTCTCTGTGCCACTGTCTCTGTCTGTTTGTCTGTCTGTCTCCATACTTACATAGGATGTACATATGATAGATGACATTTGTCAGGTCAATTTTGGCATTTTCAACTGAGACAGCTGCACTCTATTGGCTGCAAATATGTGTACAAGGGTGATTTCACCCCAGGATGAACATATGGTAGGTGGTACTGATCTTTAAAGGTCAACTGAAGGTCAGGTAAATTTTAGCTGGTATTTTCAAATCTCTCTGAGACAGCTGCTCATTATAGTCTGCAAATCTATGTACAAGAGTAACTTGACTCCAGGATAAACATAGGATAGGTGACACTAACTTATGGTCGGATCAATTTTGGCATTTTCTAATAAGTTTAATTTTGGCATTTTCTGCTCATCTGATCCCTACTTTTTTAAGGAGCTCTATCTTGAAATTTACTATAATTTTTAGTATTGATTACTGTTTTCCTAAGCAATGTAGGTTACCATAGCTAGGATGAATATATATATATATATATATATATATATATATATATATATATATATGTATGTATGTATGTATGTATATATCGCTAATTATTAAGGTAAGTAGATTAGAATTGGAAATGAATAAAATCTGCCCTTTGGTTAAACTTTTCCTTCTTCTTACTTCATATTATTGTTATGCATTTAAGTAAAATAACATGCACTAAATATTGTCTGAAATGTCATTGAGTAGAAATCATGTAGTTTTATTTCCTTCTTGTGTAGAGAGTGAGACATCTAATAGGAAAGAATTCAAAAGAATAAGATGAAATAAAATAATAGGTTGAACATTGAAGAAATGTATGACAAGGACTCCCAGTAGTGCAGTGATAATCGACCTACTTAGCACAGAGGGATTTCCTAGTAAACTTTGGAATTTTTTCCATTAAAAGGAAGATCAAATGAACTATTCGATAAATAATCATGTAAAAATGATTACTTATGCTACCGCTACAAGTATGTTTTTTATCATAAATAATCCACTAAGTTATAAACTTTGTTATGTTTCTGATGCCTCTTGAAAAATTCTTGCAGAATGTATTTAATGGTAAATGGTATCAAGTGTGACATTGATAAAGAAGTGATTTGAAATGTCACCATATATATCCTTCAATGTCAAAACTACTGAAATAAAAAAAGAAGAAAAAAAATAAAGAAATATCAACTTTTATGATTACAATTACTACTATGAAAAGATGTTCATCATATCTATTTATATATCAAGCCAATATTATTGGTGATATTTTTTGTCTGTAACATTTGCCAAGGAAGATAATTGTCACATGCTAATTATTTCTTTTATTTGTTGCAAATGTGTAAAAAATTTAGGTTCAATCTAGATGAACAAGAAAATGCAGAGTAACTCTATGTTTTAATATTTTTCCAGTACAGTGCAAAATTATTGAAATATTGCCATCAATTATGGCATGAATAAACTTGCACATATCAATGAATCATATAAGGATTTTAAAATGTTTTTTACACTTCAGAAAATCTAATAAGTTCATAGCATTTTTTGTCAGTATGCCTGGTTTTAGAGATAGAAACTCAAAACCAAGTGGGTTATTTTTATAAAGTTTTATAGTTTATGGAAAAATAAAAAAAACCCTATTTGGCAATTCTAAGGTTTTAAAATTAGGATTGAAAATGGCTATGAATTAAACTATTTGTTTCATTAGTGAGGATTCATAATGACATCCATCATATTTACCACTTTTTCTATTGTATACATTTCTGCCATCAATGTCATAATTATAATAAACTTGGAGGAGGTATATGGATTCGCTCATGTTTGTCTGTCTGTTTGTCTTCAAAAGTTCTTATAGTGTTTCTATGACATTTTAGGGAAGGTTGGACCATAGGCTAAGGAAGAATTGATTGAAATTTGGGGCAGGTCTAGCATTTTATTTTTTGATGGAGATATTTTTTCATATATTAATAGTCCAAAAAATGGAAACTTTGAAACACACTTACCTCTCCTGCATCGTAGCTATGTATGAACTGATTCTAATTCAATTTTTAGTAAGTGTATGGCATTGGTAGCAATATGCATTCTCTGAGTACTTATTCTAGTTTTTACAGTTCTCATCACCAAGAATTGAGATATTTTCTATTTTCATCTTTTGTGATCATCTTCATTTTCATGTAATATTCATCCATGGCTTTTCTATTTATAAGTATTTCATCACCATCATCATCATCATCATCATTGAATATGTTTTGTTTTGGCTTTTTCCCCTTTGATTTAATTAACAAACTTTCCTTTTCTTCATTCACTTTTGATGCCGATCAGATCTTTTCTCCTGAATTATATAACTCGATTATTCAACTTTAAAAAATCAGGAAAAACAACTTTCAAAACAAACACCTGCGTCACTTTTGAAACTATTTATTTTTTCTTCATTCAAAGATGAAAGAGCAAAATGCTTCCCTTATGATTTGAATGAAAATTCCTCTCTTTAACAACAACAGCAGCATGAACAGCAACAACAACAACAACTAAGAAAAAATAAAAAAAATAAGATGTTTACCTACAAAGAAAAAAGGCAGTCAATATATATGCTTCATTTAAATAAAAAAATTGACCAAGTTTTTGTCAGGGTCACATTGCTGTAAATCAGTAATATAGCAGATTACCTCGATTTCTTCCTGTCTAAATGCCTTTCCACCCATGTGGATATTTTGATCTGAAGGAGTCTTTTGGCAGATTTAGTCAAATGTCATTGAGTTGAGTATACCTGGTCATGAAGAAACAACTGGTGTTCTCAAAATGATAGAAGATGCATGTTTAAAAGCACGAAAACACTGCTTTAAATTTCATTGGGGTTATAACATTGTGGTGCTGTCAGCTGGAGGTGCTGTCTTCTCAAGCTATGGCTGGTCAGCCAACTTCTTGAGGGGTGGGGGTATTCTGCATGAGACAGAAGAACTTCAGTCAACAGTCACCTCGTTTGGTCTCTTCTCAGTTTTCTGGTTTGATCAACTTCTTAGGTTTGGTTTTTGCTCATAGATTCTCATACTGATACTATGCCTCAAAAAGGCTTGGTGGGTCTCCAATGGGCATGCGGCCAGATAGCATGTCAGAAGGGCTCTCCCGGGATGTTCTAATGAGAGCTCAAAATCTCAGGGTATTCAGAGTGGCTGGGAGGGTAGCCGGGGTTCTAATCAATGATCTACAATCCTTTTTCAAATTTGGCAGATCAAACCTTTGTCTTGCTCCAGCTTTGCTACTTCATAATTTTATTGGCTCAATTTTCTCTTACAATCACTGAGGAGGTGGAACCATCTTACATTATATAGCCAACCAATCAAGTATGTTTTACACACCTATACCCGGTTTACAAGAAGGGACCACACTTCCTACTAAGAAAAATTACCCTGCAAATCCTAAAATGGTGTAATTTTCATCTGTCTTGGAGAAGTAATGCTCATAGTGATTTAGTTAGAAAATTCCAACATAGATTTCTTCAGTTTTCAAATGTCTGGCTGTCTGACTGGCTTGCTGTCTATCTATGTATATGTATGTCACACATACAGGCCACATCAATGGAGCTAGAAAGCTATTTCTTCTTTTTAGTTTGGTATCCTTGGACCACCAACACAGTGGGTGGAATCCATCTTCTGTTTCCCAAACTACCGCAAAACAAAACCACTTCCTTCATCCTAAGGATGATTCACTATCCTCTAAACCAGTGCTCTTCAACTTCTCTATACTTCACATCAACTTATGTAAATTCTGTGAGGATATAATTTCTGTACTGCCCACCAATATTTAAATAGCAAAAAATGTTACAACATCCTGCATAAAACTAGAAAATTAATTGAAATATATATTACAATGATCTGATTTCTGTTTGTAGATTAGCTTGCTACCGAAACACTGCAAAGACAGCACATTCTCTAGCACATAGAATAAAGAAATTTCCAGTACGATTTAAACCTTGATCATGATATCATGAGGTCTCTGTTTGTGCTCACCCAAATATCAATGATCTGATTTTTGTATGTTTGATGCAAAAGCTGAAAAGAAAATCACGTCCACAATTGAAGTGAAAAAGAAATGAAAAAAATTTCAATGAAATAATCATAGTGGGCGGGGGTGGGGATGATGATATCTAAAATCTGTACAATATATATTTTTTACATATTTTTAAACAGAAATGATTACTTTAAAAAAAAAATAAAATCAAGGTATTATTTCACAGGAAAAGGTTAGCAAAAAGAAGAGGGAGAGAAAAGATGGATAACTAAAGACTGTGAACTCCAAAGAGACGCATATATTATGGAATTTTTCTTATGACCTATACCAATTATTTTCACCTGATCATGTTTCAGAAAAACTAGTGAACCATGAAAATAATGATGCCTTAATTTGGTAATAAAAATTTTTTTACGTGTTTTTATATGGAAAAAATTTGAGTAGATATGAAAGAACGTTTTTGAAATCATACCACTTTTCATTTGCTATCTGAAAAGTCAATGATCATTGACTTCATTTTTGCTCTTGAAACTTCAAAGACACAAAACAATCAGAGATATGGAACTTTTCTCATGACCTATATTGATTCTTTATTCTTGATCATATCTAAGAAAACCTTATGATCCATGATGATAATGATACTTTTGAGTATTTTTTAAAAAGATTTCTGTTCTCTTAGGTTGATGGATTTTAGCAAATGTTTTCTTAAAAATCTTTTGATGTCCCATCTTAATTGCAATTCACTTAAGGTTTCAAAATATAGGTTCTTCAATACAAGGGAAATGGCTAAATAGAAGGGGTCTGCTAAATTTTGGGCCAGCTGCAGAAATTAAAATAAAAATTTTGCTGGTTTATTTTCATTTGATGTATTGGCTTGTGTAGAACATTTGTTTAAAAGCATTAAATAATTTTCTGTTTATCAAAAGATCAGATCATGTGTGCAGAAACTCAAAATCTTGCATGCTCTTTGGAGGCATGAAAAGTAATGTGGACAATAGAAAGATATTTTCTTGAAAAAAAGTCAAAGTGAACTTCACTTTTCATTAGTTTTTCTAAGAAGCCAATTTTAAGTAACCATAACTCGGTACCTCACAAGCTCTGTTTAGCAAGATAGAATTAGTGTCAAAGCACTATGAAATGTCGCTATCAGGATTTTTCAAGTTTTTCTAGAGCCTAAGACATAAGATCTCAAAAATGGACCAACTTAAAAAGCGACAGACCTGGAGTTTGGAACTGCTGACCGATGAGAGAAATGGATTCATGTCTTTCCCAAGAGCAGTAGTGCTAAAGGAACATAAACAGCTTCAGATGGCACTCAAAACTTCATCTCCTTCCTTGCAATTTTGTTAGATTCAAAGTTTGGAGTTATTTCAACAGGAAATAAGTGGAGAGGATTACATTTTTGATATCAAATCCATAAATGATATTAATTAACAAATCCCTTACAAAATGTTCTAATAGATGAATATATAAATTTCTCATAAAATGATTCTGTAAATATGGCACCTATCATAGAGCAATTGTTAGCAGGTAAATATCACGCGCCATAGTTAGTGAATATAATCCTTACTAGGTGCCCAACTATGTCGCTTTATGCCAAGCTAAGCTCAGCTTAGTATATATACATTTGTTGCATCATGGGATATAATAAATAAGCACAACAGATGTGTAATAAGAATTTGATATGTATGCATGTGTGCATGTGAGAGTCAATAGCTATTTCCCCTTCCAGAAGAATGCTAATTTTTTTTGGATCTACTTTCAGCGAAGTTTGAAAATAAATTTTGTCCTTGGTTTATATTTGTATGAATAAGAATTTTGTGTTACATACCATTTTTTTAAGAATTAAAGACAAACCCAGTTATTAAAACAAACAAGATTCTGGTACAGTTCAACTTCTGTGCATTTAATGCTTAACCAGTTTGATTATTCCAACACATGTGCCATATTCTTTGAATATTTAGTTTACCATAGACTACTGTTGTGATGAAGCTGTTTCTTGGTGATATTCTGCTACATAGAAGTTAAGGATATTCATCCAATGAGCCATAAAGAATGAATCTTATTACTAACACATCAAGTTCCAAAGTATGTTAATAGACATTTTTGCTACTTTACCTATTAAGTACTAAACAATTTTGATTATGAAACGCCCCCCCCCCTTGTCTTCATTTTGTCCTCCACGCTCTGCTCTGACTAATACCTGCTTAGAGCAATGCTATCCAATCTCTGGGAAATCCCCATTGTTCTATATTTGGCCTACAGATAACAGCAAAAAATCAGATGAAAATAAAAAAACACGATTATTTTAATGTATAGCATCTATATTCACACCAACAGTTGGACACCACATCTATTTTTGCAAAAGATATCCTTAGATCCAACTGCAAATTATAAAAATTATTCTGCACCTCACAAAACTGACACTAATATAAGATGAAAACACTTTTGAAATAAAAAATAGCACAAAGTCCCTAATATATTTATTATGAATAATCTACAATATTATTTTCCTTGTTCCTGCTTGCATTCAAATGTTTCAGTAATAACATAAAGTAAGGCTTAGCAAGATTAATAAGAGGGTAGGAAGAGAGAGGACAGAAAAGAAAGTTAAGCAGTTTAATACGAGTTGATTGAGAGAGAGGGGAGCCAAGAAATTTATGTAGTTTGATTACAGGGTGGAAAAGGAGATGAGAGAAATAACAGACAGTTTACTGTATGGGTTGGAAGATTTACCCATATTCAACTACTCCATGTTTGTATTTGGATAGACATCGGAGAGAATGAGAAGATACAGGCAAAAGGTGAGAGAAGATTGGAGGCATGAGATAATGAATAATCTTAGTTGTCAATACCAATCGAATAGTCCTCAGGTTCAGCTAGTCTTACTAAATATGCCAATCCTTTTGTGTAATTTAAATCAAATTCTGTTTCATCACAATCTTAAAGAATTGGATTAATTGATCCTGAAATGATCAGAATATTATTATATTTTGATTTTAAGAGTTTACAAATTTACTCTTCCCTTTACTGACTAATTTAGCAAACAACTGATGGGAAAACCTTTTCCATTGCCCACCTGTATAGTATATATTCAAAAAGGATATCAAAAAATTTCAACTCTCAAAAAAGCAATAAAAATGAACAGCTTTTGCTATTTCTTTAATGGAAGTAATTCAAAGAAGTAACATCAAATGTTTGGCACACGCATACCATTTTTAGATATCATCAATACAATACTTGTGTCTGGTGAGATGCAGCTAGTGCAGACACATTGGGTTTACATAATGTGCAATATTACATCTCTGCTTGGTTAATTACTAATAGAAAATATGGCTGTCAACTCATTTTTATTAACAATTACAGACTTTACTAGGCAAATTCCTATGATCCTCACCAGAACTCCAAAATGCCCACTATTTTCTGCAAAGTTACTCACTGCATATCCTAAAGTTGAAATCATCGACTGGTAGGCAATATTGCTTAGGTTGAGAAACCCTAATCTGCATGAATGGTGTATGCTGTGCTGGATTTTTGGTCCTGTAAAACTTATCCAATGCTCAATGTTTACCTGTAAATAAACTTGATTTTAATTCACTGATTGGTTTGTGAGAAAACTAAAAAATACCTGTTGCTTTGCTAATGGTATACCAAGAGGTGAAAATCTAAATCATTGTAATATTTGAAAAATCTCAGGGGAATTGACGGAAGTGACCATCGCTGGCACTTAATCAAATCTGCTCACAGACATTTGGAAGCAAATTCAATTCCACCTCATTTTACTTTCTCACTATTTTTTTTCTAGACAACAAAGTTCAGCCATTCTCATTTAGCAAATGTTTTTACGCTTCAACCCTGGTCCTCTATTTCTCTCTCCTCATTCTCTTTGCAGCCTTTTTGTGGTGATTCCATCCTGAGAACCTCACCTCTATTCCCTTGCCCTTTAAATGTAAAATATTTATCTATAAAGTGTGACAGATTGAAAATGTGTCAGATAGACGCACACATTGTTCATGATATAGATGTAGAGATGTGATATAGCTCAATATTCAATATTAAAAGATAAGTTATCAAGTGTCAATAAGTATCAAGTTGTACTTGATATTTTCCCACAGAGAACAAAGCAGCTTTCATGAACAGGACATCAATATTTAAATATTATCAATATGAGGTAAATATTTGAAGATAAACGAATGCAAAGAGGAGAAAAATATACTAAAAAATCTAAATTGCGATAAACACTGACAAAGCTTCCCAAAATATTAGAAGAAAGGAATAAAAGGTAATTGAGCCATTTTGATGTGAATTTTTATTTATTATTTATTTAATTATAAAAAGAAAATTGGGTAAATATTTGTAAATCATTTGGAATATTGATCATTTCATGCTATTCTAAATTGATTAAAATTTAATAAAACATGCGAACATAATGAAAGGAAATAATGATTTCAGTTCAGTTAGATATTTGTTAGGATGATTAAAAAGATCAAATCATCATTTATATTTTTGCAGAAACTAAACAAATTGAAAATCAGAAGTTGCTATGTGCCATATAAACATATGTATTATTTCAATTTCATTCTTGTATTAATTTATATTTCGTGTTCATCTGAGTCGGAGGGATACATGTTTTTTCTTGGACTGAGAATGCTCTCTGGGATAGTCATTTATCTGTGAAGTATGATTGAATTTTTTACTCAGTTCAAAAAAACTGTTCAAATGTTGCCAGATTTGTTTTTTCTAAAGAAATGAGTATTTGAGGAGAGAGAGGAATCATTATTATCAGTGAGGTGTGAAGTGGCGTAAAGGTTACCGACATGGAAAATGATATCGGCGGAATGTGTTTGTGTTTTGGCCGTGGCTGTTTATGTCCCTTTGCAGTAAAACCTATGGAAGAGACATGAATCCACTTCTTCTCTCAGCTATGGGTAAATAGCAGGGCAGTTGGAGCTCTTTAGTCCCAAAAGACAGTTGATTCCAAAGAAGGTCAATCTGACCAAAAAATACCAATAACATGACTGCTCCCAAGCTTGGGTAAATGGAAGAGGGTTGGACATTGGACTAGAAATTCTACTTCATCAAAAACCTACATGCTATGAAAACAGAGTGGTTGTGGTCCTATACTCAACAAGAAGTCTGCAGGATAAGCACAAATATCCAATGTTATTAGTAATTTTTCAAAATAATGTAATTGCAGACAACTTCTGCTCATGTGTATGTCAACAATAAGAAATAAAATGAGTTGAAGATTATGTGTGTTTCTCTAAACCTCAGTGAAGAGGTGAGATAGAAGCATGAATATGTGCACCAGCTACACTTGCTAACATTTCATGTGGTTCATGTGATTGAGTGAAAGATTAATCAATTTTTCCTTATTGGATTTCATGAAGAAATCAAATAACAGAAGGGAATAGAAAATTGATGAGAGGGAAAAAGAGAAATTTATATTTAAGATCAGTTCAGTTCAGTCCCTTGACAGTTAGCTCTTGTTGGGGGATGGGGGACCTGAAAGCAGAAGAAGCAAAGGTCTTCCTCCGTGCCTGTCTGTCTGCGGTCTACACCAACACTTCTGACATGGTCACAGCTGTCCACTCTTTCACAGTGTTTGACCAGCTTTTTTCTTTCTGTTTTCTCCATTATATTTGGGTATTAGACATGTTGCAGTGGAATGGCTGGTCCAATACTCTATATATATAATGAAGAAAATCAAAAAGAAAAATATTTTTCCAATATGAATCAAGATAGACAAGCATTCCAAGGTAAATAATGAATCACAATCACCGATATGTGCTGTGTTGGAGAGAATCAATTAAAAAGTTGGAAAAAAGGGGGATCAATGAATAAGTTACTGAACTCTCCTTTTGTTTGGCTGTGATCACTAAAAGAGGTCTGAATTTTTAAAAAACAAATGGGCACAAACTAGTGTCCAATTTAGCATCAACTTTACTTACATATTGAAACTAACCCCCCACTAAAAACATATTTTGGAGGGTAATTTTCAAAAAAACAAAATGACATTTCCCTTACTCACTGAGAAGAGTGTAAGTGCAAAATTTAAAATTTCTACTACAAGTATGAATAGTAAGGGCTGGATAGATAGATAGATAGATCGATAGATATAAGCAAAACATGAATAACCTGAACCCAGCAACAGTGATTAAACTGGTTAGTCATGGGTAGGGGTAATTAAAATTTGAAAAAGACAAAAATAAGTTATTAAAGGATCAGGAACAATATATTAGGAAATGGAACCGAATGTGGCAAAGATCATTTGATAAAATTCTAGAAAAGCCTTGAAATAATGTATGAAGCTACATCACTAAGTCTGTTGTCTAATGATGTGAAAGGCATTTATTTTTCACAACTAATATCTAATTTTCAACAAAACTCCCTTCCTCGTCAATGCACTTAATTCGTATAGATTGGACATTATATGGCAAATATCTAAAATCAATATAATAACTGTATCAAGCTATAGTCTCATTGCTCTATCCTTGCAGGAATTTTTGAAAACTTGTCTTATATTTTGAAAATACCTTTCAAAACAATTTTTATGATATTTTTTCCAAATCATAGAAAATGCATAAAAAATGTTCTAAATTCATACATATTTTTACATCAGAAAATAAATAGACAAATAAAAATACTAAACCCAGAAGATATGAAAAGTTTCATTTGAAACATTTTGCAATAGTCACCTTGTAAAGTCTCTGACAAAAATCTTTATTCATAGATTGAGAATCATGGAATTTCAGGCTTTTTGAAATCAATTTAATTCTGATTACTTAAATTTTATCACTCTTTATCTTCTATGAAGTAATACACATAAGTAGAATGATTTTACTAGCACTATACTCATAAAACCTTTACCAGATTAACTATGATCTTATTTGCTTAAAACTTTTGTAAATAAATACTTCATGCTTGAAAAAAAAGAAGTCTTATTTAACAGGGTCTTGTCTCTGCAGAAACAAAATGACCCCCTTATTTTGGAGATCCTTTATTTTCTTTGTTTTTTGTGAGATTGTTCTTTTTCAATCTTTAGAACAATGGTTTCTCTGCAGACAATAAGTGTCTGTTATTTATATTAGAGATTTAGAGATGTTCAGAAAAGAGAGGATGTAAATAATGATGAAATAGTAAATAGAAAGAAATGTTGATGCTATCTGTTACTTCTTTATTCCAGGAAGAGAAGAAGGTAAAAGAATGGAAAAGGATATAAGGAGAAAAAAGAGGGAGTATTAATCACCTTGGAAGTAGGAAGGGACCTACCTAAATTTTCCTTTTCAAGCATAAGATGTTCAAGATCAAGAATTTCTAGAGTGAGATTATCATCAATCTAATAAAAGCAAAACAAAAGAATGACTCAGCTTTTCTTAGTTTTACCTAGATTGCAGAAATGATTATTTTTCGGGTGTGCGTTTTTGTGTCTGTGTTAGAATAGTTTCATATCAGAATGTAATAAATTTAAAAAAAAATTTCTTCTTTGACTTTGAAACCATACAAATTAGCCTAAATTTTCATATCTTAAAAGGTAGGATTAAATAAATTTCAAATAGTATATCGTTTTGAATCCTCTTCCAAAATTACATAAAAAGGTGTGCTAGATATTTCAGTGTTACTTGATCTTTCCAGAAAATTTATTTTTTCATTTTATGGATTCAGTAAAAACTAGAGAGTTCTCTGAAAGTGCATACATCAGCCAATACTATTGTCAGGGGAAGTAATTGTACATGGATCTGCCCTCAAAGTTATTGCTTCTTTCATAGCCTCTTGTCCACCTATCCACAAAGTTTATTGAAATTCTTTGAGAACTTTTGGTGATAGCATTTGGACAGACATAAACTTTCGACAATATCATACAGTAAGGACATAACTTCAATGTAGGAAATGTAATTTTACTCTAAAATTTCATGCTTTTGAAGATATCACATGGACAGTCATGAGCGTACACATGAATGTTTAAAAATGAAGGATAAATATCTTTCAATCAAAATGATAATCCTGGAAACCCCACAAAATTCAACCAACTCTTCCTTACCCCATTGCTCACCCTTCCACAAAGTTTCATTGAAATTCCAAGTGTACTTCTGAAGATATCCAGTGGACAGATGGACAGAGGGAAAGACAGACAGAAAGACAGACACAACCGAATACGCATACCTTTCCAACTTTGTTTGCAGAAGTGAGTCAATCATAAAATAGAAGTTATATCTCTGTAAACTATAAATAAAAGGTAATAAATACAATGCTTAAAAGTGTGTATAAATGCTTATATACATGCATTATATTCTAATAGGCACACATGCTTCTAATTATTCATGCTTGTTGAAAATGTCTTCAAACCTCTTTATGTGTATTTAAAATGTCTACCTCAGTTAATGACACATAAGTGTACAAAAGCCTCACCTTCCACATCAACATCTTTAGAACCAGATGCAAATCTATGATAAGTACAGAAGTGCCTCTATTAGACATGCAACACTTACCAAAGAGAAGGAATACAACGTTCCGAGATTTCTTTTCATTGCTACTAGTAAGAAGACTAATAAGTAAGGGAGAAAATATCAGAACAAGTCTGTGACCCATCACTTTGCTGACAGTTACCATGTGTACAACTACAGGCTTGGCTGATGGCTGCTACTGATACAATAAGTGTTACAGGAACGGTAGGATGGGACAGGATTGAAAATAAAGTCATAAAGCTTACTAAGAGGCTAGAGAGGGAGGGGTGAGGAAAGAAAGCTACTTAGTTCAATCAGAAGGCCGGAAGAGAGAGGAGAGAAAAGGAAGTTATACAGTTTAACAAAAGGTAGGGAGAGTTAGGGGAGAAAAGATAGTTTAATAACTGATGGTTACAACTGATACTACAAGTATTACAGACATAGCTCTAGCTACATGATTTGGGGAGCTTTGGATGCATCAGTGAACCCATCAAAAGATCTGAGATTCATTTATTTGGACCTTAAAACAAAATTGACTTATACAGTGAATTATCATCATTATTAGCAGTATCATCACATCAGCATCATTCTTTTGTGTCTTTTGGGAGATGAGGAATGAACAATAAATGTTCTTTAATTGATATTTTGATTTTTTACAAAGTTGAGTTGCTTTTTGAGAGATGAAGTTATTGAATCATTTTGCCTCCAGCTGGCTTTTGAATCTTGCCTATTCATATGTATGTATATATATTTTCAAAGACTGTTTATTTTAAATATACGAAAGGCTCCAGATTAGATTTGGGAGTATAACACTAGCTAACCTCTATGCTATAATGATATTCAGTAGAATTGAAATTATGTCAACTAGCTGAATACTCAGCCTAATAAGCAGAGTAAATTGCTGTAAATCAAAGGGTAAGCAAATAGATAAGTGGCATATTTACTTTTTGTTTAGATTCTGATTTGGGAGGTAATTTTCAAAAACTAATCTGTGAAAAATCACAGAAAACAGAAAAAACAGAAATTTTCATAGGGTTATGTTGTGTGTTTTTGCAGGAGGCTATCACATACATACATATAGACAGATAGACAGATGGACTTTTGGTGAATTAAAATGAGATTAGATGTATGCATTTCTGTTAGAGTAATGCGTATGTATGCACATACTCACTCATGTATATATTCATATACGTAAATACAAGGTACCAAAATGGTTTGTGTATTCAATTTCATTTGATATTAAAAAAGTATACTATAAAGGAAAAATGAATGAGATCATTATGCGTATGAAATATACAGCAGATAATTAATTTTTTTTCAGGGAACAATAGTTATTTTTTGAAAGGTATTTCTGATTAAAGCCAAACTTATGGAATTACCTATTTTGCACCCATAATTTTATTTTTGAGGGGTCAATGTTGAGGCTTTGTCTACAACCTTCCTGATACCATAAACATCTACTTAATGAATCATATTTACTTCAAGGCTGTGCTTCTTAAATTGGTGAATTGGCAAAACTGAGGGGGAATTAAATTATTTTGGAGGTGAATGAAATTGAAACAGCGAATGAAGGGTTGCTAAAACATGAAGGTTGGAGGACTTAATTTATTCAGGTACTTATATTTGTTATCTACTTAGAAAAATGTGTTTCTATTAAAGTGGCGTGTAAGCTGTTATTGCTTTTTGAAGGCATTGGAGCTGGAAATTTGATGGTTTTCCTCCTCATCTTTTGTTTTTCTAATTTCGGAGTCGCTGGATATTTCCAAAATTTACTGTGACAGAATTTTTTAGGGTAGACCAGATGAGCTCATCATTTGAAATGAACGATGTTTAAAATTATCTACAAAAGTCAATAAGATGAAACTGATCAAAATATATAAGCAAATTTAGTTGGGGGTGAATGAAATTTGGTGATATTGACATGAAATCAAATAAGGAGTACCTTGCTCCACCCACTCCTAAAACTTTAAAAAATAATTTTTCTCAAAACTGAGAATTAATGTGCTCACAAGGTGTAAGTCGTTTGCACATCAAAGTGGATTATTGAATTTAAATTGTGCCTATTTCTCAACGTTGCATTTGTGATTGAATTAAGGTTACAGATAAGGTTAGCTTAGGGTAAGATTCCTTCAAAGTATACTACCAAACTGTCATAAACACTGAGATAAAGAGAACTTCTCATCCCTGATGACCCATGATGAATGGAATGTAAAGATGCAGTTTAGCATTAGAGCCACATTCTAAATAGAATCTTAAAAAACCTTCAAATATTTCCTCAAAACTGTCAAATTTACTGGTGGTTTGAGGGTCGAATAGATTGAAAGCACATGAAATTAAAAGAAAAAATTAAATTTTTCTTCGTCAGATTTTGAACTTAGTCTGCTGATTGCATTCACCTCATTTCCAAACACTGGTGTATTGTTACTCTCACTGATTTTCTAACGATGAGATTTTCCTTTTTACATGAATGCTAACACATGATAACACTTGGATAATTTGACCTAGAAATGTGTGCTGAGACTAAATTGAGACCTGCTGATTTCAAGCATGCCTTTGTTTTTCCTCTGTGATGCATAGTCCTTGATATCTTGGAGTACAAACATATTTTATTACTTTAATATACTGATAGTACCCAAAGTACATTAGCATTGAATGAAAGAGAAATTAACATTCGCAGTTCTCACGAAAAACTTATTTTTTAAAAATTGACAAATTTCTGGATGGTTCAAAGACAAATAGATTGAAAGCAAGTTTGAACTAGGTTTGGCATTACACATTCTGGGCCTCTAACTACTCGGCTATTGCTCCTATGAATGAGTGTCCAAAAAAAATTTGAAGAAGCATTTCCCTCTTACGTGTGTGTAGGTTCAAATAAATGGTGAAAAAAAACTTACCGGGATGATGCTGATTCAAAATATATATATAGTTTCATGGATCAAATTCTTATAGAATCCAACAGGAAAAGATTTTTTGTGAATAAACTATTTTCAGAGAGCATTAATGCAGACCTTAAAGAAATGAACAATTTTTTTCCAAAATTCAGCTTAAAGATGAGTGCTGTGGGTATATTGGGACCTGATTTCCGAACATGATTTGTTTTTTGTTGTATGATGTGTGATTCTTGATATCTTTGAGTACAAATAAATTTTAGTACTTTATGATACGGATATTGAACTATAGATTATGCATTCATTCAGACATTAATCTTCCTGATTTGACAGGCTTATTTGCTAGATGTCCTACGGCATAACACAATGTCCAGACATTCTGTTCCTCTCTTCCCTCCAAATCACCTGCAACTCCACTGATCCTAATCACTTTGCTTTTCATTATCTGAAATCACTCTTGAATAGCTCAGTGTGTGACCTACTAGTTTTCTGTTACTAATATTCAGATTATAGCATTACATTTTTCCAGTCTTTCTCTCAAAAAGACCAATATGTAAATTTTTATTTGCTCTATATTTAAATCTACATGAAGGTAAACTGTGCATTCTATGAATCATTCAAATTCATGGATGAATGGTAGGCTATTAATTGTTATAAGCATTCTCTGATCTTCTGTAACATGTGGTTCATGTTGGAAAGATGATATTATTTAGAGTTGTCAACTGATAGCACAGTGAATAATTTAAAAAAAACAAAGAAATTATCTTTACGAAATTACCTTTACACGATAATTATAGAAGATTAAGACAAACTCTTCATGATTAAAAGCCTCTTGCCTAGGATTGAATTCACCGCTCTTTAAAACACAAGTTTCTATTCATATTGTGAGACTGTGTGATATGTAACAACAATCAAGTTAGAAAAGATATATTTTTTTAATAACTAATAATACATATATATGTTTAGTTTAAATATTAAATCAGGCAAAAAGTTTCTATCTTTTAGGCCAGAAACTGCAAGATGCACAGAGAAGTTACTTTGTTCAGAATGTAAGAGGACAGTTAGCATTATTATAAATATGACCTTTACCCCCAATTAGGAGAATCTTTGATGTGAGAAAAAAAGCAAAAACCCAGAAACTTCAAAAAGAAATGGCCAGATGGTTTGACCCTCTTAACATAATTCTTTTCTAAATCCTTTTTTGATTGCTAATATAACAATCTGCCAATGGGTGCTCTCATCTGACAGTAAAAGAAGCTTCAATTGAGGTCACTTGAATTATCTCCCTTTAATGGCTCACCTTTAATGGTTAACCCGAGGCAGATCTCTATTAAATTTTTTTCTCTTTTTTTCGAATTGACTGTGCACTAACCGATTGCAGGCCAATGAATCATTATTTGGTCAAAGTGAGTGCAGCCTCTAAGAGGAGCACCTGGGTGCCTGTTCACGAACAGCTGAGGTATGGAAGGTTCAGAATGGTGGGTGTGGACAGTATCTTCCTTAATTCTGTCAATGGTCTGGCCTTTCTAAATGGAAAAGAAAGTAAGATTTCCACTTGAATGGAAGAAATCTGGTATTTTTTGCATTTCTTGTCTTCTGTCCAATTCTGAAGTGTCTTGAAAAGGGAAGAAGAAGGCACGAGCAAAGATGAGAGGAAAAACTGGGAAAGGGAATGAGTTACTACCCTGTTAGAGTGAAGTTTCATTTTTATTGGAGTTTGAAGATCAAGTTAGGGAGGCTCAGTTTTTCTTTTGTTGATCCGACTTGAATGAGACATATTCCTTTTGCTTCAGGAGGGGAAATGAACTTATTTATATCATGTGTTAGTACTTGTCTGTGGGCATAATTTGCAAGTGAGTGTTTATATTGGTATGGATGTTTATGAATGTAAGTGCTATTTATGTATATATATATATATATATATATATATATATATATATATATATATATATATATATGCATATGCATGTATTTGTGCATATGATTATTGCATCCATCAATATTTAGCTGTATGCTTTTATTCTTGTATCAAAGCTTAAATTTATTCATCATATAATCAAATATGTGTGATTATGGGAATCTCTGTTTTAGATATACATGTATTTTTCTTTTGTGCTTGAGTACACTAATTAACAATTAATAATGGAACCAGATAGAAAAAGTGGAGAAAAAGAATAGGTAAAGAAGATTGAAATTAAACTAATTCTGATAGAATTGATGTAGGCTACCAATTTGTTTTTGTTTATTTTCTAAAAGATTGATAAGCCAAATGATATTGAGATATTGTCAACTAACAAACATGCACATATGCACAAACTTTGATACTTATATATATTCCCTTATCCTGCCATGATGTCATTATTCCCACTAAAAGATGATCAGATTAACCCAACTGCATGTCTTTTGTACTTTGGACATGTACCATAAAATTATGTAGGTGATTCATGGTGTTCCTGATCGGCACTTGTAAAAGTTGCATACATCTAATTCAAGACTTGAAAATGAGTGGATTTACCTTTCTGCTAAATACATTGATTTTTGAACTAATTGAGATGGTTCAGAAACCAAATTTGGTTTATGCTTGGATATTTGGATTTGGGTGAACTTTAAAAGATAAGGTTTTCAGCTAGATGAATTTGACTCGTAAAAAATATTTCATAGTTTGATGGATCAAAAATCCATGTAAAATGATGCGCGGTGTGTACAATCTCAAAGCAAAATTATGATCCATGAATTACTGGCTCAAATTTGTCTGCACTGTTATAATTTTTGAAATTTTATATCAGAGTTTCAATTAACAAAATCAATAATTCACATTTAGTTCAATCATAATCATCTACATATATGAGGACTGGTCAAGAAGTAATGCCTGTTCTAATTTAATTCTAAAAAATATCAGAATTCCTAGCTTTTTTTTAGCTATAAACCATAAAGTGTCTAGAAGCCCAGGGGAAAAATTTGTAGAGTTACCTTCTCTTTTCCTACCCATAATTCCCTTTCAAAATGGCTGCCCTACTGGGCGCACATAGAAAGCAAAGAGCTGTCATAGAATTTCTGTTTTTGGAAAGAGAAAGTGTTACAAACATTCACTGTAGGTTTGTGAATGTTTATGGAAAGGTTGCATTTGATGTAAGCGCAGTAAGGAGATTGATCAGTAGAGTTAATGGTAATCCTAGAGAGAAAGGAGAAACTGACTTAAGTGACAAGCCCTGCAATGGCAGGTCAGCTGCTGCTGTGACTGAGGATAAAACCAAACAGCCTGATGCACTCATTACAGCTGACAGAAGAATTATTATTGTAAAACTTTATGAAAGCCTTCAGGTGAGCCATGATAGTGCCTACAGTTTAGTGCAGTCTCTTGGCGACTCAAAGATCTGTGTAAAGTGGGTTCCCAGAATGCTGACTGACTCCATGAAGGAGCAGAGAGTGTTTGTGATATCATAGGACTGTCATATAGGTTAGCCGCAAAATTTGTGTTGGGACCAATCATTCAGTGCCTGTCAGTTCCTGGCTCTCAATGAAAATAATTTTCCACCCATCTTATTCATCTGACCTTGCCCCTTATGACTTTTTCCTGTTTTCAAAGCTGAAATTCAGACTGAAAGGGCATTGTTTTGACTCAATTGAGGAGATCGGGGAAAAATCACAGGAGGTGCTTAAAGACCATCATGCTTGAAGCTTACCAGGGTTGGGGATTGCTGAATACATGCCCAAGGGGGCTACTTAGAAGGCAACAGTGGGAACTAAAAGCTAGGATAAGTTATTTCCCTGTTCAAATTCCTGGAACTTTTGGGTAACACCTCATATAATGAAAGTCATTTCTGTCACACTTACAATATCAGCGGTAGCAATTAGTTAATCTCCCTTCCTATCCTCATTCAACTATCAAGATATATTTTCTTCTCTCTCTCTCTTCTCTCTTATTAAATTATCTAACTTTCTTTTATCTCTCTCCCTTCCTTGTTGTGGTACAATTATGATGATTGATTATGGACTAATAATAATTGAAACATATAATAGGCATATATGCAAATTAGTTTGTCTGTTTATTTATTCATTCACGCTCCCCATATAACCTGATGTCCATAGTGAACTTGCCATAATCTGATTTATTCATGTCAAAGATATAATATGGAATAGAGGAAAAAATGGACTGATTGCTGTTATAACCTTCCTATTATGACATAACAATGAAGATGATGTCATAGTAACTTATAAGACTTTATGTCTGATCACTTATCAAAACAGCTTGAGTTGAGTTGAGACTTGAAAAAATTGAAATTAGGATACTTGAATTATCAGAAATAAATCATCTAATGAAACCACTTTGGACTCCTTAATGCTAATCTATACATAAATAGCCCAGTCATTTTTTATAGCTATATTCTTGTAATAATAATTTTTATAATAACAATTCAGTGATTAGAATGAGGTGGAGGTGGAAGAAAGAGATAACAATAAAGAACTGAAAGAATTAAATGAATATTGAAGGATTTAAAGAAGGAATCTCTGCTGATGATTCTTTTAGACAAATCTATTTACCATTTGAAAATTGAATTCTATGGAGTAAAAATAGAAAAAGAATGAAACTTGGAAATTGCAATAAAAGATGCAGTTTTTAAAATTTGTCATGATAGACATAGGCAAAATATTTCTTTTTAAAATGTTAACAATTTTAGAACAATATCTTTAATTCCTGGATTTCCCCAAATAAGATATTTTTGTTAAACTTTCTCAGTATTTATTTCATTTTAGCAAAACTTTTATTTCTAATAGGATAAAAATGACAAATGACACTGATATTGAAAATTTTTGCATATATATATATATATATATATATATATATATATATATATAAATATATATATATATATATAAATATATATATATATATATATTTTAAGGAAATGGATATATGATCCAACAGAAATGATTATAAATTGCATGTTATTAAATTGAAATTCTATTTAGAATTCTCTACTGTTATACTGTGAATGTATCATTTGACCAAAACTATGTAAGTATAATAAACAATTAGAGAAAATGGGGCTATTGCATTAACAGTGGCTGTTTAGCTCAAAAAGCCACATTATGTTGAAGTGTCTGCCCTATCAGTTGAAATAAAACAAGACAACGTAAAAAGAATAAACAATCAAAGAAAATAGGTCTGCTGCAGGAATGAAACCTGCAACTGATAGGGTGGTCACTTCAATGTATTATCGCTCTTACCATTGAGCTACACAGCAGCCGGTAATGCAAAGGCTCTGGCAGCAGCCTCATTTACTTTAATTGTTTCTACTATTTATGTTGTTTAGGCCTAATGTAATTTTTAACTTATTGTAGAATGTAAAAGTTTTGCTAAAATGAAAAAATAAAAGTTTAACAAAAATCATTAATTTTTGGAAAGCCAGATGTATTTCTGAAGTATACTCAAGAGAATAGAAAAAAGAATAAAACCAGAATGAATTCTACAAAAAGAAATATTTTTCTGTAAAATAGTTTTCACGACACAAACCAAATACCCACTACTTTCCTCTGTGCTTCAAGTGCTTTTCAAGTAAGAATTTTAAATAATTATGTCTACTTCATTGGATCCTCTCCACTTTGGAACATTGCTGTACTCCTTTCATGTGTCTTTAATGAAGGAACTTATCTTTTACACTTGCAGGAATTCTAAAAGATTTGCCTCTTTTGATCATTGTCAGCATTCCTATTTTCACTTAGCCTAATACATTAACCAATGGAAAGGATGTTATATATCTATACATATATCTATATAGATCTACATATCTATCTATCTATATACATGTATATGAATATACACACACAAACATAGCATATGCATATATATTTTTCAATTCCATCCTTGTCTATTGGATAGTTGGCTTTCATCTATCTCTATGTTTTGCATTTGTTGATTTAAAAGTCAGCCAGAGGTGACAATGGTTAAGGAAGGGGTCAGGAGAGAAGTTTAAACACTCAACAGAAGGCTTAAATTTGATGCTAGGTACCTACTATTGATGTAAACTTTTATCTCTTGATCTCACAAGATATTCATCCCTTTTGAGCAAATAAAAAATGTTGGGTACCCAATTAATAATCTTAATCTTTAATGTGGGTGGTACATCATTTATTTTTTCTTTTTTTCAACTTTTGACAGCATTCGCCACCATGCTACAAAAATCGGACAACTGAACTTATTTGGAATTCAACTAAAAAGATGTCCTTTCTCTCGAATAGTCAGTCTTGTGATTGGTACCAAAAAAGATGTACATGTATTTTGCTTGCTTTACTGTTTGATTTGCTCAGGAATAGATATTGAATGGGAATTGGAATCCTAGATAAGGAAAGCTTGAACTGTAATAAGGTTCAAAGTATCAATGCACTGCTAATAATGAGGAGGGAGAAAGAAGAAGATAATTATAAGAAAATCTGGAAATTCAAAACTCAGCCCTTACTTGAACTTGAACACCAATTACTGGGGGCAGTGAGCAAATACACTGTCACAAGAAATGGATTTACATTCAATGGCATTCAAAACTCAGTGATATGATAAGGAGTTTTCTGAACTTCATCTTTTCTCTTATTCTATACCTCAATCTACGAATATAGGTCTGCTTGTTCCTAATTACGTCTGAATGTTCCAGTTTCAGTCAAAAGGGAAAGTTTAGATAGTTCAATAAGAGGAAAGAAAGAGAGGGGTCAGAAAAATAAATCATGTAGTTTGATAAGAGGGGAGAAAGAGAGAGGGGAAAAAGTTATGTAGTTTAATAAGAGAGTGGGAATGGAGAGGGGAGAAAAGAAAATTCGGAAGTTTACTGGGGGTAGGAAGGTTTTTGCATATGAAACTAATTCAGAAGAACAGAGGCATGATGTATTATCTTTGTTTTCAACATCTGTGATAATTCCAAGGATTCAGGTAGTTTTAATTAAGAGCAAATAAGATTTTCACTTTACTATGTTTCCCTTCTCTCTCTTTGTCACTCTGATCCATCGATCCAGATTGTTCCAAGTTATGCAACTCTTCACTGATTCATAATTGGAAAGATATAAGCAAAGAATATTTGAAGGGATTAGGATTAACCTCTGTCTAGGAAGAGAGAAAGAGAAAGTGAGAGAGACGGTGGGCTGTTATTTTTTTTTATACAGAATGTTCAGTGCAGAGATAAAGAATAAAGAGTCTATTAACTATTTCTAAAAAATGTTATGATTTATTTTTTCATACAAAATTGTTATTTATATAGTCAGGATTACAGGCATCTAAAATATTTTGGTATCCCTAATCTATCTACTTTGTTAATTGTGTAGAATTTTTATGATTTCTTGAACTTATAAATAAAATTGTTATCTTAAAACTGAAACAAATGTCAAGAATTTGATTAAGCAAATGCAAAGCAAAAATGTAAGTCTTCTCTTTTTCTCAAATATTCATGATTTCTCTATCGTGTTGAAAGTGAATGCAAAAAATATCCAAGTAGAATTTGAGATTCCTTTTGGTGATGGATTATCTAACACTGATGACATGATTATTTCCAAGATTTGATTGTAAATGAGGAATTCATGGTTAACGGTTGTTAGTCCTTTATAGAAAAAAAAGTGTCACATGTCAATGAAAGACTGTAGAGAATATGAAATAAAGATTCTATTCATCGATATATATAGATAATGATCTTAAACGAAACTATGAACACATCAGAATGCAAGTAATGTTCCTAGATTTGGATATTAAGATCAAGGATGGAGATTTTCTATAAATTGTTTGATAAACAAGACTCATTTCCGTTCAATATCATATGTTTGCCATTTAGAACATGCAGTATTCCATCTTATATATTTTATTTTGTAATGGATATTAGTCCTTGATAATTCTTGTTGAAGAATGGGTGTCTCTTGTATTAGTGGGCTGGCCACATGGATGTCAGTGGAAAAGTTGAAGAAGGAAGGGAGATGTATGGAGAACATGTACACTAAATATGAACATAGACGCGAAGATGAAACAAAGTAAAAAATATTTGGATGGAGAAATAAAACATGTATTTGATACGGGAACATTAATGACAAATAATGAACAGATAGTGAAAGTTGAAAGCTGGGAGCTTCTGTTGCCATAATGGTACAGTCCTTGGAGTCAAAGTAGAGGTGTCTGAACTGCTTTAGAATCCATAAGGCTTGATGTGTACCAAGGAATGGTTGTGGAGACCGAGTTCAGTGTGTATACCAAACTGCAAAGTTACGTGTGCAACTTGGGGGCCATTCTCTGACACTGGAGAACACATGACGGACAGACCATGGAAAGTGAAGAACACATGAAGTTTAATCCATGTGTGCTTTCTGAATTAGGAGAGATCATAGTGACTAAGTAAAAAGCATTGCCTTTTCATTCATGAGAGTTAGAGGTGTGTACATGTTTGAAGCATGTGGTGGACATAGTTTGGTAGCTGCCTCAACATCGGTGAATTGAAATGGGCAAAGTTAGTACAGAGTTTGGTCAGGGTGGAAAAATGGTTAAGTTTGGATCGGCTGTGAGATTGGTGATATGATACCGATCTTAGAAAGGAGGAAAGAGAGAGAAAGAATAGCCAACAACAAATGAACGTAACCAGCTAAAAGCCCGGTGCCAGTAAGTGATTGACCATGTGTGTTCAGGGCTTTTATTGGAATTTGTCACAGGAAGTGACATTTTCGATATCTAGCTAAAAGAAGGGTTTTGTATTTAATTCTTTACTAAAAGTATAGGGGGCGCTGTAACTATATTATCAGAATATCTAAGGATAGCACAAGCTACACTTAGATTTATTGATTTTATACAGAAAATTGTTCCTTTATTTATAAGAATAGTCAATCAAGGTGACGAAATTAGTAAGATTTTCAGGCAATTTAGTAAAACCGTGACTAGACATCCTTATCCCATGGATCCCCGGAGATCACATAAGAAACCGAGGCCGACAGAACACAAGATAGAGGGATGAACTGGACAGATTCAGGAAATACTGGCTCCGCGACGCCCATGATAGAGAACCGTGGCGAATCCTGGGGAAGGTCTATGTCCAATGACGGACGTTAAAAGACTGATGATGATGAATGAAATAATAATGAAAATTAAAGGATATATTAACGAAAGTATACAAACAAAATAAATAAATAATGTACAACAAATCAAATAAATTTGTATTAGTGGCAGGGGAGTTAAGTAACCAAAAGAGATAGATTTAGTCTTTGCTTGTGTGAAAGATTATTGTATTGACTAAAACCAGGGAGTATGGAATGACAACTAATAAACTGTCTTAGTATATAAATGGATTAGTCCATTGAGGTGTTAGAATGTGGTTTGGTCTTGTTTTGACCACATGTATAAGGATACTTAATTTGATAATTAAAAGGAAGACAAAATTGATGGAAGTGAAATGGTATATAGTGTGGAAAAATTAACTTTGAGATTAGTGGGGAGAAATTTGTAAAATTCTTTGGTTGAATATGTGGGTAGAAAATCAACTCAAAGAAGTTTTTCTGTGTTACTAGTATTCTAAAAGATATCATGAGTTAGTTTGCTTGCAGTCTGAGATTAATACCAACACAGCAGATTTGATATTCACATGAGTGAACACTCAGTAGAAGTGACATAACAATGAGTCATGTCTGTTGTTATTCATATTGGCTTACAATCAAATACGTTTTTTGGGTAACCTACGTTAGTAGGACCTGTGTAAATGATGTGTGGTATTGAATAGAAACCCATATACAATACACCATAGTAACACCCTACATAAAATAACAAACTACATGTAGCAATACATAAGCTGTATATTAAAATCTTAGCTGAAAGGGAGGAGGTGTTTGATCAACACTTCTGGGGTGCTATGTTAATATAACTGTTTTATTTTTAAATCCCTGAAACCATTACATGGTAAACAACTGATGATCCCAACAAGAGAAAATTTACACTTAGAACAATAATAACAAAGTATATGCAAAATATAAAAAAAAATACTGAAGAAAACTACATAAATTTCATAAACAGTTATTTGGAAATGAGTTACTGATATGACACAATAGAATTTTTGAAAAAATTTTCTTTTTAATGTATTTAGTGTTTAAAGCTGTAAAGGTTTCTAGACTATATATATATATATATATATATATATATATATATATATATTAGCAGGGATACCTTGCATTGCCCGAAGGTAAATAAAACTTAATATGAGATAGCATAATGGAAAAGTATGTTCTTTAATATATTTCTTCTTGCACACCACAACAAATAGATTAGAAGGTTATTCACACTGACATCTTATTCAAAAGAATATTTTGATATAAAGATTATTGTTTCCAATGTTTAGAACCAGAGAAATAACCTCAGGTGACCTCAAATGACCTCTATGATTAATCACACATAGCCTATGTCACAAATTGATTTTTATGAGTCTACATGCCAAATATCAGGCCAATAAGAAATTGTAATTTTAGCATGAAAGTGGCACAGACAAATAAACAGAAGTCTCAAATATTAGTATATGTATATATATGTAATTTCTGTTTCCCCCTCTCTCAATATATGTGCATATATTTATATTTAAAAGGAATTAATTCTGAAGTTTATAGAGGTTCTTGTCAGCTTAGCAGTTTTATAGCTTTTTGATTATAATTTTACCTGCTTATACATATGTGGCTGTATGTGTGTACACATGCAAATTAGTATGTGTATGTATGTGTATGTGTGTGTGTGTATGCGTGAGAGATGATAAATTTATACATACAGACTGTACATATACATCTAAGTGCTTTGATGTGTGTCTGTAAATTTCTATCTCGATAGAGAGTCTCATTGGGATGCATGCATGCATGAATATCTATAGATTTTATCTAAGTTAAGTCTGACACAAGGCAACAATAAGAGAGCATTGTGTGAAGAAAATAATGAGGCATCTAGTGAAGAATGGCTTTCAACCTTAGTGAGCAATGGGTTTCAAGATTAGCTTGCTGACCGTTCTTCTGTGGCGGACCAATAATAATAATAATATAATAATTTTGGTAGAATGCTCAGAGCTTGAGACCACTAATGTTCTAATTTCAAGGCTATCAGCATAGGCTAGAATCTGTGATATCCAGTTTGTAGATTGGGGTTATGAATTAAACATTACCAAGGTTTCATATCTAACCTAATTCATATACATTTGAACCAGCCTTTTTAGTTCGCCCAGATAACTGCATATAATCATGCTCAGATATAAAAAATCAAATGTAAATATTAACAATTGAAAATACAATTACAGATCATTCATCTGGCTTCCAGAAAACCAGAATTATCTGGAAACCAGCTATTTTAAAACAGACTAGTTTTGAATCTGGTAGGCTACATAGTAGTTTGCTGCTAATTTTCATAGTGAGGTTGAAATGTCTCCTGATGAAGATTGGTGGATTAATATTGATTAAACAGATCCTGTTTTTGAAGTGGATTGTTTTGTATGTGTTATAAAATAAATGTGATGAAACATGTAAGTTTTTGTTGGTGTAAAAAAAGTTATTTTATGTAAGAGAGGGACAGGCTTGATGATGTGAACATACTGGTGGTTATTGGAATCGGGATTTCGTTCAAGATGGCTGTCATTATTTTAACTATTTAATCATTTTTGAACATTTAGTCATATAGGGTGGTTGGTGTGGAGGGGAGTAAAGGTTACCAGCATAAAAACAGAATCAACAAACTGAGTTTGAGTTTTGGTGTGGCTGCTTGTGTTAACTTTGCATTATTGCCCTTGAAAATGGCACGAATCCACTTTTATCTTCTTCTTATAGCAGGGTAGTTAAGGCCCTTTGACCCTGTAAGGTAGTCCATTCTGGGTGTGGGCCTAACAACTCTACTCTGTAAAATCTACTTACTACTGAAACTGTAATGAGGCCCTATGTTCCACAAGTAGCCTACCAGATTGGAAGAAAAAAAGGAATATAGGATAAATATCGAACTTGGATTTTTCATTGAAGCTAAAAATCAAGTTTAATAAACTCTATTTACGATTAGATTTTGTCTGTTGAAGGGAGGAAAATCCGCTGGTTTAAAAGAGTTTGCAAATTTCTTGCGTAGATCTTTCCAGTAAAGTATTATGAATCATTATGATAGATACTAATGTTATAATATGGAGATTTTACAAATACATAAATAGTTTGAATATTGTGGGTAAGAAGCATGAAAGACTTCTTTAGAGAATTTTCTCATGTATTCTTTTTATTGGGAAACCATGAATAATGAGCTTATGGATGCTTATTCTGATGTCATCAATTTTGAAATCCTTCTCAGAGTGTTGTAATGAGTCTCACTGATCTGGTTTTAGAAACCGTCACTACCAAAACTGTCAATATTGGTTTTTCAAGTTTTTTTAAGAAGGTCTGGCTGGCTTGCTGGCTGGGTAGGTATGTACCATGTGTACAGACCGGGCCAATGGAGCTAGAGGGTTGAAAATTAAAGCATTTACTCATATCGTGTGAGGGAAAAACTTTTTTTTCGCAAAATTTTGTGGGGGTTCAATTTGCAATGTAAGTTTATGCAAAATTGGTGTCTCAGTTTGTGTCTGGCAGTATTTTAAACATTTTAGTGATCACTGCCATACAAAAAGGAGAGGAGTAACTAGTTCATTGATCACCCTTAACATGGCAACATGCCAAAAGATGTTGATCACATGACAGTTTCTATTGAGTCACTAAGCAGACCTGTTTATGATAAAACCTTTGATCTATCAGCTTTCAGTTTTTTCAATTTCACACAATAGCATATAGCTTAGTGTAGAACAACTGAATATAGAATGAATATCATATGTTACAATGGAGAAGGGTAGTTGTGTACTGTGGGCTGACTAAGCAGGGATCAAAGGGGGGGGTCTGCCTTGAGTGACACCATCAGCAGATGACTGCTCAAAAAGTTCTCTTTTTCTCTTGGGAATTCTTTTTTTTATTTTTTATAATAAAACATCTTTTTGCCCACACAATATCTCCAAAGGTGCTCAATGAATTTTGCTGAAAATTCATGGAAGGCTGGGCAATGAATTGAGAAAGAGTTGGTCAACTTTTGAGGCATATTCAGGATTTTTTTTTCTGATTAGGAGATATTTTTCTGTTTTCATATATTCATGTATACACTCATGAATGTCCACACAATATCCCCAAAGGTTCAGGATGGATTTGAATGAAATTATGTGCAAAGCTGGATAATAGGTCATGAAAGAGGTGATCAAATTTTCAGGTGAATACATTCATACTTTGCTCCTCTAGGTCATAGTTATATGTTCACACCACATAATATTGCCAGAATTTCATGTCTGTCCTCACAATATCACTAAAAGTTCTCAATGAATTACAAGTGTGTGGAAAGGTACAAAAATGGGCTATGGAAGATGTGATCAGATTTTGTGTTGGAACCAAGGACATTTACCTCCCCTCCATCGTAGTCTCATGAACAAACCACATGATATCACTAAAAATTCATGTTTGTTTACATAATATCACTGGAAGTTTTTGATTAATTTCAGTAAGATTTTGTTAAAGGATGGGCAATGGGGAGAAGTAATTGAATTTTAGGGCAGATTCATAGACAATCACATTCGCTGATAATGATGTTATTAGAGATATGTGCTCTTTGAATGCTTTCTAGTTTTATTGTATAGTTTTATACACTGAATAAAAACATTTTAATGGTACCCGGTTATTTTCTTCATATTATTTTACTGAATCAGAAGTGAAAAATTGAAAACTAAAGCTGAAAAGGATTGATAGTAAATGTAGGCTTATATCATCAAATTCAATAGCAACAGCACCTTGACACCTGCCAATTTTTTTAGATTAATTTCTTGATTATTGGCATTATTTTAGATTTTTATAGATTATTCGTTTAGATTTTTCAAGATTCATCAGAATTATTGTGATTCCTGAGCTCTGTGCTACCTGCATTTGTGGGATCTGTGGATCCTATGTGACACCTATGCATTCAATAATCATGATGAATAATGAACAGTACTGATAGAAAAAGATCACTAAAGTTTTAGATATCCTGGGAAGAGAGCCAGTCCTGGAAGAAGGGTGGTGACAGCAAGAGATAACGCCCCAGCTGAAACAACCATAGGCCCGCCACTAGTGCTATATAGTAGTGTGTTGTGTAATATAGTGCATTGTAATGCTTGGTTGGTACGAGTATTGAATCTTAGGTTGTTGCCGATATTAAAGAGCCTCTTGGTGTATGATCAAATTACAAGCAAGATTTCTACCTTCTATTTCTGAGAGTCGTGCCTGCCAAATGGACAGGCATTTAGCCCAGTCTTCTGGTATAAGAATGAAGGGATAGTAGTGGCATGGAGTGAACTGGTTCTTCAATTATTCTGCCTTTTCCTTTTGGTGACAGTAGTTGCATCTAATTAACATGTCCAAGGGGACATGTTGTCATGGTAGCTAGAGAGAGAGAGAGAGAGAGAGAGAGAGAGAGAGAGAGAGAGAGAGAGAGAGAGAGAGAGAGAGAGAGAGAGAGAGAGGGGGAAGAGATGAGGGAGAAAGGAAAAAAAAAGGATTAGATGCTGATTATATACAGTAAGAAGTGAAAAATAAAAATTTGGGTATGATGAGGAATTTGAGAACCAAACCCAATGAAGGAGAAGAATGAAAGAAATGAAAAAGGGAAGAATAGGATTGAAAAAAAGAATAAAAAAAGGAGGAAAATGAAGAATCAAAATTAAGAATAATAGTAATAAGGAATGAGGATAAAGAAAGAGGACAGTACAAAAAAGCAATTAAGAGTAAGTAAAGAAGAAAAAAAGAAAAATCTAAAAGAGGAAAAATCAAAATGATTCTGAAGGGAAAGAACAAAGAATAAACTGTCAGAAGAAAAAAGAAGAAAAAGAATGAAAAAGAAAAGGAGCCAAAATGATTATGATGATGATGATGATGAAAACAATAACAAAAAGCAAATGTAAAAAGAAGAATAAGAAAGATATAAGTCAAAGGAAGAGATAGAAAAAAAGAAAAAGAAAAAGAAAGGTGATAAATTGAAAAAGTGACTGTGATTATAAAATACTTAGTAAAGAAGATGAGGTTGTCAAAATTAATATTGGTATTTACTTGGCCCAACCAAGTCTGAAATTAGGTTGAAGGAGGGGAAGAAAGAAAGGAGAAGAAAAAGATGATGAAAAAGACATAGAAAAAGTAAAAGAAGAAGAAAAAGATGAAAAAGATTAAGAGAAAGAAGATGAATTAAAAAGTGAAGTACAAGGTATAAAAGAAGAAAATGAGGAAAGAGAAGATGAAAACAAAAATAAGATGAAGATGAAAAGAAAGAGATGGAAAAAGATGAAAGCAAAGATGAAAAAAAAGACAAAAGGAAGAGGAAGAAAAAAAAGGAAAAAAGACAGGAAAATGAAAAAGAAGATGAAGCAAAATACAATAAGTTGAAATAAATGAAGAAAAAGAAGAGAAAAACAAATGAAGATGATAAAAAGAACAAAGTAATTAAAAAGTCATAAGTTTAAAGGGGGTTGATGAAAGAAAAAGAAAAGAAGATGAAAAAGAAAAACTATAAAAATGCCAACAATATTGAGGGAAAATAGAAGTACGAATGAAAGAAGCATGGAAAAGGGGTGGACAGAAAAAGAAGTACGAATGAAAGAAGTATGGAAAAAAGAAGTTCTGGGGAAAAGAAGCAGGGATGAAAGATGTATGGAAAAAAGAAGAACAGAGAAAAGATGTGAAAGAAGATGAAAAAGAAGAATGAGAAAGTGAAAGTACACATGTGAGATGTACTTCATTTGAAAGGCTTAGAGCACTAAGCATAGTTTTATGTTTGTGTGTGTGCTAATGTTTGCATGTGGTCAAACCAAAGACTTAGCAAAACTAACTCATGAGAGAGAGAGAGAGAGAGAGAGAGAGAGAGAGAGAGAGAGAGAGAGAGAGAGAGAGAGAGAGAGAGAATTTGATAATATAAGATTATTCCTCTTCATCCCCACCCAGCCATACACTTTCTCCCACCAAAAGACAAAAGTGATGTAAAGGCCAGTACATCCCAAAGTGCTAAGAATTAAGTGTAGGGATGAATGGTGGTTAGGTGGCAGGGCTGGACAATTGACAACTCTGTAGAGGGGGGAAGAGGAGAGGGAGGAGGAGGACTTATAACAGACAACAGCTGCTGCTCCTGATGTTAAAGGAGGGCCAAATGCTGAGGCCAGTACTGTTACTACCACCACCACTGCTACAGCCACTACTACTGCTACAACTGCTAACCATGCCTGAATTGTTGTTCACTGTTCAGGTCTTCAAGTCTCAGTAAGTCATTGTTGTTGTATTGGACAAACCTGCCACAACTGTGGGGGTTTCTGAGGTGATCTTTTGGCAAGGAATATGAGGTATAAGCATTTTATTTCTTCTTTTGGGGGTCAATTTTAATCCTCTTTTTGTCTTTCTCTCCCAAATATTACCTACTTTTTAGCTTTTTTTTCTCACCCCACTCTCTATTTTCTCTTCTCTTTCTTTTTTGTTATCCTACTTCATGCTTCTCACTTAACAGTCTCTCTCTTTCTCATGCATCTCACTATCTATTCCCTATCCATCTTCCACCCTCTCTTTCTAATACTGCCTATCATTTGTTTTGTCTTCCCCTCTCTTTCACTTGCCTTTAATCCTTTTCCTTTTCTTTTTTGATTTATATCTCTCTTTCTTTTCCCTCTCATCTCCTATATCTTCCTCTCATCATCATCACTTTTTCTTTTCTCTCTTTTTCTCTTATAAACCTCTTTCCTCTAGTTTGTTTTTTCTCTTTACTCTCTTTCTGATGTGTACCTTTTTTCTCTCTCTATGTCTCCCTTAACAGTTTTTCCCTCTCTTTTCTCTTCGCTTGTTGTTTTCATTTCAAATATATTCCAAAACTCAAATCATTTCGATACTTCTTTCTTGAAATCATAAACCAATGTTTTCTGTCTTTTCAAACTTCCCTCCATTTTTTATTATTGATTATTCATTCCTTTTTATTCTTTATTATAGATAATTTATACATTTGTATTATATACTATTGATTATTCTTTCATTTTCATTATTTATTATTGAATACTCATTCATTTTTATCATTTATTATTGATTATTCATTCATTCATGTTTTTATTACCTTTCCAATTTTGTCAATTGTTGTTTCATTTGCGTTTTTTATGATTTGTATTATTTTATCAAATCTCACTTGGTCACTTTTCTATCTCAACTACTGTTTCTTGTAAATCTGGCAGAGTCAGGCTTGAAAAAAGATATCATCTAAAATATAGGGATAGATCGAGGATTTTGAGCTGGAAGATCCAATTTAGTTTTTATTATCGTATCTATCTAATTAGGCAATAGATATAATATTTTTTTTGTTTTTGAGGTTGATTTATGATTACTTGGGATCATTTGAATTTTTATAAATAAAATTTCTTTATGTAGATATTTAAAGAAATTTCTCAAGTGTGCTCATTCTAATCGAGTGGGCGGGGTGAACCCCTTAGATCACCCCTGGATCCGTGCCTGGAATAATTGATAAATGGTTCAATTTAATAAGAAAATTGTACCTCTGTTTGGCTGAAACATTGAGACAGAATGAAAAGGCTAAATCAAAAGCTATCATCAAAAAGTGAACAATATATAAATATGAAGCAGAAATTTTGTTACAGTGAAAAACGTTGCTTGTTTGGTCCTTTGTGTTTTAATGAATTTTTTGAGTAATGAAAATGTTTTCAAGATACTTGATGCATTAGATGTGAATAGAATATTGTTTTTATTGACAGCATAGATAATGCCATAATGAACATCTTAATATAAAGGTGTTTCATCATTTCTATGGCAAACTTCATCCAATGATAATAAATATATTATCAGGTCCTAATTTTTGAATGTGTTGACTCATAGTAACTTGATCATTTCTCTTTTCAATTATCCACATTCCTAATACTGGTAAATTTGAAAAAATACATTTAAAAATGGATTTCATAAAAATTTTTGAAAAATCAGGAGCAATGGTAAACTGGCCCTGAAATATTCTCTGTATTTAATCTCTTTTGATTAAAAAGAGAATGAGCCTGGCTGCTGCAGGGTCAAACTCAATGACTACTAATATTCTAAATGAAGATGATTACTGAAACTTTTATATTGTATACATAATAAATGACAATTATGAAAAAATAAATGTTTCAGAATAAATATATTTATTTATTAAAATGAAGTAAGCTCTTGCGACTTTGTTGGATAAATTTCTGTAGAATGTATATAAAATTTGTCAGTTTGACACAGTTGATGAGAAAGCCACTTGCTGATCACTTGGTCATGATTTCAAATCACAGCAGGGGAAATGAATCATTCAATATATTGGTTTGGTTTAACCAGATGGGACTGAGTGAACAGAGAAGAGTTATATATCATCATCAGTCTTTTAATATCCATCATTGGATACAGCCCTTCCCCAGGATTCGCCACACCTCTCTATTGTGGACGTTGCAGAGCTAATACTTTTTGAATTTGTCTAGTTTGTCTCTCCATCTAATACTCTGCCAGCCTCGGTTGCGAATATTATCCCTGGGAATCCATGTTGTGAGTCGTGATGTCCATTGATTGTCTGCTATTCTTGCAACATGACCATCCCACTCCATTAATCTCTATTAATCATGTAGATCAAACATCATATAGTGAGAATTTCAGATTAAAATTTGGCTGATAAGTACATCAAGCTGCAAACTTATTGATCCACTTTCGTATATTGATATGAGATGAAATGTCAATCTTGACTACAATGTTTTTAGCATTTTGCCTACTATTATTGGCACCAACTGGTTCCTGGGCAAAATCTCAGTATTTCTCCTGCTTTTTACTCTCTTACATATTATTCTATTATTATTTTATTGTGGTGTTTAGGTACAGCCACATCTATGATTTGGCAGGTTCTCTTTTCCTAGTCCACAAATACCACATCTAGTCTTCTAGCTTGAATGGGGCAGTCAGTTTGGATATCAAAGTCCCTGAGTAATTTACATCTTTAAAGATTCACTGATGGTTACAGCATCTGGTATTCCCAAGTGGTTATCTATCTAAGCACTGATTAGGATCGATATTTCATAATTTTGGTGATCAAATGAGAACCAGTGTATTATCATTCACACTTATACCAATGTCAACAAAAGAAGAGACATTTTCCTCATTTCTTTTCATTTTAGCAATGATACCATTTAATTATATCTTGTGGAATTGTAAAGATATAAATTTATTAATTCAAAGGAAAAACACAGCTACCTTTCATAAATAGATAACTAAGACATTTTTGCTGACAAAAAAAGAGAATTGGATACTTTGCTATTGGTCCTTCATCAAGGACATTGGAATGAGATGTGCAATGTTGGAGATACACAAAGGAGAGCGAGAAGCAACAAACAAAATTCAACTACAGGCAGAACATCAATGCTGAATGGAAATAAGAATATCTAGGAATACTGAAAGCAGGTTCAATCAAGCAGAATGAGATGAAGAAGTTGGAAAATAATACCTCAGAAGAGCAAAGAGAGATTTTGAAAACTAGTTGCATCAATGAAAACCTGGAAGGAAGAAAAACATGGTCAGTATCCACCATAAGATATTTGAGAACAAAAAACTGGACATTGTCCTGAACTGTATTATCCTCAACTGGGCAAGAGAAGAACTGAGAAATCTGGATCAAAGAACAAAGGAATTGATGACAATGCATAAAAGCCTTGCACCCTACAGATGCTGCTGATAGGCTGTATGTGGCAAGGAAAGAGGGAGGTCGAGGACTCATTTATTTTGAGGATTGTGTTGACTTCAAAAGACTTGAGAACTACACAGAGCTGAGTAATGAATGATCAATCATGATAGAGAGAAGTTACAGTAGAACTGACCAAAGGACAAATTGAAGATCAAAAAATGCCAAAACAAAAAGTCTAGAATTAGATGAAAAACAACTGTCCAGACATTTCAGGAAACTAACAAAAGGGATTGTGAATGAAATGACATCAACATGGTTATGAAGAGAACATTTGCAGAGAATCTCTTTTAATGGTAGCTCAGAACAATTCTATAAAAATAGCAGAATAGTAAATGATGACTTTTTAGTGATAGAGATGAAACCGTAAATCATATGATAGGTGAATGCAGCAAATAAGCTCTGATGAAGTATAAGAAAAGACATGCATTGGAAAGAAAAGTGATCCACTGGGAATAATGCAGACAACTGGAATTTGACCATGAAATCCAATGGTGTATGCACAAACCAAAAGCAGTCATTAGGCATAAAAAAAGGTTCTCCTGGACTCAGAAATTCAAATGGATCACCCAATTTGAACTAGAAACTATCCAAGAGGCAGAATTAGGGGAATTGTAGATTCAAGAAAGGGTTAAAACTGGTCAGTTCATGGTAGTATTGGGATTGGTAAGAATCTTGTTTCTTGATCTCCTGTGACAACCACTGGATCACTTTCCAGTATGCATAAATAATAACAATGAGTTTTAATCTATCATTAACACTGCTAATAAAAGAAATCTCTTACAATCCTCTCATTATTACTTAACAACAACAACAACAACAACAACAACAACAACAACAACCATCATCATCATCATCATCATCATCATCATCATCATCACCACCACCACCACCACCACCACCACCATCATCATCATCATCATCATCATCATCATCATCATCATCATCATCAGGGAAAGGAATGAGACCATAAACCACATAACTAGTGAATGTAGTCAACTAGCCCAGAAGGAGTATAAAAACAGACATGATAGGGAAACAACAGTGATTTATTCGGAACCGAGCAAATGAATGGGATTCAACCATGCAGAAAAGTGATACCAGCACAAACCAGAGACAGCCCTGGAGAATGGAAGTCACAAATTACTCAGTGACTTTGACATCCAAACTGACCACCCCTTCCAAGTGAGAAGAGTGGAACTGGTGATCATGGACAAGAAAAGGAGAATCTGACAAATAATAGATGTGGCTGTGTTTGTGGATCACAGAATAAATCGGAAAGATAGTGAAAAGCTGGGAAAATACCTGAGCTGAACAAGGGGTGGAACTGTGCCAAACACACTGAAAGCAAGATTGGAAGAACTGGGAATAAAAGGAAGGACTGAGACTGAGACTGAATAATAATAATGATAATGATAATAATAATACCACCACCATAACCACCACATGTCTGAGGGTTGTGAAAATATTGGAGTATACACATAATCATTGAAGCACTTGCAAGATGATTTGTGTAAATGAAAATCTGAGGAAGAATAGAGAAAATTCTGATCCCGGCCATGTTAAAGATGACAAGAATATTGAAGAAATATTGTAGAACTGAATAGACTTGCTGTCACTTGTTGTCACTTGATCCCCAGTGATGACTCTCAGACATCTCTGGTATGAGGTTATAGATTAATTATAATAATAATATTAATAACATTTATTCATTCAGAAATCCCAATAAAATCATGCTGGACAAATACAGAAAAGTCTATAAGAAAGTTAGTCACTCAAACTGTGATTTTGGCAGAATGATGTGGTGTAGATGATCAATTGAAAAATTAGAAAAGTGGGGGGATGAATGACATTTTATCGGTTGGTGATCACTAAAAAAATCTAAATTTTCTAAAGACAAACATGAATATTGCCAGACTGAAATTAAGGGACCAACTCAGCATACATTTACATTATGAATTGAACCCCCATTAAAACCATATTTTGGGGGAAATTTTTTTCATATGAATTTTCAGCCCCATAGTTCTACGGTGTGGCCCATATGTACAACATATATTCAGCCAGCCAGTCAGCCAGATGAAGTGAAATTGGAAAAATATGGATAAATAACAAAACTACTAAAACATCACCTGAGAGATTCAAAGTGACTGTAGTGCCCATGATTATTAGAGCACTAAGAAAAGTACAATAAAAAGGAATGAAAAAAACAGTAAGAGAACAGTGTAAACCGCAGTACCGTTAAATATAGTATGGATACCAAAGAAGATGCCGAAGATTTGACGCCACTTGCTCAAGCAAAACTCCTAGAGAATGCTTGAATGAATGAATCAATCCATCAATTAACAATCTATAATATTATTCTGCTTGTCTCCACCTTCTTGTGTTTGAATATTACTCTTTAATTTTAATAAGAAGGTAAGCAAGGAGAGGTAGAGAGAAAAGTTAGGTAGTTTAATAAGAGGGTTAGAAAGGTGAGGACAGAAAAGGAAGGTAGTTTACAGAAGAGGTAGGAAGATTTTCGATTAGGGAAACTAATTCATGTTTGTATAACATTCAGATAAAAAAAACAGGGATGGACCAGAAAGATAAGAAAGGTTAAAGAGAGAGAATGAAAAGATACAGGTAAAGAGAGAGAGGGGAGCAGAGGGATGAGATAATGGATGATCATAATTATCAACACCCACGAAATTTCCATGAGTCCAGCTAGTAATGGGAAGATAATTCCCTGAGTAATTAGAAAAAGAGAAGAAAGAAAAGAAAGAAGAGAAAATAAATAAGATAATTAATAACGAATTGAATATGGATGAAACTGGTTTTCTAAGAAAGTGCAAAGTTTTTTCATATCTTTTTTTCATCTTTTATTTTGTTATTTGTAAAATGTTGGGATAAAAACCCATCACAAGAATAACAAACAGATTGATGTCTGCAGGGGAAAAGTTCTTGTACCACAATAGAAGGCATTAAAGATATTGAAAGAAAGCCACACCAAAATATACTTCAAAGGAGAAATTTCTGTGTTGCTGCAATACTGTTCATGCCTATCAAGAAATTACTCAATGGTAGCAAATCCCTTTGAAGTGTGAGCTTCTTTAATTAGTTTTTAGAAAAATGATTGTTTGTAATGTATGAAATGTTTAGCCAACAAAACATCTGTGTTCAGTGTCCACCTATGTTTCCACATCAGAATGAGTGAGTGACTCTAAGATTGGAATGGGAAAAGTTGTAATTGATTTCAACAAACGAAATCACTGCAGTCTTTAATGGTTGATGGATACTTATAAAGTTAAGGATTCAGAATTTTATAAGACAGACTTTTTAAGATAAAGTTTTTCCTGTATTTTGATTTGCAAGATATTTTTTCTATCCAATATGAATCCAAATAATGAAATGGAAGATAATGCTCTATTTTCATAGAAAAATCAAATAGACATTGATTGATTCTTTCTTCCATTCTTCCCTTTTGGGTCATTTATTTTCCTTTCATTCATTTTTTTTCATTCTTTTTTTCTTTAACTCATTTTTTTTTTCATTCTTCTTCCCTTCATTCATTTTTTCATTCATTCTCATTCTTTTCATTCATTTTTATTGGTTCTTTCTTCTCTCTATCATTATTTTTTGTTGATTCTTCTATCTCCTATTTCTCCTTTCTTTTCTTCATTGTTTTCATTCTCCTTTCTTTCATTTTATATCAATTCTTTCTTTCTATCATATCTAATTCGTTCTTCTTTCTATCATTCATTGTTATCCAATTTTCTTTCTCTTTTTCTCTTCATATCTATTTATAAGGAATAAAGGACTGATATTATACGCCTGAATTTTGTAGGTTCTATATCAAATTATTGTGGCTCCACAAATACCCAGCAAACCAACCAGTTAAATGGGCTTCATATTCTTCTCAATTTGCTCCTCTGTGTGGGTGTGTCTCTAAGCACTACAAGTTACATTTTCCGGGCTACATCCTTGAAAATTTACATGATCTTACCACAAGGCACAACCTGGAAGGTTTTTTTTCCAAAAAGTGCTTTTTTTGTTTTCTAGGGGCATTTTCAATCAACAATGACCAAATATCATACTGGTATTTTAAAAAAAAGATAATTGTAGATAAAAGATATATTTTTTAGATAATTTTAGACTGGTATGCATGCGGATTATGATAATTCATTTATGTGAGGTACAGATTTATATTTACTTGTCCTTTTCCTTCTTATTCCCTAATAATTTTACTTGTCATCTTTCATATTTCTTTCAATTTTTTCCATCTTCTTCCTCTTCTCCTCTTCCAATATCCTCTTTCTTATCTCATTATAATGAGGAGATTTATCATGATCACAAAACCAAAGCAAATATCTTGGTCACTCACTAAACTTGCATCTAGTTTTCATTCAATGTGAGTAATTATTGCAACAAATCTAAGAAATTATATCCAAGTATAAATCATCCAAACCTCATTCTTCCTTGGATGGCCTTTATTCCTTGTGCTCTCACTAACCCTCATCCTAACCCAAAGGACGAAAATTTGCAAACTGGACCTTCATCTCTTGATAGATTGGCCTCGTTGTAACAATGCCAAGCGAGAGCTTCTGTCACCGGCTGAATGCTTTTGGCGTTATTGAACAGGGATGAGACTCTAGTCCTCTTGACAGAGGGCAATGGGAAAGAATTCCCTTGTTGAGAATATGAAATTCTATTAATCATTCTGAAAATCCAGGACATCTGGTATCAGTATGTTGCTGTCTCAACTTCTTCTTGCTCTATATCTCAGAGTTTCTGACAGATGTCTCAGGTCTTGCAAATAATCTCTTTTTACTCTGCTTAATGTCAGTACCTTACTTATTCTATTTTGATTCTAATTTGTAATCTAGCTGTTTTTATTTTCTTTTTCACTGAATAACTAACATAGAATCCCTGAAAAAAAGACATGAATATTCATATACATATGAATTATACAAACATTTTAGTATAAATGTATTTATCACAAACAAAGAATGCATACCTCGATTGAAATTTATTTTTCTGTTGATTACCTACAACTGCTTTTTTGAAAATAAAAATGATAAGGCAACAGAATTGGGTAAATAGCTGAAATGAGATGACATCATCATCATCAACAGGAGCAGTAGCAGTAGAAGCAGCAGCAGAATCTGTGTGTGTATTTGGGCACTCCTGGTTAACTTTTGGGGGTTACCATCATGAAAATTTGCATGAGTACACCATTAATACACCTTTAGTACACCACTAAGCACCATCTATAAATTTTTTGGTTTAAAAAAAAAAAGAAGTGTTTTTTGGGTGTCTGTGGTCATTGTAGGACTAACAATGCCCCAAAATAGCTGGTTTTTTTAGATAATTTTAGATCATAGATCTATTAATTTCAGATATTTTTTACATAATTAGTCCTGGTATATGTGTAGACTATGGTGATTCACTTATGTAAGGTACAGGTATTTCATTATGATCTGTAGATGTTTACTTACCTGAGTAACCATCTTATTTCTCTTTTTTTCTCACATAAAAACTTCAAGTTATATACCACATCAGTAAAATAAATATTGTATTTCTCTCATCTTCATAATGTTGCAGAATTTAATGTTTTGTATAAAAATGAATAAAGACTTAAATATTTGCTGCAGAAGTCTTTCATTGACCAAAAAGCCATATTTTTTATTTACCTCTGTCAAGGAAGTTAGGAGAGGTATATGTTTGTTGACACAATCTTTTCAAAAGTTCTTAATATTTTTCAATGACATTTTTTGGAAAGGTAAGCCATTGGCTAAGGAAGTATCGAATAAAGTTTGGTTGAGATCCAAGAATTTTTTTGATCAAAGATATTTTTTCATATACTAAGACATTTATTGGCCAAAATATGAAAGTTGGAATTTATACAGTTTGTAGCTAAACATGAACTAATTTTCATTCTGTTTTTAGTCTGTGCATTGCATTGGTAGAGGTATGAGCTCTCTGAGTGCTTTTTAGTTTGAGTATGTAGTTGATGTCCTCCACAAATATTGTTGGGCTCTCAAAAGTAATACAATTCTCAGTTGCTTCTGAAGACAGTATTGTACAGTCTGAATTGTTTGTGCTACTTCAGTGGAGCAAAGCGTTCAAGATATCAATTGAACTCAACAAGAATCAATCATTGGAAATATGTACACTATCATTGCTGTTTGATTATTCTTTGATGGAGCCATGCAAAGAAAAGGTGTAAACATTTCAAGTTGTTCCATGAGTGATCAAGAGTTACTGAATGATTAAAAGTATCAGCATCTGACATCAATATAACACTATCTGACCATTTCATTGAACACTGCACACAGATGAAATATGAATGAATAGATATCATTGATTGTGTTTTTATTTGTTAAGTCTTTCCTCTCAGCTAACAAATAGTTCATCTTAAGTTTGAGTGCTTTTAGAATACAGTTGTTATCAGGAATAGCTTAATAGTTGATATATATTTGGTGGGTTTTTATTTTCTAAATTTCATCTTTGGGATTCAAGCTTAGATGACTGGAGGCCAACAAAGACCTTTGCAATAAGTACTGAGCCAGATGGCAGATGATCTTCAAAGAATTATTGGAGAAAGTAACAAATAAGTTTGTTCTGGTTTGTGTTATTCAATGAAATATAAGTGAAAATAGGATTCTCAAAGTTATGGCAATCAAAGATGGGATTTAGAAGAATTTGTGGGTATATAGGCACATTTTTACTTAATCATAACAAAATCAGAAAACTGGGAATATATAAATCTTATTTTGAATTTGAAAACTTAAGATATTAAAGAAAGCAATATTTCCCTGGTTTTATTTCATTTTCATTTTTTTCACCATTTATTGGAGCTCTAAAAGCTGAGTCAGTAGAGCTCTGCTGTATATAGGCTGCTTTCTGAAGTGAAAAGGTTGCAAGTTCAAGTTTTGCCCAAAGCTTATTATTTATTTCTGATCTGTGTTCTTTACTCACTGTTGTAGATTGATGGTCTGTGTTGAATTGTGATGAAAAAAACAACTGAAAATTAATAAGGTGAAAGAAAATACTTGGCCAAAATTGATTATGATTAAATAAATTCTTGACTATATCACTTGTTCAACAGTGTTTTGTCAGGTCGTATACTCTGACTCAACCAGTATCATGAACTTGTACAATTTTTTCAAGTATTGATCTATTTTCTTATTTTTTCAGCTGGCTTACACATTCAGTTACACATCAAAAGAAACAGTAAGGAAAATTCAGTGGACTGATAATAATTTAAACCTTTTTGGATTTTCTGAAGGAAAAATGAAGATAGAAACATAATGGATTCTGTACAAATCAATTGAGTCTGTGAGTATTTATTTCATTTTTATTAATCCATCTAAGAGAAAAAGCATTTATAATCCTTATCTCTCTCTCACTCACTCTCTCTCTCTCTCTCTCTCTCTCTCTCTCTCTCTCTATATATATATATATATATATATATATATATATATATATATATATATATTGTTTAGAAAGCTTTACAGTTTTAACCCTAGACACATTGGAAAACTTTTAAAACTTTTTCAAAAATGTTTTTGTCTCACTTCAGTCACTTCTTTCACAATAGCTGTTAATATAATTTTTATAATTTTCTCCAGTGTTTTTTCATTCAACTTTATTATTATGGTTCCTCTTGTTAGGATCATCATTTGTTTACCATGTAACCGTTTTGGGGATTTTAAAAAACAAAACAGTTATATCAACATAGAACTCAATCAGTGTTGATCAAGCACCTCCTTTCAGCTATGATTTTAACACATACCTTATCTGATTCATGTAGTTTGTTATTTTGCATAGGATATTATCATAATGTATTGTATATGGATGTTATTTTATACTACACATCATTTAATTTTTTTGTTATCTCAAATTCATTCATGGCAAATATTGAAAGCAAAGGACTGAAATTTTTAAACAACGGTTATCTTTTTATAGTATATAAATATATATACATAAATGGTGAAATAATAATAATGATAATAATAATAACAATAATAATGATAATAATGATACAAAACCGCACATTCCAAAACAATGAGAAAAAGTTTTATCGAGATTTAAATGGGGAAAGAAGGCAGGACATGAAACCAGATGCCACAGAGGCCAAGAACTATTGGGAAAGCATATGGGGGCACCCAAAAAGACATAACGTAACACCGCAATGGTTAGGAAACATGAGAAAAGAACTAGGAGATATAGACAAGGGAGAACCAATAGTACTGAATGAAACCACATTGAAACATACTCTTAGGAAAGTAGCCAACTGGAAAGCACCGGGGCCCGACGGGATCCATGGGTATTGGTTCAAAAAATTTACCACGTTACACGGCAGACTCACTCACCTACTCCAAAATTGTCTGAATGAAGGCAAAGCACCAGAATGGATGACTAAAGGCAGAACCACCCTCATCCAAAAAGACCCGGGAAAGGGGAACATAGCAAGCAACTATAGACCAATCACTTGCCTACCACTTATGTGGAAAATCCTGACCGGGCAAATAGCAGAGAGAATATACATGTCAATGGATAGAAGGGGGCTACTACCAGAAGAACAGAAAGGATGTAGGATAGGAACCAAAGGGGCAAACGATTTACTCTACATAGACCAGATGATCTTAAAAGAAGTAAGGAAAAGGAGAAAGAATATCGCAATGGGATGGATAGATTACAGAAAGGCATACGATATGATCCCACATAGCTGGATACTCGAATGCCTTAGAATGTTCAAAATTAGCGAACCGGTGGTTAAATTCATTGGTAATTCAATGGAAGACTGGAAAGTAGATTTGACAGCTGCAGGGGACAAACTAGCCGAGGTAGGGATAAAAAGGGGGATCTTCCAAGGGGACTCGTTGTCCCCACTGTTATTTGTTCTAACAATGATACCGCTTAACAGAATCCTGAAAAACAGCAAAGGATACCACTTCTCTAAAACAAAAGGAAAGGTCAACCACTTAATGTACATGGACGATATCAAATTGTTCGCGAAAAACAGGGGAGAGCTTGAGACTCTGTTCAACGAAGTAAGGGAATATAGTGAGGACATAGGAATGGAGTTTGGGATAGAAAAATGCGCAATAATGGTGATGCATAAAGGAAGGCTTTCAATGACTGAGGGAATTGAACTTCCGGACAACAACAAGATTAGGGCATTGACTGCACAAGACCGATACAAGTACCTAGGTGTCCTTGAATGTGACACGATAAAACGGGAAGAGATGAAGGAGAAAATTAAGAGGGAATACCTTAGAAGGATAAGGAAAATATTAGAAACCAAATTAAATAGCAGAAATCTAATAAAAGGAATGAACACCTGGGCTGTGTCAGTAGTTAGGTATACAGGACCATTCTTAGGATGGACAAAGGAAGAGCTCCAATCAATGGATAGGCGAACAAGGAAACTTATGACGATGCATAAAGCATTACACCCTAGGGATGATACAGATAGACTATACGTTAAGAGAAAAGAAGGTGGTAGGGGGCTCATCAGCATAGAAGATTGTGTCCAGAGAGCTAGAGTAGTCCTAGATAAATATGTGCAAACAAATAGTGAAGAAATCATAAAGAGCGCGAGGGATAGTGCAACAAACAAAGTAGAAAGCAATGGAACGGTACAGCAAACTAGAAAAGAAAAGTGGGAAGGGAAAAAATTGTACGGCGAGTTTAAAAGACAGATAAAAGATATAGCAGACGAGAAATCATGGACGTGGTTACGAAAGGGAAACCTTAAGAGAGAAACAGAATCGCTCATCATGGCAGCCCAAAACAAAAGCATAAGGACAAACTACATAAAAGCTAAAATCGACAGAACACAGGCAAACAGCAAATGCCGCATGTGCGGTGAAAGAGATGAGACAGTAAACCACATAACTAGTGAATGTAGTCAACTCGCCCAGAAGGAGTATAAGCATAGACACGATAGAGTAGCAACGATGATACACTGGGAACTAAGTAAACAAATGGGATTCAACCATGGGGAAAAGTGGTATCAGCACAAGCCAGAGGCAGTTTTGGAGAATGACAACCACAAACTACTGTGGGATTTTGACATCCAAACTGACCACCTCATCCAGGCAAGAAGGCCGGACTTAGTAATAGTAGACAAAAAAAAGAAGGCCTGCCAAATAGTAGACGTGGCTGTGCCAGCAGACCATAGAGTAAAAAAGAAGGAGGGTGAAAAAAGGGAAAAATACCAGGACCTAGCAAGGGAGTTAAAGAAAATGTGGAACATGAAAACTAGGGTAGTACCAGTCATAGTGGGAGCACTAGGAACTGTCCCCAGAACGCTGAGGGAGAGACTGGAGGAGATCGGGATTAGGGGGAGGATAGAGACCGTACAGACCACAGCACTACTGGGAACTGCACGGGTACTGAGGAAGGTGCTAGAGATATAAGTACTGCAACGAATTGTAGCTCTGTCATGATATGCGAAAGAGGGAGGAGACGGTAGCTGAAGACCTGAGGAGACTTATTGTCACTCAGCCCTCAGCGATAACCACTGGGCAACCGGTGTGAAACTGTAAATCGCAGAATTACTGCGACCTGCTAGTACTAGGAGAGGAGGGCTGGAGACTTGAGGAGACTTGCTGTCACTCAAACTCCAGCGGTTACCACCAGGCAACTGGTGTGAGATTCCTAATGATAATAATAATATTCAAGCTCTACTTTAACTAAATGTTGAATGTCTAGAGCATTTTATGAAATATACCCATCCCATATTGGATATTGAATTACTGATTTGTATTTTGGTATAAATGTATGTATAAACATGATTATGAATTGTGTTATATTACATAGAAACTCTTATTTGAAATGATCTCCAATCATTAAACAGTTAATGTATCACTTGGCCTAAATAACATGAATAGAATAAACAATTAAAGAAAATGGGGCTGCTGCAGGGATTTAACTTGTGACTGATAGGATAGCCACTTCAATGTGGCGTTACTCATACCATTGAGCTAAACACTTGCGGGTAATGCAAAGGCCCAAATGACTGTTTTCACTCCAAATATTCATCTTGTTTATTCTTGGTCTATTCAATTCTTTCAATGCAACAGTTTTGTATTTAAGAAATGATTGTATATGATGCAAAAGAATGATTATGAATTGAGTTATATCATATTGAAACTCTTATTTGAAATGATCTCCCGTCATTACATGATTAATATATCACTTGGCCTAGACAACATAAATAGAATAAATAATTAAAGAAATGCGGCTGTTGCAGGAATGAAACCTGTGATGATAGGATAGCCACTTCAACGTTGTGTCTTTCTTACCACTGAGCTAAACAGCCTCCGTGAATGCAATATATATTCATGCAAGTTTGATTGGAAATGATAGACAAGGATTGTTTTTAAAGTTTTTGGTTAACTTATTTAGTTTATGTAAAAGAGGTCATATATGCAGATTAGGTGAAAGTTAATATTGTCCAAATATGAATATATATGTACGTATATATATAGTATATGTGGTACAAATCAGGCTAGCAGTATAACATAGAATAATAATATAACATAATATACGATTTGCCTGATGAGGCCCGAAGAGGGCAGAAACATGAGCTAGTTTGTGTAGCGAATCCACACTCTACTATTTATATATATATATATATATATATGTGTGTGTGTGTGAGTGTGTGCATGTAGATTGACTGAGGGAATATAATGTCCAACTGAGGGTTTTGTTAGTTTCTTGGTTTTTCAGCTCGCCTGAACGCAAACGAAACCCTCAATTTTTCCCTGATCTCTAGCTGCAACCCAAGTCCCAAACTTGATCTGCTCTTCCTATTCTTAAAACGAAATCCTCTATAGTTTATCAAAACCTCACCCTGATCTTGATAATGAAGTATAGTTGAAAATGCTCAATTACAAATGGTTGGAAAATATTTACATACATTCAATCCATAGAAATGTTCTCTTGTATATTCTTGTGTATGTTCTCTTAGACATGAAGATGAAGAGGTAGCTAAAAAATGAAGCACAACATTCCTTGTCTATCATCTTTAATCAAACTTCCTTCAATGAAAGATTGCTGTAAGAGTATATATATATATATATATATATATATATATGCACACACATACACACACACATATGTATGAATATGTATATGTAAAGGTGTAATATTGTACATAAATACATATGTATATTTGCACAAACTCACTTGAATACTTATGATAATAATACAGAAATGAATATTTATCTTGAATATCTGATTTTTTCTGATGCATGTAATTCTAAGAGAAAAATAACATTGAAATAAATGTTCCTACATTATCTGTTTCAAATATCAGAAAAGAAATAAAATCCGAATGGATCTTTTTGACTAAAAATGTTTTTGATCCAATTTTTTCATCTTTCCTTTCTTTTGTTCTTGTGTCATTTCATCTACACACACAGATACAACCATACACGCACATAAGTAAATAGTGCGTGTGTTTATAAACACACAAGCACACACACACACACACACATATATGTGCGAGCGTATGTGTGTGCATGTATGTGTGAATTCAACATGCATATAAGTTTGCTCAGCATTGATAATTACGCCAGTTTTAAAAGCCATTATCAATGAGTTTAATACTCATTGGATGGTTTACAAATTCGGCTTCTTACCAAACTTTGTTTCCCCTTAGAATATCTATATATGCATACATTCTTTTCCTTTTTGCCCTTAAAAACTAGATTCTTTATTATTTTTGTTACTTGTAAGCTTATTTACAATTCACCATATTTTTTCTCTGTTTTCTCAAATTGATTTGTGGGAAATATTGAATGCAAAAGACTGAAACTTATACACAATATGATATCAGACCACTCTCTGAAGTTTACATTTTGGCTAAAATCAACTGCACTAATGAGGATAAATATATGTATACCATGTAGATTTTATTGTTTCAAAAGTACATATAAAAGTAAATGACATATGTACTGAGTATTATTTAAAATTGTAACAGCTGTAGAATAGAATAGGTGGGAAGGAAATGGTTTATTGCCTCCTCAAAGGCATATACTCTGAAGTGAATGCAGATCATCTCAGCTTGAGTTTGAACTTGGCTTGTCAATTTCATTTTCCATGCTGCAAACCATTTGAGCCACTGATACTTCTATTGGAAATTGCTTTATATCAGTTTTTCTTGTGGGGAAGGCCTGCTTGGATAACTGGAAACTTTGTGCTCAAAATCCTTGAAAACTGACTGTTGCTTAACTGACTGGGTTAATAATTGACTGTTTTAGCACCCAAACAATGAATATATATATGTATATATTTAAATAGATGCATATTACATACATGGAATCAAGTCCACTGCCTGACTCAGTTTTAGCTAAATTTTGACCTGTAATTTTTGCTGTATAATGTTGATCTATGTGATTAATCTTTAAAACTGATGCGGATTATGTTGAAAAATAAATATTTGCTGTGTAAAATAAGTACTTTTTCATCATTAGGGTTACAGACATAGATATCCCTGTGTACTTGTAAATGTACAAAAGTATGAACATCACCTTGTGCTCAATCTTGCGCCTGTCTTATTCAGTTCATGTGAGATCAATTTTTACAACTTTTTAACCTTTCTTATTACCTGGAGATAATGTGATATTGTCCTAAAATTTCCCCAAAGCGCTCAAACTGTTGATTGTGGATCATTGGCCACTGTTTTTAATAATTTGTCATCATTAAGCACAGGTTTGGTGTTATTGGTATCCATATTTCCAGACTTGAACATATTGAACCAATGCTGAACAGTTAGCAATGCATTTACATGGATAAATCTTTCACTTTTAGTATTATTCTCTATGATGTAAAACACCCTTGAAGTATCATAACAACCCATCAACAACATTACCCAGTCTCTTTCGGATTAATTTCCTTAGGTAAAAATGGGCTGGTAATAACTCATACTCTTGCAGACTCTTTCACTTACGACCCACAATCACATTTCATTACCATTTGGTGTTCTACAAATAAAGGCTCACTACATGGAAATAGATCAATCCTGCAGTGAGCTGAGGAATTTAAATTTCTTTTTTTATCCTTCCAAAAACTGCTTAAGTATCTGCTGGCACAGGGTTCTAAGCATCCTCTAAAAGTTCACTGGGTTCCAGGCATTCTACACGAGTGCTTCAGACAAACAGAAAAAAATAATAAAAACTTAGAAAGAAAAAAGTATTTCTCGGTATTGAATTTGTATTGAAAGTTAAATGATTGCTTAAATCAATATTTTCCTTTCTGGGTTTAGGCAACTGCCTTTGAATTCATGCGAGTGAATAATTTATGTGTAGGCACAAGTGAGTGATTATATAAAGGATTGTGTGAGTATGTGTATGTTTGTGTGTGTATGTTTGTGTGTGTGTGTATGCACTGTGATTCATTATAGACTTTTGTAAAGCACACATATTTTTCATAGCCAGCTAGCCTTTCTAGTACTTGCACTTGGGGAAAAATATTGTAACTGCCTTGCACATTATTTGCTCATTTGTGAGAATCATGGGATCACTCCAGGGAATCATTGTCTGTCTATCTTTTCTCAAGTATTCCTGACTGCACTTGGTGTTTCAAGTGAAGATCAGCTTGTATACATTGAATCCACTCTTTAGCTTTGGTGCCTTTGCTCAGTGGCTCAGCAAACCAAGATGGTCAAGACAACAGCCAAGCTGTAACCATTTTTGTCAAAGTATTCTCCTCTTAGATTGTATGTTATACAAGTAAAATAGATAAATGAACAAACAATAGATGAATGAATAATAAATGAATGATATTGAAATTATAATTACATCCATTTAAAACTATTGTTTCCTTTGAGCTTTGAGAGTTACGCCTGTTCTATTTGATTCTCAGATGAAAAATAAGTAATAAACAAATAATCACATCTTGATTACATCTGTTTGAAATGGTTATTCTTCTTAGAGCTTTGATAGTAATATGTATTTTCTTTATACATTAGAGAGAGAGAGAGAAAGACTAACACTTACCCAAGGGTGACCTAGAACAATGTAGACAGCCACAGATTCAAAGAAAATTTCAGAACTTGTAAATTGAATTTTTTTTCCTATTTCTGTATTACTTTCGCAGGATATAGATTCAATCAATATGAAAGAAACCTTTTTGATTCATTATAAATTGTGTGGGTCTTTTAGAGCTAAGGCTTCATTAACTTTTTTAAACAATAAAGAAACTTATTAAAAATTTGGCAGTAATTATGATCTTGAAGTAAGCGCAAAATGGCTTACATTCACTATGCACTAATGCATTTCATAAGGCTTGAATCTACCTCTCCCCCAGCTATGGGTAAATGGGAGGGCAGTTTGAACCCTCTAGTCCTTTAAGGCAGACCATTTGGGGCGTGGGGCTAAGAATTCCATCCTGTAAGACCTACTTGCTGCTGAAACCACAATGCAGCTCTATGCTCCACAAAGAATCTACAGGAGAAAAATCAATATGTTCTCAAAGAGAAGTCACAAACATACTGTTAAGAGAGTGGTTTTCCCAAAAATAATGTTTGTGAGTAAATTGATTTTTTAGTAATATTTTTAAAAATGTTGGCAAAATAGAGACATTCCCATTTTGTCTATGATCAAAGTGCAAAATACGTTTTATTCTTTTAAAGGAAAGGCAGGAACAGGTCTGGTTAGTCATTCAGTTGGAAACATCACATGACCAACATCTTTTAGCAGCATGCCTTGTTGGGATGATCAATCAAAAAATTGGAACAAGGAGTGATCAACAAATAAGTTACTTCTCACACCTTTTGTTGGATCACTAAAAGTCCAAATTTTCAAAAAAACAAGTTCGAACATTGTAATCTAGCATAAGCTTATATTGCAAATTGAACCCCAACTAAAATCTCATGGGGGGGGGGTAAATAAAACCTGTTTTTTCTAAACATAGAATGAGTACATATTTTTAAATTTCCTGCCCTCTGATATTACCTGTACGTGCAACACAAACAGACATAGCCAGCTGAGCTTAAAAACTGAAGAAACCTATGTTGACTACGTTGACACTTTTGGCTGGTGGTTTCTAATAGTTTTATTCAATTTTTAACTGTTATTCAGTTCAATATAAGTATACAGCATTTCAAGAAGGCTTCAAGTGAAATTTCATGAAAAAATCAAATAAATATATTTCAGTTGCCATTTGATTGAAATTTGATAACCCTATAGGTTGGAATATTAGAGAAATGGTTTAGAAAAGAACATTTGCCTAGCCCAATTTGATTTAAAAAAAATGTAAATACTATCCTGCATTGAATGTACTGATATTATGACTAGGGAGCCATCTACTAAAGTTTTTGTATGATTCTAAAAATTCTGAATGTATAAAAGATTTACCATATATGCCAGATTATAAGGCAAAAGGTTTATAAGGGTATTTAGAAGACAACCACTCACTGCAACTTATCCAACCCCTACAAGTATCCATATCAAGCTTTGATAGACAGTACCCAAACCATAACATCAGCACATTTGATATTTGCATAGTATATATATATATATATATGTATAAGTTTTATATATATATATATATATATATATATATATATATATATATATATATATATATGCATATATATATATAACTTATACATATATATATATATATATATATATATAACTTATACATATATATATATATATATATATATATATATATATATATATATATATACATATATATATATATATATATATATATATATATATATATATATATATATATATATATATATATATATATATATATATATATATATATATAACTTATACACCGGTATTGATATTTTGAATATCTGTTATGTATTAGCATAGAAAATGAATAAAGCAATCTATTAAAAAAAGATGAAAATAGAGGGTAAAATAGATCAAAATAAGCATATACAAACAAAAAGTCTTTAAATAATATACTTGAAAAAAAAGTTCTTTAAAGAGTGTCTGCTATGACCATAGTATTAAAAAAAGAAGAGAGGAAGCTGTTGGTGCATGTTTTCATGAAGGATTATGTGCTTATTCAGTTTGCAATTATGCTGCAGTCAATGTTTACATAGGCAAGGATCAAGTGTCAAGTCTCAAGATTCAACAAGTTCTTTCTGATCAGACAAGCAAACTAATACATGTTTCACTTTGATGTTCTGATGTCATTTGAGCTTGTGAAAATCCGATTAGGGACACTTCGTACACTGAGGTATCAAATATCTGTACTATGTAAATGAGTTTAAGTTTGAACTAGCTTGGTAATTGCATTAAGAAATGTTGAATTGTTTGTATTTGCCTTGAAATTATGATGATGCTATATTAGCTTTTAGAGGATTTATATTGAAGGAGTCATGCTAATCAAAGGCTTACCAAGTGTGATAGCTTTCTGATAAATTGTTAGACTTTAGAACCAGTGTTATGGTTCCAAATGTAACATTGGGTACTTGTCATTTAGTGCTGATGCCTTAGGAAGTGTGGGTGGCCTTAACAGTTCAGAAAATGAAGTGTGTTCAGATTTGGGCTAGGACAGTTAGTGTTCACCTTATACTAATGCCACTGGAAAAGGCATGAACTCACTCCCCCACCCAACTATGGGTAAACAGTAGGGCAGACTGGGCTTTCAAGACGCCTTTCTCCTAGCTTCGAGTAAATACTAGTGTAGATTAGGCTTTCTAGCTTAAGTTGGCAGACTAGCCCCTCTTTTTACAATGGGTCATTGCTGATTGTACTATGCTACCTAGTGTAACCTGTTGCATATTGTTTGGAGAGGAGATGTGCACTACAAAATGACTCCCATCGCCCTTAGAAATACCATGAAGAGGGAGTACTCAGCACCTCCATGATCTACTTGGTCACAGATTGAATTCAACTGGATCTGGACTGACACTACGAAAAGGCATATGTCTCAAAATTCTCTCTCTCAAACAAACACACACACATCCTTGTAAACAGAAAGCTTCAATTTACTTGGTAAACAAATTAAAAAATACATCAAGAAAATTAAGAAAATATGACCAGCAAATGAAAAAATATTGCAAGCAAATAAAAGACATGGCAAGCAAATTAGAATTTGTAGTAAGCTAATAAAAAAATATGGCACACAAATCAAAAAATATTGTAAGCAAATAAAAGAAATATGGCAAGCAAATTGAAAAATATGGCAAGCAAATGAAAATATATGGCAAGCATACTGAAAATATATGGCAAGCAAACTGAAAATATGGTAAGCTAATTAAAAGATATGGCAAGCAAATTAGAAATGTGGCATGCAAATTGAGAAATATGGGAAGCAAATTAGAAATGTGGCATGCAGATAAAAAATATGCCAAGTTAATTAAAAAGACAAGCAAACTCAATGGACATACGTAATCACATTTATACAGTTATACAAAATGTAAAAAAATGTATGATGATGTGTCAGCTATCACTATATGATCAAAAGCAATCTTTTTGAATAAAGTTAGTTGAAACTAAATGCTCTTAATGTTATCTAACTACAAATACTAAACAAACTTTTTGGCTATCTCAATATATCAACACCTTTATGACATATAATCCCTCTTTGAAAAAAGCCATTCAAATAAATGACTTTACTTTTGCCCATTAAAATAAAAATCATTTTTCTCTCTTAAATGTAGTTTATACAATGAATAGAAAAAGAAAATCTGTTACTTTATTCGTCTAATGTGTCATGACTAAAAAAGTCAAAGATGAATTTTGCTGTACAAAATAAATAAGTCTTATCAAATTCTAATCACTCATCTTGATGATAGCAGTTGAAACAGCTGAAAGTACTTAACTCTCAACAGAACTCTTGCACCAGCCATTAAGTGAATCACATTAGTATGTCCAGTAGCGCTGACACACTTCAACATGAATCCAAAACTCCCCAAACACAATAATTTTTCTCCCACATCGAAGCATCTTCTCAAAAATCAAAAAAAAAAAAGGAAAGATTTCAAAATTTTCCATGAATCCAATAATCTTCATTGGAACCCTGGAGGTGTCTTGACTCAGACTTTGAAGCCCTGGTTTAAAATACTTCCTCTTAGAAAAAAAAATGATTCTGCCTGTTGGAAAATAGGAGGGGGGTGTACATGTGTGTATGTCTCTGCTACTACTACTGCTACTATCTCATTTGTATCCCCTAAGGGCTTTTTTTTTCACAAAATGGCATTCTTCCAAAAAATCCTAAGCGCCATTTCTACAAGGTGTTAAAAGGTGTTCTTATTCACATTTGAAATGTTTTACATCAAAAGGTGTGTCTGGCAGTTTGGACATAAGATTAAAAGAGTCTAAAAAGGAGCCAAAATAATTCCATTTAAAAAAATGCAAAGATTTCCCAAAATAAAAAAATTTTTTTTAATGGTGTCTAAGGAAATATCCATGTGAATTTGTTATGTTCTAAACCAAATGGTGTATCCAGTATTTGCTGTTTAATAAAAAATCCTTCCCCCAAACAAAGAAAAAATAGGCAAAGATTTGAAAAATTACAAAAAATGATTTCTAGAAGATCTATAGTCTAGTAATTGTGCTAATTTGCAAGGTTCTAGGCCAAATTGTGTGTTCGCTAGCACCAACACAAGATTGGAAAAAATATACATAGATTTGAAAAATCCCAAAATTCATTTTTAGAAGACATCTCATTCAAATTTTCAAGGTTTTCGGCCAAATGCAGTGTCCAATATAGCGCTGACCCCATGAAAACAACCTAGTGAAGACAAGAATTCCTTGCCACCTTGCTTGTTTGGTTGGGTAGGTAATAGTTGCTATGTTGATTCAGTATTTGTAAACTAGTTTCCCCATGCCATCAAAAAATGACAGGAGTATTTAAATAATTTTTCAATTGCACAGTATTTAGAAAATATCAAAAACATAATGTTGCTCTGCATTTTCTTGTTTATGTTCAACCAGAAAGTACTTGGGTCTTTTATGCTTTTGCAAAAAAAAAAATGAGTAAGGGAGATTATACCTCATGTGACAAAAAGTCATTGACAAAAAATATAAACATACACATGGCCCATTATGTGAGTAGATACTTAGGATTTTTTTTGATTGTGCATATGAATGGTTGAAAATGAATGCTTATGTCTTTGCTGAAAATTAATTCTTTTTTCACAGCTAATAAGTAGAAGAAGGGTCAGGAATTGAGATAGGATGTGGAGTTACTGCATTTCATGAAGAAGAAATATTCACATTGTGGCATCTTTTTCATAAAATTCCCATACAGATATTTGAAATGTACCTGGCTGCCTTCTCTAAATGTTAAACCATCAAAAAACATTTTTAAAAAATAAAGAAAAATTGCAGTAGCATATAATTGCGGGTTGTTCACAATGAATTTAGATCATTTGTTAGACCTCACCAGTGTTTATGGCAGACAGCCTGTCTAAGGTCACAACGAGGCAACATGTGCTCTTGCCTTGCCTCAATACAGTCTCATCTCCAGCATGGTCAGGCTCTGTTCATTATGGCTAATTCAGCATGATTCACTCTTACAAAAAATAGCAAAAATGATTTTGTTATAAAATTCAATGCAAGACCATCATGTCCCCTCCATATATGTATAATTGTGTGTGTCTGTTTCTCTGTGTGAATGTGTGTGTATATACATACGTGTGCATGGATAAATATGGGTGAGAAAAAACATATACATTTGAATGTAAATATATATATAACCATGGATATGAAAATGTGACTAAATTGTGTACAATCTGTGTCTGTTTACATAAGTATGCTTGAATGTGTATATAAGCGATGGGAATATATATCAGTGTCAATGTAGCATGACAAAAGTAACTAAACTCGAGCCCCCTTTATACTTAATATTGTTTGCAGAAAATTTTTAGAGAAAGTTCTTTCAAGGAATTTTAGCTCAGAGAAAAATTCTCTTATTTCAGGGTAAAGATCATTTGTTGGTGAAAATGAATAAAATGGAATGACTATTTTAAAAAACGTATTGCAGTATTAATGGCCTTTATGCACTTATAAAAGCATCTTGACTATAACAAACAAGAAACCAGTTTGATTATGGAATTGTGAAATATCACTTGTCAATTAATCTGCTATAACTACCATTCATTTTCTCCCATGATCAAACCTGATTTTTGGCATAATAACACCATATAACTCATAAATGCAAATACAAATCATTTTATTTTTTTAATCTGAAAAAAAAATTATCCTTGTTTATCTGTTTCTTCAAATATCTTGATATTTATTAAAAATGTTTATTTGTACTGGAGCATCAAAAAAAAAAGCTATCATTTCAAGATATTACAATGAATTATTAAACAGATAATAGACAGGATGTATCAAAATTTGACAGCTCTCATCTTTAAATGTTATGAAAAATATGCATTTGTCTGAGTATGTGTATGCACTTGTCTGCGTGTATGTATCTGCATGCATGTGTGTGTATGTGTGTGCGTGTGTGTGCATGCAATTGTGTGTGTGTGTGTGTGTGAGTGCAAGTCTGAGAATGGATTGGTTTGGTTATACCGATAAAAAAACATGTTTTCAAAAACTGATTTTTATTTTAAATTTATTGATCAACATATTTACTGTTGTGCTCCACTATCTTCTGACATCTTTTAAGACAACTTCATGATTCCATCCTCCTAGAACATTTTAACTTACCAAGCACTGCTCCAAGTGACTCTTTCAATCTTTAAGAGAATGGAATATTTTTTTCATTTAAACTGGAATAAGTAAATCAATTCTAATCCATTGGTGCAGTATCCAAAAGATGAATGAAAACTTCCCAGTCAAGCTGTAACAATTTTTGCCTCGTCACCAACTGAACACGCAGTCTAGCATAATATTCCTGATTTAATATTACCCCTTTCGTCTTACTATTTCCGAGTGTGATTCTTCAATTGTTATCTTCAATTGGTCTATTTGAGAGCAGTACTTGTTCAACTCAATTATTTCCTTCTTCAAAAAGGAAGTCATATAAGAGGACTTCCGTCCAATCTTATTATATACACAGCATCACCTTGTTTGGAGGAAGACCCTCCTTTGGTATAATTAGTAATGGTTCATTTTGCTTGTCCAGCATCTCTTGCATTCTGTATGGCACAGCAAATAGTCGTGGAGCTGAGAAGTTCTCTTCTATACAGTGTATTCTCTGGACCCGTCACTGTCAACATATCACTTGTTTCCCTCTATGTAACTTTACTTGTTTAGTCAGCACTTCCAACAAATTCAAGATAGCAAAAAAATTCCTTGAAGAATCCATCAAAACAAAACTAGGTTATTTTGTATAAATACCTGGTAGAAAGGAATGAATGTTAATGCACACTTACAGATTAAATGTTTCATCATTGATTTCTTGATATTGTTCTGCTTCTGGTAATCAATGGATCACGGAAATATAGATGATGTGATTTACTTTACTCTCCCAGTAATTACTACCCAGTGAAAGCAACAAAGCTTTTTTTTTATTTCCCTATCAGCAATGACAAGAGAATCTGAGAAGCACATCATGCCAGGCTTTTCTATTATTTGTTTTCATTTCCTCCTTCTTCATTTCTTTTTCCTTTTTCTTTTTATCTTTTTCTATCTTTCTTCCTAATCTTTTTTCTTTTGATTTTTCCTTTTTCTCTTTCTTATTGTTTCACTTTTTCTCTCCTTCTCTTTTTTCAGTTCCCTACTTTTCTTTGTCTCTCACCCCTACTTTCTCCTCAGTCTTTTTCTGTGAAGTCCTTGTGGTAAAATTACCTCAATCCAAATAAACCTTTTCATTTACCTTTTCTCTCTTTGCCTTAAACTCCTTCTTTTCTGTCTTTTTTGCTTTTCTATAGCATTACCTTCCTCTTCTTTCTCACATAATGAACTCAAAATCTCTCATTATTCATTCTCTTATCTCCTTTTATGAAATATGCCTTGCAAAACTCAGAAGAAAATATTTGAACCAAAGATATTCAATATGGCGTATTTCATTCCTAAATAAGATAGTGTTTAGCTCATTATTTGGTTACTTCTGTTTCTGTGTAGAAAAATCAATTAAGGAATTGCAAGGATCATTTGTTATGTGTAAAAGAGCACAGCTTAAAGTCTTCAAGGTTTCTTAGATTGAAATGTATTTATAAAGGAGAATATTATATATCAAGATATCAATCCTGTCTATACATCATTCAAGCAAAGTGATCTGCTGTGAAATATCTTTCTTAATTATTCAACCAGATTAATCGATGTAATTGTATTCTGTCATTTGATACATGAATAGCATTTTCTAACTGCGTGTCAATGCATAAATATTCTGTAATGTTCAATTCTTAAAAGAGTCATTTCCCCTTCAGTTTCATACGTGAAATTATCAAGATCTTTATACAAAAAATTCCATTTCTAATTTACTTGGCCTCTGTGCAGATAGTAATCTGACTTTTAGACATGAAGGCCTTTAAAATATGATACATGAAGGGTAAGTTATACAACTTAACAATTTTTCATTCAAAAGTTAGAAAGTAATATTTTCTAGATATGTATAGAGGTTTTGTAGCATATGTTAAGCCTGGTTTCTTGTTCTCATTTTGAGCACAGCAAACTTGTTAAATGAGAGGGAGAGATCGTAAGTTCAACTTCAGTCTTAACCATGAAGTTTTTCTGCTGACGGATAATAATAAGGCTATAGTGATATTATGGCAATTTTTTGCGAATATTAAAGATATTTAGAATAAGAGGAATTAGTACATAAAAAGGCTAAAAATATTTCAATACGTACTGAAATACAAGTTGATGTTTAAAGCTTGAAAGTTCTTTCAAAACTGGTAGCCATCGTTCTGACTAAGTACAAATTGTAAACTGTTAATGTTGGAGCTGAAGTCAGTTCTACACTAAGTCAAAACATGTCAGTATCATTGTATCATTTTCTATTAGCTACAAAAAACATCTTCCCAATCTTATTTAGTCCAGTAAAATTGTAACTTGACCTCTCACAAATTACAATGAAAAACTCAACGGATTTTGTATCCTCAATGTGATCTGGATGAGAGACAAAAAGTCTATAAAAATTGTTTTAAGGGAAAATCCTGAAATTCAACCCACCCACTTTAGTCACAATAATTTATCTCAAGAACTGGGCATTGTATCAAGCTGGAAGGTATATTTTCAGGGCCCAAGGAAGTGCAGTGTCAAGATTGAAGTGGTTTGGATGAACACTTCTCAAGAAAACTGCAACTAATTGGAAAAAACTCAAAGTGCCGTCCCTTACAAATCACTGTCTAAATGAAAAGTTGTTCACAGTCTGGTGCCGATTTGGGATAACACACAGATACTGAAAAATTCCTTGTGAAATGCTAGATACCTAGCTTCATGTTCTTGGCAGTAACTTTTCATGCACAACAGACACAAAACTACAAAATATATGGCAGACATTTAAATTTCAGGATTTTCCCTTCATACGATTTTTGTAGACTTTTTTTTCTCATTCAGAACATATAAAATCAGCTGAGTTTTTTTCTGTTCTAATTTGTATGAGTTTGACACCCATTTTGCCATAAAACACCTGGACTAATTTAGCATTTGTCATATTCTTTTATAGGGCCAATTGAATAATTGCCATTAGATTTCAATGATATTTTGTACCTTGATAAAAATGATTTGTTAATTGGTTATCTTACAAAAATACTTATATTCATGCATAGTTGAGGAATTTTTGCTGTAGTCCTGAGCATAATAATGTTTTGTATCACTTCTGGTTACACATGAACTCAAAGATCAAGATTTTATTACCTGATATTTATTATGGGAATGAAAAGATACTTATTGAGTAAAATAAAGGTTGTAGATAATTTTTGATTTGAAAAGCTATGAATGTTCATAAGATTGTCTATCCTTTTATGATATAAGAAGTCAAGTAAAATTTTGATAGTACATAACATACATTTAAAAATATCATGTTTTTGATATATATGTATATATATATGTATATATATATATATATATATGAATCAGAGTACGAATCAGAAATACAATATCTGATGTGATGGGTTTATTTCATAAAGTGCTCAATACATTCAACATTAAACATCATATTTTATACTTATTCCATCATACATATGTGTATGATGATAAATTGCATTATATTATATCGAAAGTATTCTTTGAAATGATCTCCCGTTATTGCATGGTGAATGTATTACTTGACCTAGACAACGTAAATGGAATAAACAATAAAAAAATTGGTCTGCTGTAGGAATCGAACCTACAACCGATGTGGTAGCTGCTTCAACTTAGTCTTGCTCCTACCATTGAGTTGAACAGTTACCTGTAATACAAAGGACCAAATAATTATTTCAGCTCTGAATTCCCATTTGTGCAAAACTACGTTGGAATTGCTACCCTATCAAACTATATCTTCTTCAATTGTTTATGTTGTCTAGGCTAAGTGATATATTCTCAATGTAATAACTGGAGATCATTTTGAATAAGACTTTCAATATAATATAATGGAATTTATAATAATTCTGTTGGACCATGTATCCACTTCTTAAAAAAAGAATACATAAACATATATGTTCATTCTATTTACATTGTCTAGGCTTAGTGATATATTCACTGAATATGAGAAGCGGGGTCAAGTGTGGTGGTTTGTTTACTGTAATAAAAATAACGAAAGCACTTTCCCTGAGAAATGACCATTCTAGCTCTTCACTGTCTTTCTTATCTCGGACAATCCAAACACCCACAGAGACAGGAAACAAACACCCCCTGACCTCACCTCCCACAGACCCATTTCATTTCAAACCAAATGTTACCCTCATTCACACAGATACAAACACCTCCCCACCTACTCCTATTAGACAACTAAACAACATAAAAAATATTCACATTATCCTCTTCAGCATCAAATACGTAAACAGCAAATTTTTTCTCTGTGAAATGCCATAAATATTTTTTCTGAAAAAGATAGTTGGCCCCATCGAAATGCATCAAAATACACCCACGGAATAATAAAAAAATTTTTTGATGTAAAAACTATCTCTTGAGTTTTTCTCTTCACCTTCCATTTTCATCCATCTTCTATTGGATCATGTCACATCCACAATACAAGCACACACACACACACTCATACACACACACACACACACACACATACATATATATATATATATATATATATATATATATATATATATATATATATATATATATATATTTATCAGTACTTAACCCCTGTGAAAAAATCCACGGATATATAGGTTTTACTGCAATTTGAAAATTGAGCATTCCTGTAAAAGCCTTTTGTGAGATAAAATGGTGTAAACCGAAGAAGCAATTACCATCAATTCATATGAGGAAAATTTTGAGCGTTCCTAGACCTCTAAAATGCTGCGGATGGTATGTCAGACTGAATCAGCGGAAGCTGTGGTGGTGGGAAGTACAGAAACTGGGTGTGGAAGAGAGGTGAAGCAGGTGTGCACTGCCTCTATCATAGCTTGCAGCAAAACAAAATCCAAACAGCGCTTTCACTTTTTTCCCTTTTTTCACAAAAGTGAAACATGGCACAAGGCAAACTCTCGAGAAGCGGGGTGGTGGTGGTGCCTGTATTTGAATTGTTTTTGATGTTTTTTATTTTTCAAAATGAAACTAACACTCCTTAGAGTGAAATAGTTACTAGTTTGGAATGGTTGGTAAGAAATATTTTTATCAGCAAAATTGTTACCTACAAGTGGAATAGTCCATGTTTTCAGACAGAGAATCAAGAAAATCACACATTATATAAGTATATTTAATATCACATATTTACTTCTGAGGAAGATCACAAAGGACTTAATTCATTTTCAGTCACTTCTGTTTAGCATTATTCTCATGTAATAACAATAAGGGTTCAAATCCATAAAACTGATAGACATCAGAGATGAACTAAAAAAAGAGCATCTTTGAAAGGAAGGTCAGTTGCTGTGACTGAAGCTTTACTTTTGGTGAAATTGATACAGAAATTTTGTTTCTATATTTCAAAATTAGAGGCCAAAATAAGAGTTTGTCATGCTAATTTTTGATTAAATGTGTAATTTATTAGAGGATCAAATCTCAAGCACGAATTCTGCTGTGGAGTTTGCTCCAAAACTGTAAGAAATACCAATGAGCTAAATTCACATAAAGCAGCTTATTGTAATTACTTTGGTGTAGGGTCTTTTAGATAACAATAACTGGGTGATAACATTAAGTAAAGGATATAAAAATTGAAACCATTCACATTCGTTGCTTCATATTTACATTCTTTTTTATATATTCATTGTTACAAACAACTCAACATTATAAATGATTAAAATGAAATTTGTTTTTTAATTTAAAAAAATGTTCAATTTATTGTGAATAAAGTGTTGGGGACAAACTGATTTTGTTAACAATAACTGCTTGATAACATTATCTACAATCATAATAAATAGCTTTCTCTGTTATAGTAATGATATCTCTATCGAGCCTGAAATTCTTAAGCTGGCATCAAGGTTCAACAAAAAAGATACGAGAACAAGCCAGATGCCCTCAAAATGGTATGATAATGAAAATAAGGAATAACAATTGAGTATTTACATCAGCAAATTAACTAATAAAAATAATAGACTGGAAAACTATTTTTTTATGGCTGAAACATGAGAAATAAAAGCATAAATTGGGTGAAAACTTTCATGAAAAAATACACCTGAATGCAAATTACTTGCTTGAGTGATACTCCCAAGTGTTTTAATCAAAAGAAAATAAAGTATTGAAACTGTTTCTCTCACCAGCATCTGGATTCTTACCTGGAACTTCTGGCTGGGCAGAGAAATTCAGGAGAAAAGGTCAACTTACAATCATAAAACCTCTCTAATTTAGTGGAACCTAAAATTGGTTGCATGGTGACTGCCTGTGATAATGACTTTCACTCTAAAGCTAACAGGTCAAATTTCAGCATTGAGAGATGAGACAATGATGGAAGTGGGTTTTGAGAACAAGGTAAATGGTAATGCAGTATCTAAGATTTATGTTCGGGCATCACAAAGGGGTCCATCGGTGATGAGCAAAGTCAACCCGTGCAGCTGGGGGCCCAGGGGGGCACTGTAATCCCCTGTATTTCTACATATCCCCCTTTTTGCCACTGTGGGTAAGACTGTTACTTCTTTTAGAGAATTTTTTTCGATGCTACAAGCAGCATCTTGTATGTCAGTAGGTATTGCAATTGTCTTTCTTTGTGTTTTTTCTTTCATGATATTTTTCTTCAAAATGCCATGAGAATTATTTAAAACTACAAAAGGTTTTTATGATACATAACATATTCTATTCTGAATTTGTATTATTTGATATCCTTCCACTGAAAGTTTGGTTATGAGAGATGGATATGACTCTAAAAATACCACAATCTGTTATTTTCACTGATAGAATTGAGAGGGACAGTGACAGAAAAAGAGGAACGGTGAGAGAATAGAAACTGAAGCATATTCAAATGTATGTTTCCTATATATATATATATATATATATATGCATACATACATATATATATATATATATATATATATATATATATATATATATATGCATATATATATGCATATATATATATATATATATATATATATATATATACATATATATATATATATATACAAATATATATTTTAATATAAATATACTTATTGCAACAAAAAAAACCCTAATTTTTCAAACAAAATTTACTTTCTGACTTACAACTCTTCATATGTGCTGTTTTTCTAATAATTTGAAAACAATAAGGCAACAGGATTGGGTGAAAAACACATTCCTTTCTCAGTATGAAAAAAAAACATCAGTTATATTCTTGAAAAATCTGAGATGCCTATATTTGTTTTCTGTCTTATTATGAAGACAGCAGCAGTAGAAGTTGCAGTAATAGTAGTAATGTTAATGTAAATGCACAGACTGTAGATAGCTATAATGTACTTTAGTGTATGAGAACACACTGATACAGACTTTGGTTTACCCTATTGCTCTCTTTCTGTTTGCTTTTGCATGATAGAACCAACAAATAAAATCATAAGATCTCTGTCATTCTACATATATGTATAGTATGTGTATGCATGTATGAGTGTCAGAAAGAGAGAGAGAGAGAGAGAGAAAAATTTGGGACCAAATCTATGAACCCATGGCAAGTAGAAAGAATGTAAGATTTAATAATGGGGAACCCAATATATTCCGCTTTAGAACCATAATTATTGGTGACACTTCTATCATCACTCAATAGAAAAAACCATTGATTGATTCGAGAGATATAACATTTTTTTCAGCAGAAATGGAGGTTGTGTTATCTTCCACTATCAATATTTGCGATTCAAAGGAATGTTATGTGGCCTGATCTTGATAAAAAATTCTTCTAGCAATGTAGGGGTTGATCCAGGATTTTTTGCAGGGATAGGGGTTCTACTGGAAAAAAATCCATCTGCCTAATAAGACAATATTTTGAAGGTTGATTTGTGATTATTTGATATCATATCTATTAAATTTTTCATCTAGATATTTTAAAAACATTTTTAAATTGTGCTTGAGAAGTGGGGATGGTGTCCAGACCCCCTGTAATCCCTCTCCCCAACTGGGACTATTCTTGGAGTGGCCATAACTTCCTATCTATCTGTTTCTAAGAAATAACAATTTCAACAGGAACCAATCTCAAAATGCACTGTTTAAAATAACTATGTGAGGAAGATGCAGATTTTCAATAATGTTTTCGGGTGATCCTACCTAATTTACTAGTCTAGTCTTGGAATTTGTTTATTATGAAAACTTGACTAAAAGTTAAACTGGAAGAGACATTCTGTCGGTCTGTCTGTCTCTCTGTCTCTCTCAGTCTCTCTCTCTCTTTCTGTATGTGTTTGGGTTTTATTTTTCATGAACTTGAGGTTCAAATTATGTCGATATTATGTTTCTTTGTTTTTTTTGTCTCAAAGTACTACGATTATTGTGCCCCCAAAATGATAGGTTTCTTGATAAGAGAAAGTGACATCACTGATGGCTATTTGTCAATGTGAGATAAGAATCTTTCACTTTCTTATGAACAGTATGGTGAGCCCATACCATGGAGGTAAAGCTGTTTTCTATGACTCTTTTGATTTCAATGCATACGCCTTTTAATCCAAACATATCTTTAACCATATACTTTTCCATTGGAATAATCAAATATTTTCATACTGTGAACCATTCCAATTAAAACTTTCACATTATGCATTGCGTTTGAAATTACATTGCAAATCTTTTGTATAGTCGAGTTCATTTATTCACATATTTGAATTAATGTATCTATGCTCATTCAGCCTCTTGTTGTCTGGACTGAATTGGCAAAAATGGATCCCAATCTATTTCAACCAGAGAAAAACCATCATTATTTGGACATTTGTTTAGAAATACAAAACTATCCATTCTCCTCCTTCCAGCAGAACATTTATACTTGTGAGACTGACTGTTGTCATTTTTGGGACACAACACAACTTGAAAAGTTCATCCATGATATAATACAGAACTTAGCAAACATCTTTTCTACCTTTGTGGAGAGATTTACACATCCCCGAATATATTTTTTATTGATTTCTATGTTTTCTTTGAAAGGTTTTGTAATTTGATTTAAAAAGCCCTTGATGCTCTGTCTGTGTCTGCTGCTAACACATTCAAACAAGACTGGTCTTCTTTACTGAAATCTTATGATTGGCACTCTTTATTGGCTGATTGCCACTGGATGCTGTATGCCTATGTCCATACAGAATGTATCCGTCAAATGAACTTTGGCTCATTCCACCAGAGCCACTGGCTATTTAATTCAACAACATGAAGGTCATTCAATAACTGGCCAGACCACAATAATTCTCTGCAGCTACAGAATTTATTTCTTCATGCTTAAGTGAACATTAAACCAGGTTTGTGCCACTGGTCAGTTTGCCCCTTCAGATTTGAGCTATCAAATTGGTCAATAACATCTTTTCAATTCTCTGGACATTTGAATTCCTTCTCCTCCTCCTCCTCCTCCTCCTCCTCCTCCTCCTCCTCCTCCTCCTCTTCTTCTTCTTCTTCTTCTTCTTCTTCTTCTTCTTCTTCTTCTTCTACTACTACTACTACTACTACTACTACTACTACTACTACAGCAACAATCTCTCTCTCTCTCTCTCTCTCTCTACTTATCCCTGTTATTATCTTTCAACACCAGATTTCATGGAATTACTAAAGTTAAGCCTGGTCAGTACTTAGATGGGTGACTGAGTTGTAAGAGAGAATGGTGAAGTGAAGCCACTTGAGGCACTTGTCACCTTTAAGTCTATTTTACATATCACAGTCTGATACAAGAGAGACTTATGATATGGGATGCCCAGACAGGAATGGCTAACGCCCTAGCCAGCATAAGGGCAATCGCTAGCTATTATCTTTCTCCTTTGCTGCTTCTTTTTTTTTTTTGATTTACTAATGATTTCACTCAGTCTGGCACAAGGCCACAAGTTGCTTACCGTACCAAGTGTTCCTAAATAGTCATCCATCTAAGTATTAATCAAGTCTGAAATGGCTTGACTTTGGTGATCAGGCAGGAATCAGTATTTCCAGCAGCATTTGACTATAATCTCCGCTATATATGTATAAACTACTCATGTAATTCAGATTTGACTTAGTTGAAATAAATCATTAACCATTGTTGGCAAAATTCAAATATTCAGATCCACTTGAGAACTAAAAATTGTGCAGAAGAGAATAGACAAGAATAAATAAGAAATTGAGAAGGAAGTTCAACTATTATATATGCCTGTATATGTAAAACATTTGATTACAAAAGAACTATGCAAATATCAAACTGCATTGAATGCACTGGTATAATGACTAGGGGGCTGTCTACTGAGCTTCATATGGACAGTTATCTGGCTTGGATGAGTTGCAGTTAGTGATCATCCTCCAAATCCTCTTTAAACCATTTGTCAAATTGTATGGCATTCACAGTAATTTAAGAATACTGGATAATCTTTATTACCTGGAATGAAAGTAAATTATGAAGGAGAGCCCATTCATTTGGTTTTGTTTAAAAAAATCCTCTGATATACAGATAAAAATTATTCTTTTAGATAAATCTAGACTCAAACTAAAGTTAATATCTCGCCTTTCTACTGATGTGTCAGTTTTGTTTTCACCTGAGCCCCGTTCGGTTATATATTATGACCAGGACGATAAAGGGGCACAACGACCAAAATGATCCTGTACTAAATCTTAAAGATTCCACAAATCTTGGTTCAGTTTAAAAAAATATCGCTGTGTAATTTTGAGTTAGGCTCAACTGCTGTGACTGTATATAAAGTAGGTTCTCTGAGCCTGTTATTGGCTGCAGTACCACAACCTTTTATTGGAAAATGTTTCATTGTATATGCAAAATATACATATGCGCATACACATCCACTCCACAAACAGATGCACGTGAGCACACACATGCTATATACACATGCACATACAAACATACTACCCACACACATACACACATACCATATACTCATATACATCACTAATGCTCATGCGTACCATAACTCACACGTGCAAATAACATAACCCACATGTATGAATGTATGCATGTTTGTGGCTTGCATGTGTGTGTGTGTATTTTGCATTTTCTATGAAACATCATCCATGGAAAATGCAGCAAATGGTTATTGATCTGCTTTCATTTTTATATTCTTTCTTGTTCATTTGCTGACATCCTCTTGGTGTATTGGGTTCTATCACTGACACTGTACAACATGTCAATAGTCTGCAATACGCAATATGCACTTTGTAACATAAGTATCAGAACCGATTGGCATTATTTTGTGTTTCTCTCTTCATGTATTGTTTGGTTTCACAGTCAGGTTTTAATTCAACAACTTTGCCAAATGCTGTGGCCTGAGAAAGAGGGGCTGAGGAGACATGGGAAACTAGATGGGAAAATTTCTGTGCCCAAAGAATTAAATATATATAATCGTAACATTAAAATATTAAAAACAACAGTGATAGTATTATGAAACTGATGAAAAAATAATAATGGTAGCCAGTCAGCGGTTGATACATGCAAAAGGGTCAGTGGGCACCATGGCACCCATGGGCACAGGCTTGGGTACTTGTGCCTTAAGAGAATCTCAGAACAGAGAGAGATGGAGGAAGCTGTTTGCCAAATCATCTATGGCAGCTCTACTGTCGGCCAAACCAAGTGATAGATAGATGTTTCAATTAAAAGCATTTCCAGCATAAGAGAACTACATGTAATACTATTTTTGTTTGTTATTACAGAATGACAAATAGTTATCCTAGATATGTTTATGTGCATTTCTGTGTGTGCATATATATGAACACATTCAAAGGTACTCACACCCATGTACACCCACACACACATTCATCTATATAAAAGCATCTTTAAAACCAGATGTTTCAATCACTTGCAAGTCCTGTTTTTTGTGACCAATCTATTTTCTTTATGTTATTTTCATCAAGGGTGCCTTCAGAAACAATTATTAGCTGTCAAGGGTCAATGAGTTATTGTTTTCTTTTTGCCTCAGTCAAGTACAGGAAAGGAGGAGTGCTTTTTGAATGCTAAACCAGATACTAGTTTCTTCCCTGCTTTAGAAATAAGCCGGATACAGTTGCAGCAATGTGATACCATGATTACTTTTACCTGGTTGGAGGAAACAGTACAAGGAGGAAGAAGTGTATATGGAGAATGTAGTGAAATAATAAGACAGGTAGAAAGGGGAAAAAACATGAGAATTAAGGAAGGACAACTACACCGACATGGTTCTAATGCAGGGCTGCTTTGTGTGAACAAGAAGAATATGTATGTAGGTACATCCATAAGTCTCCAGCCAAATGATGGAAAGAGAATTTATTTCATACAACAGATAAATATTTTTCAACATAATCTCCTTCCTTGTAAATTCAGTTGTGAATATTAATCACCAAGATCACTTATTATACAGTGAAAATTTAATCTAGAAATCCAGCTAATAACTATGTGTCAGGCTGCAGACATATCAGGTCAGAGTATGTTGCATAAAGGAAAGAAAGAATTTACTTTGGAAAATGATAAACAGATTGAGAAGAAAAAAAAAAGAAAGGCTAGAAGTGTATGGAGAAAGAAAAGCAGAGAGAAGAAACGTATTGAGGAAAAGGCTGAAGAAAAGGTTTGATATAAAAAGATACTAGAAGGAAAAGGAAAGAAAGAATTGAAGAAGGAAATTATGAGAAAGGAAAAGAAAAAGAAAATACTGTAAAGAAAGAGGAGAAAATGTGAAAAAGAAAAGAAGAAAAAGAAAGATGAAATGGACTTGAAGATAGAAGTTCCTTTGAAAATTCAAGTTGATGTTACACAGCTGTCATTAAGTTTGATAAGCATCATTGCTGGATGATTTGATCGGTGGGATGGGTGGGGGTAGCAAGGACTGATATATCTATTAGGTTCAGTTGGTGGTGATGCTGATGGTGATGGTGGTGGTGACAAGTCAGTACTTTTGAGATGTGGTGGTCAGGTGGTTAGAGATGTTGTCTGCCATGGTTTGATTTGGTTTATCTCTAAGGAAGAAACCAAATGAGACAAAGATGTTGTCTACTTTCTTAGAGGCGAAAATGAGATGGTTGGGCTCAAGGGCTGCACCTGTACAGAGGGAGCTGATGAAAATGTGACAAACTATGATATTGAGAGATACATAAGAGGAAGAGTCTTTGAGTTGACTAAACAATTAACGATGGTTTGATTCTGAAAAGTGCAAAAGTGTTTCTTGTTTCTCTTATGTCTTATAAAGGCATGACCCTCCCTGTCTTGATAGACAATGGAATGATACTGAAGTGACCCCCCCCCCCAGGGTGCAAGACTAGGCAAAGTGAATGGAGATTCTAGGATGCCCAGTTGACTGAAACCCCTTCCCACCCCTGATGTAGTCCAAAGAAAAGATTGACTGCTGCAGTTTCCAGAAAGATGTCAAAGTTGGAACTGTCTGAAGGAGGCTCCATTCCCTAGTTTGGAATCAGAGTTGTCCTTTTCCTAGACTGGTTGCCTTCCCACGCTTAAAGAGCCCAGTCTGCTCTGCAAAAAGTCAGGTTAAATTAGAAAAGACTTTCTCAATGTTCTATTCTTTCTGCTGTTTATTCTATTTTCTGTATTTCCTCTGTTCTGTAGCCAATTAGTTTCCTTATATGAAGATCGTACGACTTGAGAAGATAATAGTTTTAGTTATTCAGACTGACTATATGGAATTTATCATCGATTTATGAAAAATTTCAACTTTGTGTTTCTATATCTAAAAATAATGATAATAAAAATAACATCCCTTAATGTTTGCAATATATTTCAGTACATTCTTATTTTTTGATACCCTCTGTGGTTTTCTAATACACTAACTTAGAGTTAATAAAAACTATAAATTTGTCAGAGTTAATACATTGAATACAAAATGAAGAGATTGGCATTTTTTGATGAAAATGTATTATTTTTTTATTATGGGTGGATAAGAATAACTCAGTTCAACTAGAAAATACTCAAAAATCACATTCCTCTACCAATGCTATTGTCAGAAAAAGTAATTGTGCATGAATCCGCCCCAAAATTAATCATTTCTCCTGTAGTCTATTGTCAATTCTTCCTAAAGTTTTCAAAGAAATTCATCCGGAACTTATAGAGATATTATGTGGGCAGACATGAAATTTCGGCAATATTATGTGGTGTAGATATATAACTACGGTGTAGGGGAGTTAATTGTGCATGAATTCACTTTGAAATTCCATCAGTTCATTCATATTCTATTGTCCATCCTTCCACTAAATCTAAAATAAAATTCATTGATAAGTTCTAGAGATATCTTGTAGACAGGAATGAAAATTTGGCGATATTATTAGGTTTTGACATATAAGTGCCACATAGGGGAGATAATTGTGCAAGTATCCACTCGAAAATTTAATCAATTCATCTGTAGCCTATTGTTTACCCTTCTTCAAAATGTCATAGAAATTCATTAAGAACTTATGGAAATATTGTATGGACAGACATGAAATTTTGACAATATCATATTTTCAGGAAATGAAACTACAACATATGGGGCGTAATTGTACATGGATCCACTCTAAAATTCATTCAGTTCTCATGTAGCCTATTGTTCAACCCATCAACAGATTTCATGGAAATTCATTGAGAACTTTAGGAGATATCATGTGGATACTTATTAGCATACACATGGATGTATTGAAAAAAAACCCAAAAGTATCTCTAAATCAATAAAAAATTCCTGGATCCGCCCTCAGACCATTCTTTCTTACTTAATTTCTCACCCTCCCTCAAAATTTCATTGAAAGCTATTCAGTACTTTCAGAGATATCATGTGGACAGACAAACAGATGAACAGATGAGCAGACAAGATCGAATACATATATCTCTTTTCAACTTTGTTGATAGTGGTAAGAAATGAAATGTAGGATTGTTCTCGCATATTCATTAGAGAAAACAAGTGAAAAGTTGATAATTCAATACCAAGAACAACAAAAACATTTTTGTAATGGGAAAACAAAGAATTCGTACCTAGGAAGTTTCATGATAAAATCAACTTAGATTGTCAATCATTATCAATTTTTGACTCGTATTTCTTTTATCTTAATTTTTAATTGCTTTTCACCTTAATTACTCAGACTTTCAGTCTATGGCTGTGTGAAAACATCACTGTTTGTGTTAATACTAATAATATTATCTGGTTTTATTTTTTATTAGATGAAGCATTCTCAAACATTATTCAATTTTGACTAGTGTTTCCTTCATTTCAATTTTAGTTACTTTTCTTTGCCACAACTCAGACTGTCAGTCTATAGTGAGTAAACAACATAGATTGGAAATAAAGAAAAAGCCCTGGGCGAGACTGGAACTGCATCCTTTTATTGCAAATCCTCAGATATATAAAAACAGCAGTAAAATGTGTTAACCTCGAACAAGTCAATCTTTGACATTGCAAAAATAAAGAGAAATACTTTTAAAAAATGAGAAGGATAACTTGTAATTGAGGGAAGAAAGAGAGAAAGGAGAAAGTGAAGAAAAGAAAACGGGGAGGAAGGGAAGAGAAGAAGTAAATTGGAAAAGGAAGAAGATGGGATAATGAATGAATGGAAGAGAAATAGAAGAAAATAGAAAGAAGAGTGAGAAGAAGGAATAGGAAAGGATGAAAGATGTAAAAAACTAAAGAGGGCTTGAAGAAGAAAAATAGGGACGAAGAATAGCAACAAAGGAGATAAAAAGAAGAAATGGATGATAAGAAGAAAATGAAATATAGAAGAAGAAGAAGAAGAAGAAGAAGAAGAAGAAGTAACTAAATAAAAGCAGGAATAGAGAAGGAGAAGTAAAATGAATTAAAAATAAAGGATTAATAGAAAATAAAGAAAAGAAGGGTTAAAAGAGGAAAAAGAAAGGAAATAATTTTTGTCTTAGCACATATTGTTTGATATAATGCATCCTAGAATCAGATTGTATTTGTTCTTGGAAGGTTGTCCTTTGACCTAAAGATTAAAACTTATTTACGTAAATCTTCTTGAATGCCTAAGGAAAAAATATGAACTCATTTCCACAAACATTGGGAGGCCAAACTGGTAGGTTTTATTTAGAGTTGAACAGTGAACATGTCAGAGATTTATTATGATTTTATGATGTTCTAAATCGGATGAAAGGAACTCAAGAATAAAGAAGGACGTTAGATGCTTACTGTTATATATATATATATATATATATATATATATATATATATATATATATATATATATTGAAACAGCTGTCTGTGGATGACACAATAATATATATATATATATATATATGTATATATATATATATATATATATATATATATATATATATGTATATACTAAAGCATAGTACCAGTAAAAAATGATGGAATTATGTGGATACAGATTGGCACTTCTGCCTAGGATCAAGATATTTGTGCTCTCTTCCTTGGATTAAAATGTCATTCCCTGGGTTTTAGCTTAGGATCAGAGTGTTGTATCTGTGCAATTTAAAAATGCAATGCAAATGATATGGATACATTTTGCATCTTATATATGTGGATAAATATATTTATCCTTATACATATAAATTTGGTTATCTATAATCATCTTTGTGTGTACACTAGTAGTAAAAAAGAGAGCGAGCTAAGAAAAATAAATGGTCATCACTAGCAGCAACCATCAACACTGTATACAGAGTTAACTGGTCAACTAGCGAGAACTGGCCTATTTATTTTTTATCAGATGAAGTATTGTAAACCAGCACTTCTCAAACTAGGGCTTGTGAGTCCCTTCTGGGTGTTGTGTAAAGATTATTGGAATTTGCAGAAATGTTAAGAATGATTATGCAGCTGGAGTTTTTTTTATGAGTTTTTTTTATCATCTCTATACAAATATTTACACCTGTTAATGCTTATTGTGAAATGACAATGCCATTCAATAATTCATGAACACAAATTTTGTCTCTGTCACAGACTTGTGAGTTTCTTTTATGTAGTATTTCTCCATAACAAACAGTGCACGCTGTAAGTAATATTCTGCAATTTTTTTTAGGGATGCTGGTGGTTAATTTGTTTCTGTGTTCTGTTACAGTAAGGTTATAACTGAAAACTAATTGCATAATTGTATTGCGTTTATAACACTAAGTGAAAGGCCTCAAAAACATTTGTTGTATCAATCGCGAATAAACATGAGATGCCCTTTTATGACTTTTATCATTAATTGTTGACTACTTTTTACCTTCAGCTTAATTTTTCAGTTGATTTTGAACTCATGATTTCTGTTCCCAAGAAAAGCAAAAAACAAATTAAAAATTTGTTTTGTGAAGAACTTTTGCACTTTTAATCAACAACACCTCTGATACCTTTGAATAAGTGTCAGTTGTTGAGAAAAATAATTTTTGGTTTGGTGGGTGCAATTTGCAATCCAACTATAATACTTAACTAGAAACTTTCTTTCCATCTATCCAAAATCATTTCATAATTTCATTTAACTGATGTTGAATATTTCAACATTACATTGGCTTTTATTGGTAGGTTCAATTAAAAATGAAAGTTTCTGCCAAATTGGTCCCTTAATTTGCATCCAGCAGCTTTCACACTTGTTTTTTTTAATTTGTACTTTTTATGAGGCAAGAAAAGTAAATTATTTATTGATCGGTTATCTCAATTTTTTAATCAATCATCCTATCAAGTGACTAACCAGACCTATTTTAAGGAAAAAAAAATCATGAACTCATGATTCATAACTTACTGTAACTTATGGTAACTTAATCTCACCACCACTACTGTTTTATTTACAAGGTAAAAAGTGGTATGTATTTTAATTTTTTTTACTTTAGATATGATAATTTTAGCACTAACATTAACAGAAGATGGAAGATACTGTTTTATATGCAAGAACTTGGATGACAGTTTTTTTTACAAATTGTGTACTGCATGGCAGAGTCATGTCTTTGCTCAATATCTATTTATAAAATGAGAATAATTTCAGAGGAAAGAAGTTTCTCAATTGAATACTGTTTGATCCCAATATATATGATGACCTGTTTGGGTATTTTCTCAATGCTCTGTAAAAGCACAACTATCCTATAGACATAGAAAGTATATCCACTGTGCATGCCCATTAACACAGCAATGACTTTGAGATCTCCACAAAGATTCCATTGGTAAGCACTGTTAGAAGGATTTCCATGTTATCATAAAACACATCTTCTCTCCAACTACCTTTTTTATTTTTATTTTTCTTTACATTTTTTATTCTAAATATTTTCTCAACTCTCTCACTTTCTCTTTGTTTTATTTCTTCCACTTTCTTTCTTTTTCATTTAACAACACATTTGTACTAAAATTTATGGAACTGAGAGACGAAAAAGGAAAGATTCTTTCGAAAGAAAAAAGTAACCGTAGAATCATGGGATTCTTCAGAATGAGCATTTGGGATGGGTGTTTTGAAATTTCAAATATGCAATGAAACAGCTCTTAAACTTTGTAGACATAAATATATAAAAAGTTTCCATTCACTTACAACATGCTTTTCTGATAAACTAACGAAAAACCCATTGATGTCATGACAATCATGGAACAGCCCATTGACTTTGTAATAAACTGTTAAATCAAAATTTTGTTTCCTACAGAAGCTCAAAGTTAGATTTTTCTCTGGACTTGTTGAGCCAATAATTGAGTAAAGCTAGACAAATCTAAAAAAATTATAGTGATGTGCATCTTATGATATCAAACCCCATGTCACTTTTTTAGCTGTTTGTTTGTTTTTTGGTTGGTTTCTCTCATGCTAAAGCAAACGTAAAGGGAGGAATGTAGTAAATCAACATTCAACTGTGTTTAGTGTTTGTATGACTACTATTTACTTCTTTTTCAACTACTGTTTTTTTTCTTTTCAATAAACATATTTAGACTAAAATATATATTTGCATAATTTATCCACTTCATTGACAGGTACTATTCTTGTGATATGATATACTTCTACACCTATGAATATTTTTCTTATGTTTTCTCCTCACTTGAACCCCTTCATCCATGACAAAGACCATCAGGGTTTTCTAAAGTTGGGAGATTGGTGGTGTAAGTGTGAATGCCTAAAACAACAAATTCAGAAAAAAGCAAAGCCTTCTTCATCACATTCCTTTTTTTCAAAGGTGGCCGAAGATAATAGACCATTTTTTGACAGCTGATTTGCCTTTCTTGGAAAACTTAATGGAATTCTCAGAAGAAAATGGTAAAAACAAAATAACCGGAAACATTTTTTGGCGAATAATTGCTTCCAATTCAGAAAGATGGCATCCCATAAATCACTGCTGCTGACAGTCTTGTCCAATTGGAATTTTTCTGAAATATTCCTTGAGTCCAGAAACATCAGTTTTCATTCTATTTTGTTGCTTTTGTCTTCCTTCATTCAACTCTCCTTCGAATTCCCTCATCTCAATAAAAATCCTTTCCTTTCTCTCATGTATATTACTCACTGTTTCTCCTTTTTCTTCATCTTCTAATTTTGTATATAATTTTCCCATTATAACACAGGTGTTGGGGCCCAAGAAAGCCAACCAGGTTATAACTGAGTTGCAATGAAATTTAGCTATTTCCGAACTAGATTAATATCTTGTGGTCCACCATCCACCTGCATTATAAATGCGCATTAATGGGGGAGGCCTGTATCAGTAATAGTTATCACAGCAGTAGTAATAGTTGTAGCTGTAGTAGTAGTAGAAAAATAGATTTCTCCATTTTTCTGGTCTCACTTTTTCTTATATCTTTTTTCCTTGTCACTGACTCCCTCCTCCTCTTTCTCTTCATTTTTTAAAATTTCCTTCCTTCTAACAGATCCTCTCTTCAACTCCCTTTTTTATTTTCATTTTTCTTTTTATTCATTTTCTTTCAAACATTTCTTCAACTCTCTCCTTGTATTGTCTATTCCCTCTCATTTTTCATTCAAAAAGTACTCCAATGATAACAGTGTTTCTGCTAAAATTTGTGGAACTGAAAAAAAATTCTAGTTGAGATGGAAGGAAAAAAAATCAATATGCAATTATTCATTGTGATATTGACCAGATTTTCTTTAAAATATCAATAAGCAAAAATGATGATTAATCACTTGTAAAGTATCTTATTATAAAACAAAATTAGATGAAATAAACATAATTAAATTTGCCTCTGATCTTTGGCTGTCATAAGCATCCATTTTAAAGCAGCTTTGTGAAAAATAGGGATAAAGTGATTTTTATTCAAATTATTTTCATTTGTTTCTAATTATTATATTTTCATAAACGATTAGTCATCCATTAAAAAAAAAGAAAATCATGTTACAATGGCCATAAACGAAATTTCTGCAGTTATCTCCCTTATCTGCTCTCTATGAGCTGTTTTTCTAACTTTTTATCTTCTTGCTTGATTTTTTTTGCTTGCTATTTTGGCACACACATTTCTCATTCATATCTTTTTTGTTCTGTTTACTAATCTATTTCAGTTTTTTGTACTTACTTCTCTCCATTTGCTGTCAGTACATTCTCATTTCTTTCTGTTCTTTTTAATTCTTCCACATTCTTTCTTCCTCAATTTTTTCTCTCTTGTTCTTTTCATGTCAACTTCCTCCTTTCTTTTTTATGCTTTCTTTTGCTTTTTCACTTTCTATTCTCTCTTCTTCTTTCTCTCTCAATCTCCACATTTTTCTTCCTACTCTTTTTTCCTCATTAACTCATACTTCTTTTTATTTCGATTATCTCTCTTTCCCTACCTCAAAAGCACAGGGAGCGCCCACTTCACCTGACCCTGCCATTTCCTTGCCATCCACAAAAGCAGCTCAGCATTTTTTTAGCCCTATCTCAAATCATGGCTCAGTAATTAGGAATGGGTCAAGCTGTTTCTGTACATAACTTGAGCCTGCCTTTGAACCTCCTGATCCCATTATTAACTCACTGATGCAGAATCATTAAATTGTGTGCACAGGAAAACAAGCAGGGTGAACATTAAAGTGTTCAGAGGGTGAGTCAGTAGGCAAAGGTACAGACTTGCATACAGCCAGACTTGAAAAGGATCACCCTCCAAAGATGATTGCATTCTCAGAATATGTTCTTAATTTCAGGAGGTTCATTGTGCAGCAGATGTGATTTCTTCCTTGATGATTTTCTCTTAGAAGCAGCAATAGTTTTATGAGATTGACATTTTATTTCACTTTGCAAACTGAATTTGCAGGTATTTTTGGTATAACTAACAGTTTTATGCTTATGTGTGTGGTTGCTCCTTTACTTGTAAGTGCATGAGAGAGAGAGAGAGAGAGAGAGAGAGAGAGAGAAAGAGAGAGAGAGAGAGAGAGAGAGAGAGAGAGAGTTCCTCTTTCTTGGTCATCAATATGAGATAGCTCAAAACTTACTTTGTTTTGTTGGAAAAACAGAAAGCGTTTCATTAAACCTGGGCTAATTTTGCTCTTGTTATACAGCAATGTCCAGACTTGAATTGATCAGAAAGCTGAACTAAAGAAGAAAATTTTCAACCTTACTGATAGAGAATATGGTCTGATCAGTAGTAAATCTGTTCAGTGCTTTATATATATATATATATATATATATATATATATATATATATATATATATATATATATATATATATATATATATATATATATATATTGCTTATGCATACACAAATATATACTTGTGGTTGATATTCAAAATGTATTTTTTCAAAGAGAAAGAGAATACTAAAATATGCAGATATGTTCTGCTTTTGGTTATTATAAGTTATACAAACAGGTATGATTAGGAACTCGATAGGAACTGTTACAAGATTAACGTCTTTTGGCAGCATGCATGTTGGGGTGATCACTTGAAAAAATTTGCAAAAAGGGTGATCAATGAATAAATTAACTCTGTCACCTTTTTTTGGGAAATGATTGCTAGAAATATCTGAGTTTCAAAAAAACAAGCGTGAATGCTGCTGGACACAAGCAAAGCTATGTATTTAACATTAACTTACGTTGTAAACTGAACCCCAATAAAAACTTTTTTAGGCAGAAGATTTTCAAAAGAGAAAAAATACATAATGAGTAAATGTTAAAATTTGCAGCCATCTAGCTCTATTGGTGCAGCCTGTACATGTGATTCAAAAATAGCCAGCCAGACAAACCAACTTGAAAAACTGAAGAAACTTGAAGAAAGTTTTGGTCGATGGTTTTTAATACTATGAAAAACCTGTTGAAAGTACTGGCTTTATTCACAGTGATGGATTGACTAACAATCAGGCCCCGGGGCCTAACTTTGGTAAGGCTCTCCCAGGCCTTGCCCCAATGCCTAACCTTTCATTGAATAGAACTAAGTGACGCTATATTAAATGACTTATATCATTCTAATGTTTATTTGCTTCAAGGCTAAATTAGAAAAACAAAATTGTATTTATGATATATAAGACACGAAGAAAAATATATGCAAAAGTGATGAGATATCATCCAAAATACTCAATTGAACCATTGTTTTTGCTGTCTGGCCATCCCTTCTGGGCCACTAAACTTGAGCTTACTCAGCCAAATGGTAAATCCACCCCTGCCAACAAATTATCAAATTGTGCTGAAGTAAGATAAAAGCATGTGGAGATGTCAATGTAGTTTCAAATCTGACAGTTGTTGACTTGAGTTATTTATCAGAATTAAAGTTAAGAACTACTTGTGTCTAAGAAAACATAAGTGGTTATACTTTCATGAAAAGAAGCCTGAATTAGTCAAAATGGAAGCCAAAAAATAACAGGGAGTCCAGGCATGTGACAGGATATAAGATTCAATTGTGTATAGACACAATGGAATCTTATATCCTGTCACATTCAAGTTGGTAGAAAATATTAATGATTTACGCTCAAAAGAAAACACATTATTGTAATAATTATTAGGGCTTCAATCATGAATAGGATGGAATAAAAAAAGAGCCCTTGTGGTAACAATAACATTTCTGCACATTTTTCACGCCTTTTTAACTCTTGCGTAAATATTACAGCATTATAAAATTTAGGCAAGTGAAACATTAAACGTAGATATATTATTCTGCTAAATTATAGACATTTAGGTCATGTAATTAAGTTACACAGGCTAAATTAAATCAATAAAGAAACACATTTCTACTCTCCATTGGCAAAAGTTTTGAAGTTCCTTTGAGTTCTCTACTACATGTGTGTATATCTGAGAAACAAAGACACAGATGCTGATTCACACACTTTTTGGTCAACCATGGCCAAGTGCAGTATAAAGGATTAAAATTTTTTCTGTGACTCTTATCTTTTCTCTGATTCAGTGTCATCATTTGCTCTTGAATATTTATTAGATTTTTTGCATTGCAAACTTTTGGGCTTAATACAAGTGTACCTTGAATAGTGCTATTTTGATTAGTATGTGTTTTGATGTTGTGCGATTAAGGTATTGTTATATAAATTGAGATGGCTAAGTATAAACTGAACTAGAAATAAAAAATTAAATCATAATAAGATCTTGAAAAGTGCAATTTTGAACAGTGTAGAAAATCTTTGATCAAATTAATTGCAGTATTCATGGTATTCCTGAAGTAAATGCTTACCTGGTCATTTTTATTAAGTGCATCATGTGTCTATTACAAATAATGCTTTCATACTAAATAAGTACTGGTTACAGAGCAACCTATAGTACCAAGTATAAATGTTTAATATCTCGTCTTGAAGCCTCTCATTTTGTGTTGTTCATAAATTTGGCTTGATCTGCGTATTCTTTTTATCACTTGATGAATAATCGCAATACCGCTTAAAACCTTGCTGTTAAAACTTATCTATTTGCCTTCTTACTGATTTGTCATCAGTAACTATGCTTACCAATTCTTTCATTGGTAAATATTGAGTCACTGACTATACTCTAACTGTATACCATTTCTTTCATTTTATCTTGTATTTTTATGAACCTGCCTCAGAGCTATTAATTCTCTCGAATATTCTTGGTAAATATAGTACACATTATGATATTGACTTGCATTTTCTTTCAGTGACTTTCTATCTTTTATCTTATTAAATATTTGTTACTTGAATATATATGTCTGTTTTTTTTTATTGGTTCATTTTCCTTTTTGATGTGAGCAAACAACAGTTGAAAGGAAAAGACTGTGTCTTTCATAGTAAATACAATTGACATACACACATAGATGATAATTGAATGCACAGTTGAGTAACTCCTTATCAACTGAGAGAAAAGGGAGAAAGAAAGAGAATGATAATAAAGCTATAAAGCACTCAGAGAGCGCATACCTCTGTCAACACCATACAGTAACTAAAAACTGAATGAAAATAAATTATCAAAGAACAGGGGAGAGAATACAATTCTTGCAATATGTATAAATATTGAGTTATTTCCCTTGAAATTTAGATTTCACATTTCACTTTTTTCAACCTCTTTGATGCAGAATAATTAAGATAATTTTCAATCAAAAAACAAATTGCTGGATCCGTCCAAAATTTATTCACATATTCTTTACTTTATGGCCCATCCGTCCATTTTATTGGTAAATATCTTTCAATTGAGAAAAATATGTTTGTATTTGCTCCTAAATGTAACCAATCATTTCTGAAGCCATGACTCACACTTCCATTAAATTTCATTCAAATCCTTTGTGAAGTGATGGATGGGAAAATGGCCACAATCAAAGCTTTGTTGGCAGAGGCAATAATTGACTATTCTTTAGCTAAGAAATAAAAAAAATCTTCCGGGTAAATACAATTTGAATCTGCAAATAAATGAATTTGAGTTTAAATATCACTATTGCCTTGGTTCTCGTAATTCTGCTTTTCTTTTTTTACTAAACTTAGTGAGTTACATGTATCGGTTAGGTATTATGAAATGGTTGAATTTTATTTGGTTCTTTGTGCATGCTCAAATTGCAAGAATATCTAACCAAATTCCCTGAAGTATAGTCAAGTCCAGTGATTGTTCTAAAGATCGCCCTAAAGAATTGGTATTGACTAATATTGATTCATCTAGATTAATACTTTCTATATCATGGTTAGGCAGTTTCTGTTTAAAGGTCAGTCAATGGTGAGGACGAAAATCAACTTTTCATGAGTGTTTAGCGGCAGTGGCTGATTCTATTACACACGCCTGAAAATAATCGATCAAAAGCTGTTGCAAAACCTGTTGATATTATTACACTGATCTAGTTGAATTTAGATTTAGACTGATATAAAAGAAGGGTCTGTATTTGGAAAATAGTTTATTATAAACTTCAGAATATCAGAAAATCATTGAATGTTCATTTGAAAATGAAAATACCTAATCTTAGGCAGTCATTATTGTTATTTGAACCCTGTCGAATGGAAATTACAGGCAACTACAGTGATATTATTCAAGAAATCATGGTGTAAAACTATGAATCTCAGAGGTGAAGAATGACAAAATTTCATGGCTGAATGATATGCCTAAATTATCTGTAGTAACTTAATTTGTCAGGGTTTGTAGGTGTCTCAGTACTGGTATCATTTGTAACTTGTGTTGGTCAGTGCACTAAGAATCTTAACAGTAGCAAACATAATTGATTGTAATGCATGACTGTTCATTGATCGGGTTTTCATAATAACACTCTCTAACCAGAAGATTCCCTGACTCATTCCAATTGAAATCATGCATGAACAGGTAGAAAAATGTTGGCTACATCATAACAATGGAAGCCTGTTACTGGTGACTCAGGAAATTTGGTGCCCTGGGCAAGCTGAAATTTGGCGCCGTTTGAAGTCTAGTATTATTTTATTTATTTGTTTTACAGTGTGGAAGTAAATACGATAGTAATAAAAAGTTTATAATGATAAGGTAAGGGAAAAAGTTCCATCAGAGCATCAGAATTTCAAAATTTATTTATTTTATCATTTTTCCATTTGTATTTTGAAAGTCCTTCTGTCTCAGGCAGATAGCAGACACTCCTTAGCACTGGGTGTCTGGGCTACTACCTGAGTTGTCAGTGCAAGATCCTCTAAGAAAGGGATTCAGACAGGAATGCACCGAAGTGGTCAAGTAATTAGGATATCATCATGCAGTTTCAGCGGTTGTCTACTAGTTAAAATAGACTTGAGTTTTAAAGTTAATTTTGTTTAATAGAAAAGATTATGAATTAGGATATAAAGAAATACAAATCTCATAAAAACACAGCAGAAAACCTTTGTTTATGCTCATTTTGAAGCCCCTTATCAATCTCCCTGAACTTTTTTCATGACTGGTTGTAATCAAAGTGTTATATCTGTTTCTCAAAGAACATGATAGGTTATATTTTAAAAGTTCCTAAATTCAGGCCCTTGAATATTTTCATGAATGTCTCCATGTATATAAAATGGTGTGCACTCTATGATAAGCTGTCACAAACTATGTTTTATAATAGATCACTGGGAACATCTGATTTAAATGAGGGTCACTTGTACTGTTGATCTTGTCTATAGCATCCCAGAAATGATCTCCATAAGCATAAAATGTGCTAATATGAATTTAGTGATTGTTTATTCATTGATTTGATGTTTATAAATTATGATGGCTGAGATATATGAGTCTCCTGAGTAATGGAGGTGAGAGTGACTTAATGGCTAATGGCGTGGACAATGGAATTGGTGAACCAAATTCAAACTTTGGCCAAGATTGTTTATGATCACTTTGCACAAATACCCTTGGGAAAAGCATGAATCTATATCCCCTTATCTATGGATAGAATAGCAGGGCAAATTGTAAGGCAATCAGTCTAGCAGAAGAATAACTCTGAATTCAAAACTCTAGAGAAGGCAATGGAAAACCATTCCACTATCCCTCTTAAGAACAGCACTGCACAGTTTAAAGTGATGAAGAGTGATGCTCACTCATATCCTGAAGGGATATGGCATGTATAGAAAGAGAGTAATGGAGGGCGTAAATATGCACTGATTGGTGCTGGAGCCCTGCAGAACGTTTATATGGGATCAGCTTTTTATGAGTTTTTTAGAATTTTATGGCAAGCTTTTAAGTATGGTTTCCTTTTACTCCTCTCACTTTCTCATGTCTTTTTCCAGCCTCTTTTTCATTCGCAGTCTCATTTCTTGCATTAGTTTCTTATTGCTTCTTTTTTCACACTCTTTCTCTTCCTTTTACACCTTGTCCCTTTTTCTTTTTGACCCAGCCATTGCTCTTCCATTAACATATTCTCTCTCATTTTATTCTATTTCTCTTCATTCTTTTCTCAGTCTCTTAATGCTTTCTTTTCTTTTCACTTCTCTTTTTCATTAACTAACTTCATTTCCCCAGTTTTTTGTGTATCTTTTTGTGGATATGCTTTATTCATAAAATTTGGGATGATATAAGCAAGTCTCTAGTTTCCTGTTACGTATGGATATATGTTTTGCCTTTGTGCATTATAAATTATACAATATTAGACAAACTTGTAGGAAAAACAGCTGTGTTCAGTTTTGAAATCAAAGTTTATTTTCTCTTGTTGAGAAATGCTACTGAATTGTCAACGGGAATAGAAAGTGAAAACTATGACCAAAAAGTACTGAACATATCACTTAGGCTAGCTAGAGTACATTCTCTCTATGTATGGCATGCCTGTATATATAAACAAATAGAATTGCTGTTATGTATCAAAAACAGATTAAACCAATAAATATATATGAGTAATTAACATTAATCTAGATATGATACAAAAATGAAAGCTACTTGGATTCAACTTTTCCTCTTTTTTGAACTGTATTAGAAACCATCAACAAAAACTGTCATCAAAACTGTCTACATAAGTTTCTTCATTTTTCAAGTTGGTTTGTCTCTCTGTCTGGTCGGTTGCCTTTGTATCTATGTATCACACATCCAGTTTGTACCAACAGAGGTAGTGGGTGGAAAATTTAAACATAAAATTTTACTCCTTATTATGTCAAGAAAAAAACATTTGTTTGAAAAAAAAAAATTTTTTTGAGACGGCGGGGGTGCAATTAGTAAAGTCAGTTTATACTATATTGATCACTTAGTTCATGTCCAGTAGCATCACAATTGCTTTTTGAAAATTCAGACTTTTTTAGTGACTACCGCCCAACAGTGGGTGAGAGGAGTGACTTATTTATTGATCACTTGTTTTTCAAATATTTCATCCAAATTTCCACCAACATTGCATGCTGCCAAAAGACATTGGTCATGTGATGGTTTCTACTGAGTGTGTTAGGTATCACGTCTCCCACTACAATTGGGATATAACCCCCAATTTTAGAAGCTTGGCACAAGAAGGAATAAATGGTACCATGCAAGCTATAAAACTCATGCATAATCAGTAAGAGGAATTCGATTCCTATTACCTTGTGATGAGAACCGCATTCCCTAGCAGACACTGACTAAAATATACTTGCATGTTGAACTCTTAAAAAAATGTGACTGTGTGTCAAACTCTTGTGAAATATGACTTTGTGTTGAACTTGTGAGCACAATCTTATGTTGGACTAGTTAAGACCCTAACAATGTTAAACCCAGTATATGATGTACAACAGTGGCAATGATTATGAGATTTGGGGATATCCCGATAGGAGTAGTGGAAATGACACCCAGTATACTGTGGCAGTGGAATACAACAGAGTGTTATCATTTGTTTATTCCTACGAATCAAACAACACCCACTTCCTGTTTAATGAAATCTTCTATGATGATTTGTGAAAAGATCAGTTAAAAATAGCTTTGTCTAATTTTTAGAGGTTTTGCCCTCACTTTAGTAAAATATATATCATGTTTTGTGCATTGGTTATTTGTAAAACACTTTGCCATTATTTTTGTCTTTCAATTTTAAAGAGAATTATGCTACTCTGACACTTTTTGGTTGTTTCTTATTCTCCCTCTGTTGTTTTCTCTTTAAAGAATCGGTTTTCATTAAATGAAGCTTCATATGTTTAGAAGTATCATATATCATTATGATTATGCTTAACATATAAATGCATATACATATTCATACATATGTGTCATTCAAAGATAGCTGTTTCATCGTATTACGACTCTTCAGTGTGGCTATAGACTCAATATCCACTCCAGTGTCATTAGGTGGGATTGAAACCTTTGCTCCTAAAATCCAGTATTCTACCCCTGCCCCACACCAAACTGGACAGTCAGTAGGACTGAATTAGGCGATATGTTTTTTATGCATAATTCACCATCTACCAGGGTGCTCAATTCAAGAGTCAGAAGAGCATTGCATAATTGCTTATTGCAGATGGGTGCCCTACCTAAGAGTTCTTAACCTTAATGGGGGGAGCATTAATAATAATTGATAATCGTGTCACCCACAGACAGCTGTTTCATCGTATTATGATACATACACACGTATATAAATATGAATACAAAACAGACATGCATACATATAAATGACTATATATCTATATACTAGCTGAAAACAAGCCTTATCTGGTAGTTGTCCACAAGTGTCTGTGGGAGGCCTACCCTCTCCCTGTGTACATGTGTGTCCAGACAAAGTCATTTTATACAGTCTTTCACAATGATAACATTTGTATTCTCAGGATAAAGAGTTCAACTATGAATTCATAATGAAAGAAGCTAAAAATTCATTTTGATAAAAACATAAGAAAGAAACACATTTATCTTTTATGATCCACTTTATGCATAACATTTTTATCTGCCTGCACTCAACTTGTTTGCTCACTTCATACCCAAACCAGAAAGAAAGGAAAAGAAAGACTCAATTTATCTGCTAGACGAGAAAACATTTGACAAAAACTGAAAGGGTCCAAAAGTGGTTTTTATTTGCCTTTGGGAAGAGCAGAGTTTACTGATAAAATACAGATGATTTTTTATTTTCTTGTTGTTATAGTGTCATTCTCTTGGCATAATTCAGTGAAGTGAGCCATGCTCTTTGTAGTTTCCATTTATTTCAATATACCATTGTGACTTTTATCAAGCAATAAATATTCTGCCTGGAATGTTGCAGCAATTGACTGTTGGGAACAAGAATATCTTATTGGTATTTTGTCCGTCTGTATATACTAGCTTACAGCCAAATCTACTCTACATGAACTCGTCAAATTTTCTATGAATATAGATATGACCTCAGGTAATGTTTTTAGCAAATTGGTTTTTGAAAACAAGCCCACTAAATATGTTTTAAATATGGGGGTGGGGGTCGATTTATTTGATACATTTATATGATAATTCATCTGGCTAAAATGATCTCTTATTTTTTAATGATGTAATAAAAGGACATTTTTCAATTTTTTCTCAAATTAATTCTTGAAATCAAAATGTGATGTAAGGTTGTGTCCTTCATTCAAAGAAAAGCTGAAATATTTTTTTAACATACTTCATATCACAATACCTATTGGTTGGAAATTAATATTTTGGACAGATATCTTTTGATTAGTGAGTGTTTTGATTTAGTGTGTTTAAGGTACATTTTCCTAAAACATGAAATTTTGGGATTGGGAGTTATGTAGATTATTTGGAGGGAACTTTTATTTTTGACAGTTAGGGATCCAAATTGATGAAGAACTTTAATTTTTCACTTTTAGGGTTAAAAATATACGGGAATTTTTTTGTCCCATTCAGAGTTCAGAATCTTGGGGAAATTTTTTTTCACTTTTAGGGGTCAAAATCAGAGGGAAATGTTTTTTTTCACTTTTAAGTGTCAAAATCGAGGGGAAATTCTTTTTTCACATTTTTTGGAGTCAAAATTGAGGAGGGAAATTTTTTTCTCTTAAAAGGTCAAAATTTTTGTAGGGGTTAAAATTAAGTGGAAATTTCTCTTCACTTTTTAGGGTCTAAATTGAGCGGTAATTTTTTCTTCACTTTTAAGAATTGAAATTCAAGTACTTTTTTTTTCCAGATGTTGTTCACTTTAGAGTTTTTTTTTTGTTTTTAAGGGCCAAAATAGAGGATGGAGATTTTTCTTATCTTTTAGGGTCAAAATTGAGTGTGACATTTACTTTCATTTTATGGAGTCAAAGTCAAGTGGAGATTTTTTTTCACTTTCAGGGAACAAAATCAAGGGGGCACTTCTAGGAGTTGACATCAAGAAGGCCTTTTTTTCCATTTTTAGGTTCAAAATTGAGAGTGAATTTGTTTTTCCTTTTAAGTGGTCAAAATTGACAAGGAACTTTTTTTTCTCTTTAAGGGTCGAATTTGAGGGGGATTTTTTTTTCTCTTTTGATTGTCAAATTGTGGGGAAACTTTTTAACTCCATCTCTTTTGGACATTATTTTCTCCACTCTTTTGACATTGTCTTATCTTATATGCCATCAAATATGGTAATTGATCTTAAATTTTGATAAGTATATGCGGTGTATAGGAACTGTTTGTGATCCCCATTCATTTAACTGATCAGCAATGAAAAAATTAATTTAATTTAATAAATGGATTATTTTTTCATTTTTGTATCCAATTTCTGTTGATGATTCGGTGTGCTCTATCAATACCAGAAGAACATTTGTTGTCCTGAAATTTTCTGTCGAGCATTTTGTATAAGTAACATACATAAGATGTAATAAATGTCTGTCATGTATTCATGTTCATGGGAATAAGTTCTGTCTGTCCAGTGATTGATAAACAAGAAATGACAAAAATATATCAAAATGAAGAATGTAATTCATTGAGTTGACAAATCTATCATTGCTTCAACTTGCCCTCCTCTCAAACTAATTTAGTTTGGCTTTTGGCTTACTTTTCTCCATTTGCAGAATCAGGAAGAAAGAAGAAAAAAAATCATTATCACCAAGAGTTTCTATGACGTAATCTTCATTGTTATGTCATGATAGGAAGGTAAATTAAGAAATGAGATCAATGTGTTAACAAAGAGAAAAGAAGTTTGCATATCTGTCTATTACATGTTTAGATCCTCCTCCTCCCCCTCCTCCTCCTCCTACTACTACTACTACTACTACTACTACTGGTTTAGGTTAAAAATCAGTGACTAAAAAAAAATTCATAGGGAAAAACCCCTGGAAAGAAACTATATTCAGTAGAGAAAAAATGTCATTGGAAAAATTTTTCCCCGAGATTCTTCACTTAATTGTGGCAATTTATTTTCTGCAGAATAAATTGGAAAAAAATTCAATTAAAATCTTTAAAACAATTCTCCATGATGCATAATATCTATTTCATCAGAAGAAAAACTTTGTAAAACTAGGTTTTGGCTTTTCAAATTTAAATCATTTTTTTGAATTTGAGATTCTCAGTATTTAGGAGAACTACAAACACTGTAAAAAATTAATTTGAAATAAATTCTGCATTGCATCTCTAAGAAAATTTCTTTTAAAAAAGACAAAATTTAAGTGCAAAAAAATTGACAACTTTCTATTGGAAAATTAATCTTTCATTGCAAAATAAATTTCTTCACAGATTTCTCAAGAGGCCGAGGTAGAAAGAAGAATGCACATCATTTGTTCTTGAAAGTGTTTCATTTCTTAAAATAAATCCTTCAACAAATCATTCGATTGAAAGAAAAAGAAAATTCATATGAATCTTTTATTCTTATTTTCATTTATTTCTTAAAATTGAAAATGTCTTATTTTGAAATTATTCTCCTTTCATTAACTTTTGTATTCAAAAAGGAATTTATTTGAAAAATAATTAATGACAAAAAGTTTTAACTATCATTGGAAAAATAACTCATCCTACCAATGCTAGTTTATTTAATGCGCTTGTTCTTCAACTGATAACTTGACATAATGGTTGCCGTATCTAAATATCAACCGTTTAGATGTGGGTCAAATCACACCAGATTTTCTCCATAAATTTCATGGTTCAGAGTGAATCATTGAGCTGGATAGACATTTGAATAAGTCAACAAATTTGATGACACTGGTCTTTATATGTATAGATTAAAATTTATTATATTGTTATTATCAACATTTAATATTAATATTTTAATGTTAATATTTCAATATTGGCCTATAAGTTATGACTATAGTTGAAATTTCCTTGTTATGGAGTTAGTAAGTCCAGAATGCACACTCATCTAAAAGCAAAATAAAAGTTGTTGTTTTGATTCGAAATTATAATTTTTTTCTTGTATAGTTTTAAAATGGATATTTGATGGGACTAGACTACAAACATTAATTAGTAAATTAGACATTTTGTATACTTCTTAATATAAAAATATATTGAATACTCTGTCATAGTATTTGTTGACATTGTTTATTGGATCCAATTCAGAGACAGAGGTTTGTCTCACTTTCATGTTGGAACTGCTTGATGCTTTAGAACTATCAATTCAGCGGTCAAAAGGTCACAAGATTTTAGTGACACTCACATCCTTTTCAGTGGTACAATTAAGTATTAAACTCTACTTTATACTCTACTTTATCCTTCTCCTGTATTTCCCTTCTCCTTAGTTGCATTTTTTATGTCATAGATTTATTACATTCAAAGTAATTTATGTTCCACTTTACAAAATAAAATGTTTTATCTCTATTTTATTAAGAGTTCTCAATATTGACAATAAAGGAAAGCATAAATCCTTTTTATAAGAAATCAATACGCAATTTATACTCATGTGGGAGAATGTTCTGCATACTTTAAATTTTATAGACTTTGGGGATGGTTGTTTCAATTTTTAGAGATGTGAAAACAAAGTACAAAATTCTTATAAAATCTATTAACATTGTTTGATTCGACTTAAATCAAGAAGACAATATACAGACAACACTCAAATTCATTTTAATCTTTACTAACAAAGTTGGAAGCAGTATATATACTCATATATCTGCCTGTCTGTCTGTTTATACAATACCTCCAAAAGTTCTCAATCAATTTCAATTAAATTTTCTGAAAGGGGAGATGATGGAGCAAACCCATGATTTTTAACACTTACCTCCCTTACATCATAGTTATACATGGACAGATTTTTGTTCAGGTTTTAGTGACAATTGTGTAGACATAAACATATGCTCTCTGAGTGCTTTTTAGTTGATGTGGTTGTTTTCATTTAAAAAATTTTAACTTCTATTCTATGTTGTATCTTCTAGTTTTCTGAGTTGGCTATTTTTTATCAATGTAGTCCTGATTGGCTGATTGTGGCATTTTTGTCCTTGTTGTCTCTTGTCACAAAAAGTGATAGATATAACTTCTGGTTACTTGAATCATACCTCAGTTCACTCAGTCATTCAGCAGGTAACTTGCGTTTTTCAATTCTTGTTTACAGTGAGGCTTGAGACCCCTTGTTTTCAGAATGAGACTCACTTGCACCTTTCACAAAAATGAGACTTATGCTCAAGCGAGACTTGGCACACTGCCAAATAAGAACTTCACTGTAGGAGTGGAAGTACACGTTGCATGAAGACAAAAGTTGAGAGATACATATGTAGGTTGAGATTCACTCATACTGGGAAGCTTTTAGAATCACATGTTACAGATAAGTTTAGTCATGCTTGTAAGGAGAGTCAGAAAAATATGGCTCTTTTTTTTCTGTCTGTTGAGAGCATTTCTACTTTGTGAAGTTGGACAGATGGCTTGTAAAATGAGCAGAATAAAAATATGCCCAAAGAATAAAATAACATTGTTTTGTTCAACAAACATCTAAACACTTTTTCTTGCTTTAGGTCCATGATAACCTGGTTGCATTATTCTTCCATTTGACTCTAAAATTCCCCAAACTAAAACTCCATGTCTGACTGCACACATGTGTAAAAGGACAAAAAAAATAACTGAGTGAAATTACAATGAGTGGAAAGTTCTGTGGTTGGCTCTGATTCCAGAAAACAGGGAAAAGAATGAATTTCCCTTCAAGGATAAATATGCCTTAATTCATTGAAAAGATTATGTTGTATAAATGTTTTTATAAGTTAAATTTCAGTAACCTCCCATTGTATAATTGTGAAAACAGCAGCATTGCCTCAAATAAAGGTTCCATCAAATGATGACTCTAGGGTCAGGTGAGGTTTTGGGATTCAAGCATCATTACCAATTACCCAGGTGACTTGAGCAATACCGTACAATATCAACAGAATTTGTTGGTTTTCCATTGAAATATGGGAATGTTGGATGAGAATGCTGATCTTGGAGACTTTTTATATATTTTTTTATTTCCAATGTGGACAATCCAAGTTTTTTTTACACGCACACACACACACACACACACGCGCGCGTGCACACACACACACACACACACACACACACACATATACATGCACACACACACACATACACACACACACACACACACACACACACATATATATATATATATATATATATATACATGGACAAATGAACTAACAGACTCCTTTGAAAATATCATCTCAGTCCCCAAGGAGGATTGAAGCTTGATTTTACACTGAGTTATCATAAAAGAAGGTCATCATCATTCCATACACTCTAGCAACATCCCATGTTTGTAATACAAGTTAAAATGTCTAGTGATATTGTTTTGTATTCAATCAATTTCAAAGGCATGAAGACTAGATGACATTCTTGCAGACAATATTCCTAATCATTTCATTGGTTCTGTCGTCTTTGAGGCAAAGTATTATGAAGGGAAGGATAAAACAAGAAAAAAAAGAAGATCAAATGTAAAGAAGAATTAAGAAGTAAAATGCAATAGAAAATCAAAAATGAAAGGAAGAGAGATTGAGAGGAAGGAAAAAAGAAGAAATTTAGGTTTGGGAGTGAAAATAGGAAGGAAAAGGGAAAGTAGAGGGCAAAAGCCAGAAGGAAGATAAGAAAAAATGAGAGTCGTTCAAAAGGAGGAAAAAAGAAAGGAAAAGAAAGAAAACACTTAGTAGAAATGAAAAGAAGAAAAGAAAGGAAAGGGGGAAGGAAAGTTAAAGAAAAAAGATGTTTATGTACCTCATCTGAAAAGCATTGAGATCATTTTAAAATACAAATCCAGATATGATAGATTTAAAAAGTAAAATAAAATTTTGTGTTTATCCTTGAAATGTTTTGCCAAGAAATGAAAGCAGGAAAGCTGAGGCATCAAAAGTGTAACATGTGTAAAACATTGGAAGTTTAGATGAGTAAGGAAATAAAAAAGGAAAGAAAGATAATTATCAGTGAAATATTTACCATCTGATGAACAAAACAATTGAAGTCAAAATTAAGATGACAGCTGGAAAAAATGTGGAGAAAATTGTGCATGAAAGAAATTGGAAAGAGAATCTCTTTCTTCCTGTAATATAATCGACAATAAAATTAATATGTATTATTCATGGCATAAAAAAAGCATTTCCTGAAAGGCTAAAAGAATAAATGTGAAGTTTTATGTAAATTTACATAAATTTCCATCGTAAGAAACACAGGCAATTAACTTACATTTCCATATAGTCCAGCATTCTTAAATTTTTTCGAGGCTTGCACCTCTTTGAGATTTCAAAATGTTTTTTGCTCTCAAGGCAAAAAAATAAAAAGGTTAAAATTGGTGAAGTTTCTATCAAAAAGTCTTAATAATAAAATGATGAAGTTTATCAGATGTCAAAATTTGAAGCCTAAATCAAGATATCACTAATAAAACCATTTAATGCACTGACTGTTGTTGCCTTTTCTCAATTAACTTTAAAATGCGCACTATTTTTTGATGCTGGGAGCTATCTGAATGTCATGGAATCATTTACTGACTCAGGCCATGGAATAGAAGAATTATTTGCTGAGTAGGGACGTGAAGGAGAGAAAAAACAGAAGTTGGATACATCAGAAATAAAATAAACAAAAGTTAGTTTCCTCTTCTGTCCCCCACCAATTGCCTCATGTATGACTTTAGGGGCACGTGCACCCCCAGGTTAGGAATCACTGATATAGTCGCATACTAATTTCAGTTATACAAGATGTATAAGTCAGAAAAAAATGTGATCAAAGGTTTATGTTACAATATATGATCTGATGGGGACTGTTTAATTGAATATTTCATTTTTATTCTTGAATGTTTGATTTCATTTTTTGAATAACACTTTCTGTTAAAGATACCTTTTTCATGAATATGTGTGAACTATACTTACATATCGGGTCTTTAAAGATACATTACTTACTTATATGTATGTATGTGGATGTAACAGACTAACCCTTTTCAGATGCCAAATGAAAGATAGAAACATCTCAAAATATCTTTAATAGATTCATTGACAAGATAAAGCCTGGGTGCTTGGATCCCACCTACCCCACAGATAAACAGCCAGTTTCAACCAATTAAAAATTAAAAAGACTTTAGGAGAAAGAAAGTAAAAAAGGGCCAATGTATAAGACAGTCAGTTTAGTGGCATGAGAATCGAAAGAAAGTAGGATAAAAAAATAAGAGAAAAGGGTAAATGATCATTTATTTCCAGGTAAAAGGATCCTTGCCTATAAGTTCGGGGACCAAACGTTGGTCACCAGAAGAAGAGCAGAAGAGCAGCAGAAGGGAGAGTAGTAGGGTAGTTGCTGCTAGCCCCTGGCTGTTGGCAGTACAAGAACTAATTAATATCTCTCTCTCTATGTTAGGATTTTGTTAGGTCTTCAAGGGAAGACTATTGGTGAATTTTCGATCGGCTGAAGTAAAGCAAAACAAAGGTTTGATTTTGAATCCCGATATGAGTCTTACATCTTTCGTTCCTGTCCTTGCTCTTGCTATGGTGTGAACACATGCAAATAAAATGCATTCCATTATCTAAAATGGTCAAAATGCACACACTCCATTATCCTTCACTTATTCAATCCTGAAATTGAATGGTATGCATTGTGAAACCCTTAGCAAGGATGATCCGGCTGGACTTTTAGGATCCTTTGATATATTCTATCATGGGCTTATAGTGTGCAAAAAAGACATTGTTAATGCTTGTAAATACATAAGTTCTTCATGTCAAAATTAAAAGAAAAATATCCTTTAAGCCTATTAGAAACCGTCAACCAGAACTGTCACTAGAACCGTCAACATGAATTTCTTCATAGTTGGTCTGGCTGGTTGGTTGGCTATTTATATATCATGCATACAGACTGCACCAATGGAGCTAGAGGGCTGGAAATTTAAGCATTTACTCCTAATTTGAGAGAAGCAACTTATTCATTGATAATCACTTTTTCAAATTTTTCAATTGATCACCCCCACAACATGGGCTAGTACCAAAATATGTTGATTGTGTGATGGTTTCTATTAAGTAACTAATCAGACTTGTTCCATATTTTCTTTCTACTTGAAATCTATGTTTACTCACTGTTGTAGATTGATGGACTGAGATAGATTGTGATGAAGAACAAACTTTTAAATCAAGATCAGGAGAATAGTAGTAAGAACTTAATAATATTTGTTCACTATACTTCATCAAATAAAACTAAAATAAAACTAGTATCCCAAGGGAAATTATGAATCACCACCATCTCTATATGTTGTGTGATTAATTAAAAAGTTTAAAAAATGGGGTGATCAATAAATAAGTTGCTGCTCTCACCTTTTGTTGAGCAGTGATAACTAAAAAAGGTCTTGATTTTTAAATAATAAGCAGGTACAATCTAGCAACCGATTTAGCATAAACTTAAACTGCATTTTGAACCCCTCACTCAAAACCTGTTTTAGAGAGGGATTTTCAGAAAACAAAAAGAACATTTTCCCTATTCAATAAAAAGATTGTGTGAGTAAAATTTCTATTATAAACATTGAGGATTGGTTGAGGTCTTGATTGATAGACACATATAGATGAATGTCAGAATACATGATTAAACTAAACCCAGCAACAGTGATTAAACCTATCTGTTGTAGGTAATGGTAACTAATGTAAAATATCCTTACATTTTTATGTTTCTAGTTTGAGTGTTTAAATAGTTTGAAAGCTCGTCATTATAGATGAATATCAGAGACAGCATGACCCGTAGGGCCCCATGACCACTAGAGGGTTCCTAAGACTGATGTGGGGGCTCCGAAATCAAATGTTGCATAAGGACCCATAAAGGCTTCTGTTGGAGGCTGGAGCTGATACACACACATACACACACACACACACACACACACACACACACACACATATATATATATATATATATGTATATATATATATATATATATATATATATATATATATACACACACACATATGCACACATGTACAAACACACACACACACACACATATATATGTATAAAGTACATAGATAGAAACAATCATGTGACCAATGTCATTTGGCAGCATCCAGTGTTGGGGGTGATCAATTGGAAAAATTTGAAAATAGGGTGATTAATGAGTAAATAACTTCTCTTGCCTTTTGATGGGCTGTGATCACTAAAAAAGTTCAAATTTTTCAAAAACAAGCATGAATACTGCTAAATGCAAACTAAGGGACCAATCAAGCATAAACATACATTTCAAATTGAATTAAAAACCCATTTTTTCAGGGAATTTAAATAAAACTTTTCTGTGAATATGATAAGGAGTAAATGTTTAAATTTTCAGCCCTCTAGCTCTATTGGTGTGGCCTGTATATAAGGATGCATATGTAGCTAGCCAGCCGGTCAGACTCACTTGGAAACTGAAGAAACCTATGTTGACAGTTTTATTTGGTAGTTTCTAAAAATTTCTCTTGTAAATTTATCCCCAATTTCAACCGTGGGAGTAAAATGTCATCAGCTAGAATAAATGATGAATGTGTATAGAATGTGAACAAAGGATTGAGTTTACACAAGCCTAGACAAGCACACTGCTCTGGTTTATATCAATAAGTCTTAATGTTCTTTGTGATTTTCAAAGGAATTGTTGTAAGGTTGAAAATAAAATTTTATACATAAAATATCTTTATATAGCTTTCATATATAAGATGTCTACCTGTCTGTCAATACTATATGCAGACATATACCAAAATACTCAAAAGCATACAGATATATTAACAAATGTGAAGTGTTATATGCCAACTCCTGTTTCATGTAAGAGAAGGTGACATGGTTGATGATGAAAGATGCAACAAAGTTGGCCAGATGATGATGTTGTGTGCTGTGGATTTTCTTTGGCATGTTGATAATAGAATTTTTCAAACACACAGCAGAGGAAGAATCATCCCATACATTTCTTTGTGGATTTACTCAGAATGATGTCAGCCTGAATCTGTAAAGATAGATAAAACAATTCCATTTTTACTAATCTAACCAAATAAGGATGTTAGAATGTTATGTTGATATATATCTATATTGAATACTACAAAGATGGTGAATGTTTGTTTCTGACTATGTTTTTTATTGACTCCTGAGTGGTTGCAAAACAGAAAATTTGTGTATAAGTGTAACTTGACCTCAGGATAAACATAGGATAGATATTGATGACTTCTCAGTACTTCGAATCAATTCAGGATCAGGTCAATTTTGGCATTCTCTAAAAGAGTCACTTTTGGCATTTTCAAATTTAATGAGGACAGCTGCATCCTACAGCCAGCAAATTTGTGTACATTGGTAACTTGACCCAAGGATGAGCAAAGAAAAGGTAGCGCTGACCTCTGATGATCTCTAAAGGTTACGTCAATTTGGAAAGTACCCCAAAAGGTCAATCTGGGTATTTCTGACCCACCTGAATGTTTGCGATCTGTACTTTGAGAACCTCTGTTATGGGTTTACTACATGACCTTTCAGTATTGATTACTCTTCCCCCTGGGGAGCATTGGATACCCTGGCAAATATATATATATATATATATATATATATATATATATATATATATATATATATATATATATATATATATATATATGTATATATATATATGTATATGTATATCTTTTGCTTAGAAGTTTAAAACAAGCAGCTAATTCTCTTGTTTATTGATAAAACTGGCATGCAAAGTTTAGTTTTCACTTAAACTCTTGGTGTGAATCAAACTCACTTCCCTTTTTATCTCAGAATGCATGGTTATTTGTACCAGCTGCTCTGCCACCTGAGTTACAAGACTTTTTTCCATCGTGGGCAGAAGATCAAATCCAACCAATTGAAATTACCCCTCATTCTTTCCCAATACCTTAGCACCATATTTGTTATTATTTTATCTACACTATTTGTATTAGAAGTAGTAATATTATCATGATTTCACTTTTCCTTTAGAATTAGAAGTATTGTCAATCGGCATTAATTTTTTCTTGTATTTCTCTTATCTTAATCTTAGTTGCTTTTCATCACAATTACTCAGACTGCCATTAATAATGGTTGACAATGCTTCATGTAATGAAAAATCAAATCGAGATGTCTGATTTGGTTTTAGTTACATTTGCATCAAATTAGGAAAGGAATTGTGTATCAGTATGCAGCTGACTCAATGTATGTTACATTTTGCAAAAATCAAAAATAGAATGAATATTCCCAGCATTATTTTTATTTTCTTCCAATTTCCATTAAGATTTCAATCATAATATTTTATCAAAACTTCCTAAAATTCTCTAAAAAATAGGAATAAAATTCTATAGTCTTTATGCCAGTAAATTCAATCTCTCTTTTTATTATGTAATATAATATTATTGTATAAATATTGATTGTATAAGAAGGTTTTTAGGAATATAGATTCATTTTTTATGATGTTCATTCTTTCTCACAAGTTTTATCTCCTTGAACTGTCTACGATAAAAAAAATTGAGAGTTGAATTGTTATCTGTATTTAGCCATTTGTTGTATTGATTTAGAATTTTCAGTTTTGCTGATAAAATACTGAATTAGATTTTTCACTCAATTTATTTCTCTTGTAAAATTCAAGTGGGAATTCGTGACAGTAGTTGATGGAAAGAAGCTCCTGAAGAAGTCGGCTGAGGAGCCCCCCACTACCCCATCACTTACACCCCGATGATAACTTGATCAGTTGCCATGGTTACTGGGAGGAGAAGATTAGATTAAAGAAGTTTTATTATTGGGATTTCAGGAAGGGGGAAATTTGATAATAAGAACAACAATATAATAGGAGAAGTTGCTGATTACAATTGCAAATAATGTTAAACAGTTATTGTTATCAAAATCACTGGGTCTCGAACGCTTTATTTAAAATGATCCCAATAAATGGCTTCTTCTATATATTCTCTGTTCTATGTTATCTGTCGGTCTTTGTTATCTAAAAGACCCTGTCCTAATGTGATCACAATAAGCAGTTTCCTTTGTATTAATAACAATAATAACTGAATAATGGCAAAGAAAAGAAAAGATGTGGAAGAAATTAGACAGTAATAAAAGTCATGATAAAGAGGAGAAAATATGAAAGATTTAAATAGGAATGAGGAAGAGAGAAGAAGACCATAGAATGAACTGTCCAGAGTGTTGTATCAGTATCAAAGATAGAAGAAGAGATTAAAAGAGGATGAAGCCAAAACAAGAAAAAGAAAAAAGAACAGACTGTTGGAAAAGCTGCCATGTTCTATACACTATTTGGTAATATTCGTTTCTGTAATGAAAATGTTTATGACATCAAAAAATATTTGTTTCTGATTAATTTTTCAAATTAATTCCTATTAATATGTCTGAAACAAAAATAAATAATCATTGCATCAAAAATAGTAGGAAGAAATATTGTCCAAAAGGCAATATGATTTATTGGCAAAAGAAAAAATTATATATATTCAGTAAAACGAAAATCATGTGCAACAATCACATTAGGAATAAGGACATAACTGTCAAAATGGAAGTTGCAAAACTGGGGAAAGTAGACCACTACATCTTTCCAGGACAACAAATCTCTATGAAACCAACAAATCAAGCGAAGAAAAACCATCACCTTTGAATGGTAAGCCTTTTGCAAAGCAAGCGCAACCTTCAAAAACAAGATGATCCCAATAATCCTAAAAAAAAGAGTATACAACCAATGCATCCTCCTGATAGTCACTTATGGAGCTGAAACATGGAACCTAACCAAGAGACAGACTTGCAAGCTGAGAAGCATGCAATGTGCACATGAAAGAATCATGCTTAATATGGAGAGATCACGAGACAGCACAGTATATCAGGAAGAAAACAGGAGTACGAGACATCATAGAATTTATTAGAAAACTTGAATGGCAATGGGCAGGCCATGTTGCAAGAATGATTGATAACCGATGGAAATCATGACCCACTATATGGATCTCTAGAGGTTGCATGTGAAACCGAGGCTGACAGAATACCAGATGGAGAGATGAACTAGACAAATGTGGAAAATACTGGCTCCACGATGTCCATGATAGAGAAATATAGCAGATCCTGGGGAAGGTGTATGTCTAACAACAGACGTTAAAAGACTGATAATGATGATGATGATAATGATGATGATGATGATGATATATATATATATATATATGTACTGTATACAATAGTTATAAACACTGTTTAGTCTGCTTTTTTTTGCTTTCTTTCATTCTTCATTCCTTGTATTTGATTTTTTATCTCAAGTATTGATTTTAAAAAAAGGAATAATATGATGTAATGTGATGTAAAAAAAGAATTGGTTCCTTTTTCTTTCTCTCTTTTATTATCCCCCCCTATTGAGATAACAGCTTTCTTTCTTTATTTGGAATGCTGTCTATCTTTTTTTCACCCTTCTCTCTTTGGGTCACTTAATTCCTTACAAATGCTGTTAACCTGTCTAAATTTTCCCTGTTCATAGAACTGTCAACCTACAATACAGTTAAAAAGAAGAGAGAAAAAGATCTGCGTAATAATTACAACTATCATTCTTTAATATCATCTTTTTACATAATCTCTTCATGTAATTGAGTTTTGTTATTTGGATCTAAATATTTTTTTCCAGCAAGATATTTTCTTGGTTCAAAGATTAAAAAGATCTATTAACCATGTCCTTCCCTCTTTGCTCCTTTTTTTTTTTTTCAATTTGAAAAAAATAAAATATGTTTTTCCACAAATTCTGTTCAAATTCAAATATTTTCTATTCCTTATCAAAACTGATATCTAAATGCACTCTTGCATCTATCTGTTCATGGGCTAGAACACAAAAAGTATCTTTTCTGCACAGGTCAAGAACATTTTCAGTGGTGTCATTGACCAAACAGAAAACAGCACAACAGGAAAATGGAATTGTTCACTTCACACTAATGCCCTTGGGAAGAACATGAATCTGCCACTTTTCTCCCCAGCTATGCAGTATAGACTGAACTTCTTGGCCTTTGTTTGGCAAAGTCTAGGAGATGGATGATTCTAAATTCAAACTAAGGAAGTCCAACCCTCGTCCAGAATTGTGAGAGGCATGTAACAGCAGGGTAGGGCACATGTTCCTCAAAAGTATAGCCAAGGGGCTTTTGGTGAAGCTTCAACAGTCTTAGCAAGCCGGAAGAGGATTATAATAAAATGCCCAAGTAAAATTACCCTGCAACACCTTTGATGTATGATTATGAAAAAAAATCAGTTGTCTGACCTGGCTAACCCAGTTGAGTTTTAATTCCAGATAAAGCCTTTGGTGATGTTCTTCCTTAAATAGGGATTGTATTAACCAATGAGTATGTTTGCTCAATTCTGAAGTATTGAAAATATCAAATATGAAAGGATAATATCTGTTTTTTTTTTAGAATTAAATAAAAGACCCAGGGTTTTAGTGTAATAGTAATACTCTTACATTCTATTCTAGAATTGAATCAAAAAATGAAATAACAGAGTACTGTATATGCCTGACTAAGAGATAAATGGTTCACAAGGTTATTTGGAAAACTACCACTTACTGCAACTTATCCAAGCCTCATATCTTTCCTTATCGATAGATTGACCCCTAGTTATAATACCAGCACATTGGATGCAGTATAATATTTGTAGAGTTTAAAGAGAAAATTAAATGTCTTTATTACAAACCGACATATACAAAGATAGAATCAGTTTAAGATAGAAACATAATTCAGCAGGTTTATTGGCAGAATTACACCATATTCTAACATTCCTTTGTTCATCTCTCTTCCGAACTTCACTGTAGATCTCCAGTGAAGCAGAGTATAAAAAGGAGTGAAAAAATCAATGCGTGTTGCTACCAGGAAGCTAGTATGGACAGGGTATTTACTACAAGCCACTGGCTATTGTGTTATTCATATATATTACTGACCTGCACTTAACAAAGTAATTTTATTTTGTATTGTGATGAGAACAGCTATTTACTTGCTTTTCCAGGCTGAACTGGGATGGACAGACATTTTAGAGTTACAAGATCACAAAGAAAGAGTGTATTGCATCATCAATATTGTTATAGTTATTGATCTTTTATAATACTAGAGAATAGGAACTGGTTTCACACACTCTATAATGCTATGAAACTGACAATTTATCATTGAAGATAGTTTTCCACAAAGCCAATGGACTACACTTGAAAAGTAAAGTTCTTTCTTTTTTTAGAAATAAAAACAAGCTATCACATTATGAATGTAAATAACATAATATCTGCCCACAATGCAACAAGGCATATTGTGCAATGGTTTTGTCTCCATTTGAACAATTTATATTGGAAATTTTCATCTATCATTTCTATAGCAATTGTAGGTTTTTATGAGGCAGAGATTCTGGCCTGACGCTCTTATTTACAAGAGGTTATGCGGAACAGTTTTGCCACTGTCTAAGATTCACAAGATTCATAATGAGATAAGAAAACTTAAGTAAAAATAACTACAGCAGCCCCACATGCACAGTTCAAATATCTTTAAATTCATTCATAAACAAATAGCAATATGATGAATTATCATTATTATACACTGATTTACTCTGATTAGTATCCTCATCTTGGTTGTTATATTCATGTTTTGGCCATTGTAATCTTTGATTCGAGAAGAAAAGACATTAGGTTTAAGGATCTGAAATTACACCAGCTGATTAACTAAAGGATAATGACTGGGTGGATAAGAGCTTTGGTTAAACATTGTAGTTTACCTGATGTTCAGAGTTCAATCCCTGGGTCAGGCAGTGGAATCCATATACTCTGGTTCAGCAGCAGAAGCAGCATCACAAGGACAGATTAAGAAGAAAGGTGAAATAACAGAAGAATAAACTAATATGAAATATCCCCTAGCATGTACAGAGGAGTAAGAACAGTCTATAAAGGGTTCAGTTCAAAATTAAGAAAATTATACCAAAAACAACAGGCACCTAAAGAAGGCTGGAGGGTATAACAGTTGAAATGCTGTCACTATAACTAACACCCAAGATGAGAATAACAGTTTGGATAAATCAGTGTATAATAGTAAAGAGTACTAAGAGTGATAGTACATTTCTTGATAATAATGTATCTATTTTAGCTCACAAATTGATGTCAGATAGATAGATGGGGAGACTGAGATTGATAGGAACAGACTGAGATTAATAGATAGAAACTTGGAATGGTTTTCTTTTAATTTCATTATTATCAATATTTTAAAACTAGTTCAGGATGCAAAATCAAAATAAAGAGTAATGAAGCTTTTACAACCATAGTCCTAATTTTCAGGTTGTGTGATGAAGCAAATTTTAACTGAGGCTTTGTTTCTCATATTATTTATTTCATCATTTAACAGCCTTTGTGTCTTTGAATGAGATGCTAATGTAATCAATGGGTGAGTTTATCTTTTCATAAAACTATGGTTTGTTCTACAAGGAGAGAGTTGGAAGATCTCTTGGCAAAAACACAACCCATTTTAATTTAGTAAACCAGCTACAACATCTGATAAAAATAGTAACCAATAAATTTCTTACTATTTTTTCTTTAATATCTGCTTTCATACCTAGCAAATACTAACAGTGTAAACAGTCATTTTTTTTAGGAAGAACAATGTTCAGACATAGCTCATATCTAATTGATTATTTGGTGTAACTTCACATTCTGCTTGAACTTGCAGAGTGTCTACTTCTCTTTATTTTTCATAAGAGTCATCCTATCATGGGATGACCAAGATGATCTGACCATCACAGTGTGATCTTATGAGACTAGACTTTGCTATAGCCACTATAATCAGATGTCATATGAAATCATTCCCTCACCATTGATATTATTCAATTTTGAGGACTTGGTACTAAATTTAGTGCATGACTCTTACTGATGCATAGTGTACAGAGTAATTCTTTCACATGATAAACCACAATCTCTATGAACCAATGAATCAGGGAGGCAATAAACAGTGAATTGACCAGTATAGTGATTCAACTTATGATACCAACACCCATAGGCTGAAGGAAAGGAACAATACTTCAATCCTCTTTCATAAGACTATTACAGATATGTATTTGGTTGATTTGTTAGTTTACATATTATTTTACAGATAGTCTAATAGAGTTCACTGGGTTTTTCTATTCCCACTTAACCCTCACAAATAATTGACAAGTTTTCCTTCCAACTTTTGTTTGGATAATTGAATCTCTTCTTCCCATTCTTGATGTTGACTACACAATGTTTGATCCAATCTATTCTTCAGATCTCATTAGGTGAATGATTCAAGAAGAGAAGTGAAAAAATTTGGTTTGCCTGTTCTCTGGAATTATACACCGGATGAAAGCTGAAGAACAGATCAGTCAAAATGTGTTGACAATATCAAAGATGAGAAGAAGAGATTCAAATGTCCACACAAAAATTGGAATGTAAATGACTCTTCTCAAAGTGATAGACAATGACATGAGTTTGCTTAAATTACCTCTTTTTGTTTTGCCTCTTAATGATAGGATCAATTGATAAAGAAATTGAGATGATAGAATTGGCTTTGATGTTTGATTTGTAAATCTAGATTAAATTGGTGTTTGTTGGTTTGTTGATTTTATTTTGTCTGCTCATCTAAGCATATACTTGTTTTAGATAAAATAGCACACATGTAAGAATATAAATCAAGTTCCATTTCTTCATCTGTTTGTTTTGTAAATAATTTCATTGGGCAGTTTATAAAGTAGCTAGAATTCATTCTTAATGCCTAAATGAAAATGGCATCTATTTTAGCCTCAGTGGAATCTATTTGCTTATTAAGAATCACCTGGCAGATCTATCCATTGAATTGGGTCAAAAACATTTGTCATTCCAGCCAAATCCCCGAGGCTTAATCTTGATTAACAATTTTAATGGTGGAATGTGGTTATCGTTTCTATAGATGTTCAAGTAGGACAAAGAAAATAATTCCACATAACTTTAAAACCTCTGATTAGCTTTTGAAGATATGTGTAGTTCATTGGTTAGGATACAGACTGTAAGGTCTTACTTTCTATCCACAGTACTTGTAAAGTAGCTGTTGCATTGTTATCAGTATACCTTGGGGTACACTGTAGTACTGGAATATCTTTATGGGAGTTGCCTGAAGCGACCATCCCCAACACTTGAACAAATCTTCTGCTCCCAGACACTTGAAAGTGAGTTCAATTCCACTATTTTACTTTCCCACTTTTCTTCTTTTTGATGGCTGTGTTCAGCTGTTCTCCTTTAGCAAATATCTTTTTGTCCCCTACCCTGCTTCTTTCTTCCTCTTTCCACCCTCTTCATGGTGTCTGTTTTGTGATTCCATTCTCAGAACATCTCTTTTACCTCAACCTCTGTCTATTTTTAAAGTGTGACACAAGAACAGCCAGAAAATTGTCACAGACAGACAGATGGACATGTTGTTTATTAATAATGTTCATTATATCTATATAATTATTGTTCATTATTATTTAATCATAACCTGGCTGATCTACCCATTGAATTGGCTCAAAAATATATGATTCCCGCCAAATTCCCTCGAGCATATTCTTAACAATTCTAATGGTGGACTGAGGCAATTTTAACTACCATTTGGCATTTGACTAATTATACTCATACCAGGAATACCTTGAATGGTGTGCTTTTGATTAGTGCGGGTTTTGCTGTAGAACTGTTAGGGTACAGAAGAACAAATTAATGTAACTAAGTATTAAATGAAAGAAAAAACCACATCAAATTATTATAAGATCTTGAACAGTGAAGTTTCGAACAGCATGGAAAGATTTGGAACAAATTAACTGCCCTGATCAGGATCTGTACTACACATTCATCTCTGTCAAAAAACTATGATTTTTCAAGTAGAGCAAAACTCAAAATAGCAAAACCTGTGAAATTAATTCAAATATTTCATATTGCACTCAGGGCCAGGTAGAAGGGGGCAGTAGGGCCTAATGCCAGCTCTGCATGGCCATAATTGCACCATGTCTTTTTATGCTCTTTCTAAACAAGGCCAATGTCATCATTTTCCAGTCCCTGTTATATTGTCAAAAAAGTAGAATAAACAATATGAACTTATATGATGGATGCAGTAGAAATATTGATTTGAAATGTGTATTTGTGCATATGAATAGGTTCAACGATTAGTTCATATCCAAATGACAAAAAAGTATTTCTTTTACTCAACAAATATCTATTTTTCAACATAATCTCGTTTATTGTCAATGTATTCTCCATTTATAACATAGATTGAACATTATAAAATGAAAATTTCAATTTTGAATTTATCTATGTTGGACCACGGATTTATTGGTCCACACATATACTTGTGTGGGTAGTGCTCATCAGAATTCATGTTTGTTAGTGTTTGTTGTGTATCAAAGTGTGCATGTGTGTGTGTTTGTGCATGTGTAGGGTAACAATTAGAGTATTGATTTGTTGACTTGTGTATAATCAAACTGAGTGAGAGACATGCTACAGCTTGAGCACACACTGGTGAGTATGAGTGTATGTGTCTATGGGTATGTTTTGTGTATGATTATGTTCAAATTTGTATGTGAGTAAAGTTCTGAACACACACACAAGCACACATAAGTACACATGCACACACACTTACTCACACGTTTACAAATGCATGCACACACACACACACACACACACACACACACACACACACAAATAAACATACACAGTCACACAGCCATACACAAGGAGGAATCTCCTGCTTGTATAATTAGTTCTGAATTCACTTCTTCAAGGTACAAAAGAAAAGCATCGACTTGGTTTCATGAATGACTTTCAAATGATTCCAATAGTCGTATCAACATTGTTTTTTTTTTAGACTTTAAACGCAGATCAAACTGGTAGCCAAAGTGTTTCAGTCAAAACATTTATTTAATTCCTTCTTTATTCATTTTTGTAGTTTTCAGAAAGCAATACATAAAGTGGATATAAAAGAAGATGGCTTCTGGTATTTCATGTTTGTTGTTTGTATTATTCAATGAATTGCTTTCACTGATGAGCTCTTCCCAATCAAATTCAGACAATTATTTCTATACAAAATATTCAAGTTTTTCTTTATGAATTTCATGTGTGAGATGCATCAAAGCAGAATTAGTTAGAAAGTTCCAAGTTTATAAACTTTGTTGACAGGAAAGTCTAATGTAATATAAATAAAATATTTGTAAATAAAAGATGTGTAGATAACTTGCACAAAGCATTGAAAGATACAGAGGCATACACGTACACATATATGTTGATTCGTAATAAGTCCACATAGGCTAATGATGAAAAAGCATTTATTTTACACAATAAATATTTTATTTTTCAGCATAATCCAGTTCATTGTCAATGCACTTAATCCAGTTCATCCATTAAATACTTGGATCGAACATCATATGGTGAAATTTCAGAACAAATTAGCTAAATATTGTCAGGATACTGACATAAAGATCCACCCTTGTGGATATAGATATACACTTTTGTATTAATATCTTTTTTCTTTCACTAGAAAATCATGGTAAGAGTGCAGTCAATATGGATCTCATTTTAGAAAAAGATGATGCAATAATGAATGACTTTTTTCAACTGGAAATATAATACAGTCAGACTGCTCAGTCCAACCTTGAATACAAATCATTGTTTTTGATACCTAATTTATAGAAAGTTAATGAAGTACTCAGTAATGCTCACCATATATCTCTGGAATGTAAGGTATTGTATTGGCTTGGGTTATTTCCCTTGGGATAACAGAATAAATTTGGCTTTCAAATTATAGAAATTCATCTATTATTCAGGCAATTATCTCTGTAGTTGTCTGCATAACACCTTCATTGAATGAACACATTCAGTTATTTAGCAATGAGGATCATTAATTTGAGGCTTATTTCTTTTATCACACGCTTTGGTATTATTTTTATCATCTAAATTTTTTAGCCTGCATTGATGAGTTGCCATATCAATCTAGCATCAATAAAAAATGGTAAATTAAAAATGGTTGAATATATATAGATAAGTATGAATACCAATTTCCGGATTATGTAGATACATATACTAATGCTTAATCTGTTGACATATTTGACTCGACAAATTTTGGGATTTCCTTCTAATTTCCTTCTTACATTTCTTCTTTAATTTTGTATTTATTGTATTGTTATGGCTATCCCTCCAATGAAAGATAGTATATAATTCAATATTATTTTACTCAAGTTTTTATCCTTCCTTGTTAACACTAACTTTCTCTCTATTTACTTTTTCTAAAAACTGAACAATAACCAAAATCGAAATCATCTTACTGGTTCTCTTATCTGGCATTCTTCTCTTTGAGAGAAAACCTCATTTTTGTTTCTTGAAATATTCTGAGAAGGTTGTTACAAAATAGTTTCCAAAGTTTCCAATTCATCTTGAGTATAGCTGTAGTTCATATGACATTTCTAACATTCATCATTTCAAATTTTTAGCTTTTGCTATAGTGCAGACATGATACTGACAGGCAGTGAAAGATTTTTCATTTACACAGATTTTGTCTTGTATTTGATATGGGAAGGAAAAGTCATATTTTTGCATTTACTATAGGTTCTGTTTTGATTTATGTAGTTTCTCTTTTGCTTTTGATCCAGAAAGGAAAACTGATATGTTTAATATTTGTCTAATAAAATGGTTGAAACTTTTTCATCTTTCATAAGCAATTCTTACTGTAATGCCATATTCCTTTGAAACTGGTTTCATGCTGGGAGATTCTTGCTGATTCCTATCTATTTGCCCTTTCACAAAAATAAAGAAATACTCTTTATTTTTGATGCTTTTGAACTTTTATTTCTCACTTACACTGAACTGCATTTCTACCTTAAATATTTTTCTTCTTAAGTCAACTATAGTTTATCATCTTCATTGGTTTTATTGCTTCATGTTTTGGGTTATCTCTTAAAATGCATCTGTCTAGTTGGGAGATTCTTTTTCTGCTTGGATTCATTTGTGCTGAATATATAGCATTATGTCATTGTTATTAGACCACTTGGAAGTTGGGAAAATAATTTTTGTTTGATGTAACTAAGAATATGAAATCTTATAGAATACTAGACAACCCTGTGACCTGTTGGTTCATCCTTTGAGAGAAAATTAGTGCAATCTGATACGATCAGAATGAACCTGGAATTTTTGCGCATTTGCAAATAAAAAAAAATGAATGAGGGTTAGTACCTCAAAGTTAGCTTTTAATAGTTATCTCCCTTGAGATATATTTCTTCATGGGGGTGTGGTAAGCGCAAACACGGACCTTCACACGTTTATTAGTAAGTTGCAAATCATAGGGATTTTCATTGGATTCTTAAAATTGCACATTTCAGGGGTACATCTGGCTATAATGCACTGTTTTGGCTACTTAGAGATTACAAATAGATAAACAGAATCAGACTTTTAATATTATACAGATTATCAATAAGTGCAAAGCATTCAGATTTGGGACTTTCAAAAATTCCTATAATTGTCCAGACAAAGCATTTTATTATAAAAGAACTTATAGCTTTTATGTGCAAACATTTGTTCATGGTTTCTTGAATGTTGGTAAGGAAAATGTCAACTCAAAAGACGAAAAACTTCTTAGTAAGACAGATAGTATTGTCCTCCTTTCATAAAATGACTGCCTGTTTGACCTTCAACCAAATCATGAATTCGTCACTATAATCAATATAAAAACTATGAAAACTGTTTCAGTAATTATAAAAAAAAAATTTTGTGATTTACAATGACATTTATAAGCACTGATACAATGCTAAACAGCATTTTAGGGTTTGTTTCTGATAACAAATACTGAAATAATTACTGAATGCAATGCAGAACTAAAATAAGAAATTATAATTTCTATCTGCTAGTGTTTTATACTTACTTTATTATCAACACTAGCACAGTAAAAATGATGGGATTATTTACAAATGGATCATCACTTCTGTTTGGGATCAGAGTATATGTGCTGCTTAGGATCTAAGAGTTGCTTCCCGACTCTCTACCCAGGATCAGAGCATAGTATCTGTGTGCTCTTTAAAAAGTATTATAGATTTAAAAAAAATGTATAGTCTATATGTATATATTGATACACATAATGTGGATTATCATGTGGTTTATGAGTCAGAACTTAATGGTTGTCTTGTGAAGTAATCCTGCTTCATTTGATCAGTACGATTGATCCTTCTGTTACGATTGATGTTGTGATGCTAGACTGAATCTTTTTAGTCTTTTTAGTTGACTCTAAGTTTTCTTCCACAGCTTTGACTTTTTTTATTTCTTATGGTTGACTTAGTTTTAAAAAAAATTCTTTCGGTGGATTTACTTATCTGCTGCTTTTATTCTACATCTTTTGCTTTTTTTTAAACATTGCTCATTTGCTAAAACATTCGCAGTGATGCCTTTTTTCTATTCCTTCTTTTTCCTTTGTTTTTGTCTTTGTTGATTCTTTTTTTCTCATTCTCTTTCCTTTTCCTCTTCTTTCCGATTGATTCTTTTCTATTTGCGCTTTTTATTCTATTAACCCCTTCAATTTCCTTTCACATCATCCAATCTGAAAAGAGCAATGTTTTTGACAAGTAGTGATAGACATTTGGAATAACATCAAAATATTTTTTCTTATATGGACGTTTGTAAATTGGTTAAAAACAGTAAGAGAGTATTTAAACATCATTCCCCTGAGTATGCTTATTGTTAGGGAAAACATTGAAGGAGTTCAACCCCCGACCCCCTAAAAATAATGATGATGATCATCATGATCATCATCAACAACTACAGCAACATTTTTAATGAGCTCCAAGGCAGATAAATCAGAGGAATTGTCACTTTTATGGCCTGTACCTGATATTTCATCATTTTGTTTCATGTACTGGAGCTGTTCAGCACCAAGTTGATTGGTGGATGTCACAGATTTCACAAGTGTCAAGCATGGCTATTCTGATTGTACTAGAATTGAAAAGTTAGATTTCTGACCTCAGGCTTAAACCTGAATCAGTTGGTTAAAGGGAGGATTACTCAATATCAATAGCACTTAGCCAAGACTCCACATATTTTGTCTTTCATGGTTACATACTCCACAAGTCTTCAGGCCATTGTTGCAATGGAAGACCTCAAGATACTGACTATGTGGCTTAAACCAAAGCCAGCGGTTGAAAAATAGATTGCTTTCATTTTATCTAATATTGAGTCCAGCCTTGAATACGATCTATGGTAACTGCCCCCACTGCTGTTGTTGGGATGTGAAATAATCATTTAGAACTAAAAATAGTTAGTCAGGTATTCTGTGTTCAACATTCTTAACATTAATCAAAGTAAAGGGGTTTAGATTCCTTGTGTCTAGGGAGGCCAGGCATTTGGCTTTTGGTTGGACGGTCCAGCTTTTGAGCACTCTGTCTCCCATCTGACACCACTTTGAGACAGAGGATAAATTGTCCTCCTTTTTGGGGTATGACAAAAAAACTAAAAAAAATTCATATATCCTTAAAACAGAGGGACCTGAAAGCTATAAGAAACATTAATATATTCTTATTATATGTAGTTACCATTGTCCATAATTCTCCAAGGGATCATGTCTGCCAAAGTCCTCATTTTCAGTCTGAAATGTCTTACTTCTTGGAAATTTGGAAATGGCCACCCTACCTGACACTAAAAATAAATTGTCAAATGGAGACCAAAAAAGCTTGCTCAATGATGTCAGTATTGATTTTGAACATTCCAGTCCACACTTTAAAATTGAATTATTTTGGTTGACACTGTCCCTATCACTTGAGCTGTAGTACTCAGTCAGAAGTGCTGACATGAATTTTACAAATGTAAAGACTGACTACTGAGGATAACAGGGTAAGTAAAACTACTTATGAAACTCTCGAATCAAACTAAAACAGGAGTGGAAGGAGGAAAAGCATGCATCACTATTGTGATGCTGATAGGTTTTATTTTGTTATTTAATGGAAGTCTCTTGGATACAGTTCTATAGCTAAAAGGCTAAAAAGCTTAGAAATTCATGAGAGCAAAAAAGAAGATAAATAATGCTTCTGTATGAAAAGATTTTTGTGTGCATTTAAGCTTCTTATATATAATACAAGATCCATCATATGATTGACATTGTTTCGACTGGAAAAGCATGTGGATTTGGAGACAAGCACACACACACACACACACGCGCGCACACACACACGCACACACACACACACACACACACACACATGAACATACACATAAACATGCACATACACACACACTGTATACATGATAATTCTTCTTATCATTACAATTGGTGTTAGAAATACCAAGAAACATTCTAACAATGTAAAATATAGTCATGCAGTCACATGTATGCACATTCACATGTATAGATATACATTCAAAGGATATATATGCAAATATATATGTGCTTATGTGTACATATGTGTGAGTCTCTTGTAGAAAAAGGACGATAGTTCAAATTTTGTTAGAACATACTTTTCTTTCTGAATTTCTATAATAGTAAACATCAGTGTTTATATTGTGATACTCAAGAGTTCAAGGAATCTATGTATATATCAGAAACTGTCAACCACCAATCGAAACTGTCCATTGGACACATAGGTTTCTTCAGTTTTTAAATGGTTCTACCTTGCTATCTATCTGTCTATGTGTCATACATACAGGCTGCACTAACAGGAATGTAGTTATGAAAATTTAAACGCTTACTCCTTATTAAATCTAGAAAAAAGTTTTTCTGTTTTTTTACCCCTTCACTGAGTTTTATTTGATTGATCATCCCCAACATGACATGCTACTAAAAATTAACAGTGTCTATTGAGTGACTAACCTAACCTACCTATCTCAGTCCATTCATGTCTATCTACCCATTTATCCTGATCTTTTCGATATATCTATGTATGCATATCCAGCAGGACCTCACTTGAAGTGTGACTAAGTGAAATGATGTATAGTGAAACCAGTTTTACCTGGACTTAATGATAGAATCAATAATATATTCCAAGTCACATGAACCTTGTAATGAGCACCTCCTACCACTGCTCAGTTGAAAACCAAACTAGAACAAACACTGTATGATGCACGAGCAGTAGAACTCACAGACTAAAGCTCAAATGAATTCATCTATAAAAGGGTCAACATTGTTGCTGTAAGATGTGAATTTTGAAGATTAGATATTCACTAATTTTGAGATCTGATTGAATTCTATTGCTATAAGATACAATAATGTGGACAGCAAATGAATTCTCACCATCTTTACTTGCAATTATGTGTAGGCTGAGCGGTGAGACGTTAAAAGGGTAAAGGAGTAATAAAACCAAAGAATATTTCATAGCAAACAAATCAACAAATTTTATTGATATCAAAAGTCATGATTACCCTACAACGAATTTCTATTTTGAAGTATCTGGTTTTATTTTATTGTTTTTTCATCAGAGTTATAACAAAACAGCATTCCACAAAACAACCTTCAGCGTGAACCTAGAGTATGTAACTATTGATCCATGTGCATCTTTTTGTTTCAATCAATCACTATATTCATTCAATAAGTCACTTCTTCTTTCTGAGAATTCATTGATATTCTTTAGAAATATGTTAATGTTTTTTGCCTTTTGACATTTAAAATTCAAGATAAAAATACAAACAGGAAAAAATCACTTTCCTTATATTCTAGCAATCAAAGTTTGATCACAGCCATGTTTTCTGGGAGGGATTTCAAGTTCATATTTCTGGAAAAGGATTTCAATTTTGTCAGTGATTTCAGATGTTTTTATTAAAAAAAAAAGGATCTATTCTTTAATGTTTCATATATATATATATATATATATATATATATATATATATATATCAAACAATTACGTACATAAATACATGAATTATTAATCTATATATTTATAAATATATTTATCTAATTGTTTAAAACATTTTATATTGGAACCACATGTATACACACACACACGTATATACACATATTCAGTACGTCCCATGTTTTGAAATCCTTTTCAATTGGACATTGTCAGCTAAAACTGTCAACATAGGTTTCTTCAGTTTTCAAGTGGGTCTGTATGGCTGCATCAATGGAGCTAGAGGGCTGAACATTTAAACATTAATCTTTGTTATATTGAGAAAAAAAGTCTTTTTAAAAAATAAAAATTCCTCCTTCCCGGGTTTTTATCAGAAGGTTCAATTTGCAATTCAAGTTCATGCTAAATTGGTCTCTTACTTTGTGTCTGGCAGCATTCATGCTTCCTTTTTTGAAAATTTAGACTTCTTAAGTGATCACTGTCGAACAGAAGGTGAGAAAAATAACTTATTGATTGACCAACCCATTTTGAATTTTCAATTGATCACCCTCAACAAGAGATGTTGACAAAATAAATTGGTTGTATGACGGTTTCTATCGTGTGACTAACAACAACTGTTCTTTTATGATCTGAAAATCTTTTTAGTACCTACAACTCCAGTGCAAATATCCTTATGAATAAAAATTCTTTTGGCTCTAAAATTTGATTGAAGTGCTGTAACCAACAATGCAGAGAGCAGAAATGAAGTGAACTCATTCCATACACCAATTGATTGGGTTCAAATCTTCTTGTGAAACTGTTGTTTCCTTTTTTTTCTGTACAAAAAAAAATCAATGCAAAAACCTATGGAAATTGATTGTTTCCATATTCATTCTATAATATTTATCAACAAATTATAGATTTGACAAATCACTAATAATTTTTACAAATTTCTTAAAACTTCATTTAAATAGTTATGATTATGTATATAAGAATCTAAAATACATAACCAGTGTTTTTCTTTATTTCCTTTCTTCCTCTCTATTTTATCTTTCTTTAGGCTGATAAGTATATACATAAGAAAGGAAAATCTCTCATTCAATATATATGTATTTATATATATATATATATATATATATATATATATATATATATATATATATATATATATATATATAAACAAGCATAATGGGATTAATTATGTATTATATGGAGAGATTATGCCTTGATGCTACATGCTCTTCTAAGCCTCATTTTCTTCCCTTTGGCTTTGTGCAATACTACATACTGGATCTAAAATGAAGACAGGCAAGCGAATAAAGCTAGAGAGTAAAGCAGTAGTTCAACCTGCGCCTCCTGCTTGCTTGGTTAGTTGCTAAGTTGTAATATGGATATGCTACTTGCCTGCCTACCTCTAGTCTGGATGTTCAAATCATGATAGGGTTTTGATGATTTTGAATATCTGTTAGCTTTTGTGTGACAGAAAACAACAAACAAGCAAAAAAGTGACAATGCCTATTATATAATAAGATGTGTATGTGTGTATGTGTGTAGTGTAGATGAAAAAGAAAGAGAAAGAGAAAGTGCAAAATCATGATGAGTATTATGTTTGGAAATTTGCCCTGAATAAAATGATGTTAATGATGATAATCTGCAATGCTCTTTTGCTTCATTCTGGTTTATAATTGGTATCTACATAGAAGTGACAGAATCATTTGATTGAATGTTTCTGAGAAAATATAAAAGAACCATAAAAGGATTTTATTGAACAGTGATCCTATTGAAGAATATAACTTCAAATAATCAGCAGTTTTCATGTTGTTTTATTGCCTGCCTTGTGTGATTATTTAATTGATCTACAAGATAAGTGAATATGATTACAGTATATTGATGTGACAAAATTTAATTACCAATGATTTTATGGTATGGAGTTTATGTTGATTCCAAGTTTTCAAAGATAACATTAATATCCAGGCCTTGCATTAGCGAATCACTGTAGCCTGCACATGTACCAGAACTATTTATCTAAAAATTATTAAAAAAAAAACAGAAAAAAATTATCTAAAAAAAATTCCTGCACAAGATTTGCACATTGTTCATCCAAAATGATCATGGAGACCCCAAAAAGCACTTTTTTGAAAAGTGCTTTCAGATGGTGCTTACTTGGGTACTCATGTAAATTTTCTTGGTTGTACTCCCCAAAATGTGACCAGGAGCACCCAGGACACACACACACACACACACACACACACACACACACACACAGAAGCAAAGAGAAAAGAATCTGTAGCCCATTTGGCTGGTTGGTTAGGCAGGCTATTATTGGGGCTACAGTGATTTGATATTTGAGATACTAAGAATGATATTTGTTACAAACATAATCAGTTTTATGAGATACTAGAATTAAATATTATTCCTTAGTGGAAGTACAGAATAGATATGGATTACATAACCATTTCTAATCAGGGTATTTCCTAATCAGAAATATCATTGCTCTTTTGATCATGTGTGTGCAATACTAAAATCACCCAAATATTTATAACATTTTCTTGAAATATAGAATACTAGGGATGTCTTTATAGGGTATAGACCTTTTTTCATACTTGATGTTGTGAATTTACAATCATCTCATTCTAGTGAAATACCTGTTGCTTTGCTAATGGTATACCAATGGATGGAAATCTGAAGCAGTGTAGTATCTAAAAGAAAAATGGAAGTGTAAGAGACAACAAAGTTGTATTTGACGGAATAAAGATATCCTTATTTTCACAGTTCGTAATACCAACCTGGAGTATTGTTTCCATTTGTGTACAAAAATTTAAGTTTTTTTTACTAACAACCTTTTCACAAATGAATTCAGTGATCAATACCAAAAGTTTTATTAAATCCACTTGGGATTTGAACAGGAACCCCCCCCCCCAAAAAAAAACTTGATGTTCCCCTTTGCAAGAGTTGTCTACCCTTATATTTCATTTCAGCTAAAATTTTTATTTTGAAAGTGTGACAGATGAACTGACATACTGTTTATTATAATGTTAATTGAATCAGAATAAAGACAGGATTCAAATGAATTCAAGTCTTTTTCATTTTTATTGACAATCAATGTATTATATTATACATTGATCTTGGCAGTCAGAGGTCAAAGGTCAGGATTTTATATTGCATTCTTAAAATAACTGAAACTAGCAGAGTTTACCTATTCCTTTCTTTTTCTCTAAATCTCCAAATATGAAAAAAAGTTCAGAATTATTTTGTTTTCTTTAAGCAGAAAATTTTTCAATCACTGCCTCAGCATTTCAATCCAGTCATATTCTTGAGATGAAAAGCATCATTTATTATTTATTAATTTATGGCTCCTGCTGCAGTTCCAATGGAGGAATTATACACTGATGGACCCATCTTTGTTGATCCCTGTTTATTGCCTCTTTATTTTAGTCAAGAATTTGATAGGAAACCCTTTTAGCTAGATATCTAAAACATCATTTCCTATGAAAACTTTGTATAGAAGCCCTGAACATGCATGCTCAAACGCTGATTGGGCCCAGCACTTCTAGTTACCCCGGCTTTCTAGCTGGATACCTTCTGCCTTCCCCTTTCTCTAAAGTCGCAACTGGCGTAGTTTCTATTTTTTGACCATGACTCCATATATATGTATTGTCTTTTGTCACTTATTTTCCTTGACACAATAACTTTATAGCTACTAAATGCAAATACTGCCACTACTATTTTTGATGACAATGGAAATGCTGCACGTACCATTTTGCCCCTATCAGCTCCACCTTTCACCTAACCTGAACTGACCGCTTTTTTATAGTCTAGCTTGATTAACTATACCACTCATTATAACAGGCACGACTAATCAGGCTCCAATTGATAAATAAACCAAACAACATTATACTTGCTATGCCATGTATCCCCTAAATACTTATTTTTTTGTCTCATTTTTATGTATAGGGATAACCCTTTAAACCAGACAGATCTCTTCTGTTCTCTTCTCTTTACACGTCCGATCATATGAATGTTCTCATTGCATGCATTTCATTTCCAATCTTTATTTGTCATAAATGTTATGAATTAAATGTAACTTTCAATTGCTTACTTATTTTTTACTCCGTTCAATCTCAGTATCCACATTCGTATATGGCGTGCATGTTCTCCATACAACTCCCTTTCTTCTTCAACATTTCAACTGATGTCCATGTGGGCCCACTAATACAGCAGGCACCCATCCTTCAACAAGAACTCTATGGAACCATACTAACCATCTTTCCAATAACTATTGACCCCAATACAAATATTGATCAATAATTTGTATTCCTGTTTCCTGGCTTGGTAGATGGCATGTTTATATGGCCCAGGTCCTGGGTAATGTTGTTCTGTCAGGATTGTTGTGGTTGGCTCTTAGGATGCTTCTAAACAAGCTGGGTCAAAGCTGTCCTTTGAAGGGCAACCAGGATCAATCCTCATTAGGTATCTAAACCATTTTAGCTTTTACTGGGTGATTAATGCTGGAAAAAGGGCCCTTTTTTATTTTGTTGGTGAATGGTATTAATTCTTCCAAACTAAAACCATTTGATACCAAGGAGAATCAGCAAGATGTCAAATAAATTGTAATCCTGTTGGCTCATTGATCTAGTCTCACTCCCTCATTACAGAATTGCTACAAAAATGGTGTCACTGTCCAATTATAGCATTGCAACAGAAAAGGTGTAACAGCCCTAATGAAACATTGCTACAGATATGGTGTCACTGCCCAAGTAAAGCATTGTTACAGGTATGGTGTCACTGTTGGATTATAACATTGCAAATGAAAAGGAATCACTGCTTTAATAAAGCATTGCTACAGAAATGGTGTAACAGCCCTAATAGAGCATTGTAACAGAAATTGTGTCATTTTCCAACTATAGCATTGCTACAGAAATGGTGTTTCTGTCCAATTATAGCATTGTTACAGAAATCGTATATCAGTGCTAATAAATCAGTGCTACAGATATGGTATCACAGTCAAATTGTAGCATTGTTACAGAAATGGTGTAACAGCCCCAATAAAGCATTGCTACAGAAATTGAGTCACTGTCCTAATAAGCATTGTTACAGAAATGGTGTAACAGCCCCAATAAAGCATTGCTACAGAAATTGAGTCACTGTCCTAATAAGCATTGTTACAGAAATGGTGTAACAGCCCCAATAAAGCATTGCTACAGAAATTGAGTCACTGTCCTAATAAGCATTGTTACAGAAATGGTGTAACAGCCCCAATAAAGCATTGCTACAGAAATTGAGTCACTGTCCTAATAAGCATTGTTACAGAAATGGTGTAACAGCCCCAATAAAGCATTGCTACAGAAATTGAGTCACTGTCCTAATAAGCATTGTTACAGAAATGGTGTAACAGCCCCAATAAAGCATTGCTACAGAAATTGAGTCACTGTCCTAATAAGCATTGCTACAGAAATGGTGTCACTTCCTTAATAATTGCAACAAAAAATGAATTTAAGCGAATTTTTTTCAACATTTGATGACTGAATTGATGTCAGTATCAGAATTACGAGAGTATTTAATGTAATGTGGCCTAATGTATTAATGCATATTTTAAGATATTTCATAATTGTTTAAATCATTAAAATATTTCATCTATGTAAATAAAATTGTTTTTTGCTGTGATAATTCTCCACTTGTATTTGTGTGTCTTATATTTTGTCTGTAATATTGTAAATCAATTAAATAAACATTGTTACTACAGGAACATAACCTACTTACTAATCATATAGAAGAGTTGCGTTCCTTCCATAATTTTTCCAATTATATGCATATATAAAATGCTATATTTATCCAAATATTATGTATAAGTTATCGTTTTTTCCCAATAGACTACTGTATATATGATATATCTATAATGATGTTTACGCATATATTACTTTTGATGAATATTCTGTTATATGTTGATTTCTCTGGAAATGAAATCTTTTAAAACATGAAATGAAGATGTTTTCTATTCATTTTTTTTTAATGGGAAAAACCCGGTACTCGAATTACAATACAGACTTAATAGTTCCTATATTGTGTGTGGAAGAGTATTAATGGCAGTTGGTTGTGTGTTGTGGGAAGATGTTGTAGTAACAGGAGAAAGGGAGTAGCTAGTTGCAATGGAGAATATGCGCACCAAATTTGAGTGTGGATGCTGCGATTCAACATGGTATGGAGGATTGTAAAAAAGACATATGCAAGTATTTTGACAAAAAAATAAACGTTCATTTCATGTATAGACATTTATAACAATACAGGAGTGAAAAATGAATATATGTAATGAAAACATTGATACGATTATAAAGAAGAGGAATATAGGAAATAGCTTCTAAATAAAAGATAGGAGCTTCATGCCATAAGGCTTTGAGAGCATCAAGGAACGGTTATGGAGATAAGGTATCAGTGTATATGCCCAACTGCCAAGTTGACAGTGATATATTTGAGATTGCATATGAGCAACTTGGGGGCCATTCTCTGACGCTGAAACACACTTGATGAATAGACCATCTAAGGCCCAGAAACACATGGGGTTCAGCCCCTATGCACTTCCCAAAGTAAGGAGAATTAGAAGACAGATAATCGTCACTGTTGTGTGGTAAATGTGTTTTATTTCATTCACGAGAGATGGAGGTGCATACATGTTTGGAGCCAGTAGTGAGGACACAATTGAGTAACTGAGCCAATGAGAGTTGCCTGGACATATGTGAAATAAAATGGGCAATGTTCAGAACAGTCACGGTGGAAAATAATGGTAAAGAACCAGAGCAAATGAGCAAGTGAACCTGTGTGCTCAGAGCTTTTATAGGGGGTTGTTGTTGGTAATGGCATTTTGGATATTTAGTTAAAAGTCAGATTTTGTTCTTAATTTCAACTGAGAGTATAGGGGGGGGGGGGCACCATAACAACATTAAAAATATACTTGGCAGCAATCAACAGGTTAAAACTTCCTCAGAATGGAAGAGGTTTGTTCTAAGCTACAAGATGTTAAAGAAAATCCCTTGTTAAAAAATATCCCGGAGGAGATATGTTGAGATTAGATGTGATTAAAGAAAAGGAGATAAAACAGATTTCAAATGAATATCAATTTGTGATGACAGCAAGAGAATGAGGGACATTACGTCCCTGCAACAAAAAAACTAAACAGTTCAAAACCTGTGATGTTGTACTTACAATTCTTGACAGCATTTGTCAACATTTGTTTCTGTAATAAAAATATTAATAAAATTTTGAAATATTTGTTTCCAATTGATTTTTCAGGTCACTTAATTCCTTACAAATGCTGTTAACCAATTTAAATCTAGTCTTAACATGATATTTCCCCCATTCTTATAACTCTCGACTTACATAGCAGTTAAAAACATTAGATACAGCTTTATCTTGTAAAATGAAGGTCAGGGTTTGTAATGAATACGAAATTTGATTATTGAATCCGATCTCTCCTTAACATTTCCAATGTCAACAGAATGTTTTAGTTAAATATCTCTATGGCCTCCTTCAGGTGTAATATGCAATATGCGTAAAGGAAGAGAGTTTCTTTTATCAGTCTTTTTTCTGTTCATATTTTAAAATTTTCTCTTGTGTTAACGTCAAAGATGGGAAGAAGAGATTGTATAAAAAAAGTTTAAATATTATTGACTCTTCTCCAAGTTGTGGACAATTAATTGTTTAACTTTTTGATTCATTTTTTTATTGGATGCAGTATTGTCAACCATTAAAATTAACTTTTGATTAGTGTTTCCTTTTATGATGATTTCAAAAAAACTTGCCTTTTATTGGCCTGATGTAAAGTTGCAATAAAAAGCAACTAAAAAAATCATTATGATAGAAAATATTTGTCCAAAATGAATCATAATGGTTCATTTTTTAATATCTTATAATAAAAATACATCTGAAGATTGTGTTCACATATGGCCACATGTATGTGTGCACCTGTATATGTACACGTTTTTCATGTTTATCGTCATGCCTTTGTGAAATGGGTTCTTACTTGATCTCTGTATCTCAATCATTAATGAAAGGTTTGTTCGCAAACAAGAAAAATTAACTGAAAAATTAGGTAGACAGAGTTTGTCAGTAATTTTTTGATAACGCATGTTTGATTGAAGGATTGCTGCCTCATTATACACTTTATGTGCATATATATATATATATATATATATATATATATATATATTTTGCATTCACTTTTTTATATAGACCATTGCTTTAGTTTATGGATATACTCTCCTATTATGACTAATTTTTTTGCTCATTATATTTTGAGAACAAATTCTGCCTTAAGCCATAGATGTGAGTTCTTTTTTATCAACTTTTTTTACAAGAAAAATCACTACATTTTGATTTTTATCATTCCGCACTGCACACTTCAATTTTTTCGACATCATATAAGTCAAATCTCTAGTAAGTAAAATGCTCTAAATCTGAGAAATTTGTATTTTCCTCTTCAAAAGGTTTGTCATTTGTGATAATGTATGTTGATGTAGATATAATAACTTACTATAAGTCTTGTATAAAATGGCCGACATCTGCTTTATGCATGGAAAATCTTGCAAGTATTAACCCATCCTCTGCACAAAACAGTATCATGCCTACAGTCAGGGATGCCTATTGGAAGAGAGATGAGTTGTTTGACCCACACAGCCCCACTGTCCTTATTTGATTGTGCAGTTTTTTTCTCTCTGCAATATCCTCTATAATTTGAAGTGCAGAGAGAGAGAGAGAGAGAGAGAGAGAGAGAGAGAGAGAGAGAGAGGGAGGAAATCTGTCGAATATGATGTCAATATGATGTCAAGCATCAACATTAAAATTGGATTTTATTCAGGTGATTATTTGATAGTTATTTCTTGTATGTGAAGTAAATGAAGTACATTTTAGAGACAATAAAATAAATATGTTTGGAATTTTTCAGCTCTGATTTCTCATCTGATAGCAGAATAGAATTGGTGCAGTGTGAATGTCAGTGAAAATGTTCATTACTACTCGACAGTTTTAGAAAAGGTTACAAAAGACCAATTCTGTTCACTCTGTATTTGTCAATGTAAAATGATATCCTCGTTGTTGATACCTGATTCATGTTGATATTTGTATCAGATATTCCACATTCATAATAATCCCAGACAGATCTTCTGTGAAAAGCTACTGCATTGGACTTGATCAATTGTTTGTAGATTGTTGAATGGCCATGCACTCAATGCTGACTAAGTTGAAGGAGAAGTAAGAGGAAAGTCATTCTTTTGTTGACAGTAGTTTTAGTAATAAAGAGGGAATAATTGTGGAATATTGATCTTTGATGTTGGATGTATGAAGAGAAAATGAAAGAGTTTGTGGTGGACCGTACGGATGTTGCTATGACAACAAAGACCGGCTATTCTGACCATGTGTCTTTGTTTTGATTTTTTGTTCTTTTCCTTGGTGAGTTATTTCTTGCCAGTTGGATTTTGTCTCTTCATTTGCAAACCTGATTTCTTTCACCTCTACCAACCAAGTTGGATTAGGTTTATGCAGTCAATCGTGTCTGACTCTCTGTCTACACATTATCTCCAAAAGTTTCCAATGAATTTCAATGAGAAAGTGAATCAGAAGAGTGGATCATGGGCTACGGAAGAATTGATCAAATTTTGGGGAAGATCCAAAAATTTATTTTCAATTGAGAGATATTTTCATCATTCTGCAGGAAAAAAGGTAAAAAAAAGAAACAGTTGATAAAAACATCAACTTCGCATTTTGAAAGAAGAAACTCAATATTTGTACGTTTAAAGTTTTCTCCCATGTGATACATTTAATTTTCATCAAGTTTTTCAGTTAGTGTGTGGTGCTGTCAGTGGTATGTGCTCTCTGAGTGCTTTCTAATTCTTTACTTGTTATCCAAGTCTCTCTCTTCCTTTCTTTCTCACAGAGACAGAGAAATGTCCATCAATGATTACATTAATCTTTTTTTTCATAACAATGCATATTGCATTGATCATCATCATCTGATATCAAGACAGGAAAATGAAACAATGATTATTAATATTGCTAATGCATCAAGTCCCCAACTGTATAAACACACAGTTTTTCTTTTTTAGATACTTTCATTTTATCAGTCATTCCTGGTCCACTGCTGGATAAAGGCCTTTCTCAACTCCTCATGTTGGTTTTTGGAAGGTAGTGGCTAATTGACCTCACCTTTTGCCACTATTTTCTGGTGAAATGGTTTTAAATTCAAAATTGTCCTTCTCTTAGACTGGTTGTCTCCCTTCCCTACCGACAGATGAATACACAATAATGTATCAAATCCTTCAAGATAAACCCACACTTTGAAAAGAAAGAAAAAAAATGGAAGCCTCTCCCTTTTCTGAAAAGAATGAACTATAACTATACATTGACCATGTACATTGTGTATGTGTAAAAGAAATGAAATCCAATATATGTATCAGATGTGATGAACAGCTATTGAAAATATTGTTTTTATTCTGTAATGTACACTACAGGCTCCACAGAACATTATAATAGCAAAAATACAGATTGTGCCAGCTGCCGTTTCAAGATATATGTAGTGATTGTTGAGTCTCAATAAGGTGAAATGGATTAGTGCTGTGTATTTCATCTGGTAGCTACTTTTCAGGACAGGCAAAATATCACAGGGTGCTGATGTATCATTACATGATAAATTATTGTCCATGTGTATCTATTCTCATACACATGACTCATTTACCAAAGTACACATTACACAGTTAATTCAGAGACAGTCCATGATCCTGTCTTTTATCATTATTTACTTTGGAAATATAACATTACTAAATCATTACAGAAAATATTTCAAGACATTTCAATTCCAAGATGTTTCAGATACCAAAATACTTTTTGTATGGAATCCATTTTTCTTATCCTTATTATTTTCAGGAGGTGAGAAAGAAATCTAATGAAAGAATCAAGAAGAATCGAGAAAAAAAGTGCTGACTTACTCTTCCAACTAAATATATTTCATCTCTTTTTACCTTGACTGGATTATAGAAATGAAATGAAATATTCGACAAAGATTTGAGGGGTTTTGAGGCCTTTGCTAAAAAGCTAAAATGAAGTTTGTCTATGAACCTATGCAATGAGTATGGAAGAAGAAATACATCTATCTATCTATCTATCTATCTATCAACCTATCTATCTATCTATCTATCTACCTATCTATCTATCTATCTATCTATCTATCTATCTAGACAAGTCTGTTCATACCTAAATCTGTTCATATTTATCTATTGGAAATCATCAACCAAAACTTTCCCTCTGTTTTTGAATCAGTCTGTCTGTCTGTCTGTCAGTTTATGAATATATTGTGCATACTGGCCAGACCAAAGGAACCAGATGTCTGAAAATCTAAATGTTGACTCCTTATAATGTCAAAAAAAATGATTTTTATGTTTCTTGAAAATTCCTCCTCTGTATACTTGTTTCCCAAAAAGGGGTTCAGTTTTCAGAGTGAGTTGATGCTAAATTGATCTCTTAGTTTATGCCTGTATATTTTTTGAAAATTTCATCTAAATCTTTTAAAAGCATTATTTCAACAGAATTTAGTGAATTTCAATTTTTGACTGGCTGATTTGAAGCCTTAATCTACACAATAAATATCCTGGGTCAAATGCCAAAAAAACAAGGAAGAGAATTTCATGTTGCAATATTTAATGACCAAATGTCACCTTTCAATATTTTTATGAATTTGCGTTTATCATCTGTGCCAAAATGGATCTGACAAATTCTAATTTACCTTTAAAGTTAATCATGATCCCTGATTATGCAAAGTGGCATTGGTAACACTCGTACATCTACAGTACTGCTCATAAGTATTCGAACTAGCAGCAATCTTGCATGATTGGCTTTGATTTAAGAGTTGAAAATATGAATTTTACTCAAGAAGAGCCAAATTCTAATGCAATCAGCACAACAAGACATCTGTCTAGGTATGTTTTTGTGTTTCTCAATGCTAAATTTCAGGGAAAATAAAAAAAAAATCAAATTGATACATGAATTAAAGCAAGTGTTTTTTCTACCTTGATAATTTGTTTTTACTCAGAATCAATCTGTAAGGGGATTAGAAAATCTGGTTAATATTCTTATTTGGAAGAGTTGCCAAAGTACTTAGTAAAATAGCCTTGAAGTAGTATTTGGAAAAAAAATTGCAGTCTTGCTGTGAGTTGGAGTCAGTCATTGCCAATAAGTATTCAACCAAACTCCGCCTAAAAATGTGATGGAAGTGTGTTCAGATGTTTTAACAAGATATATACATTATTAATTGTTATTACATTATTAATTGTTTCATCTTCCAGAATCCTGTAAGTACCATGGAGGAGAAAGCTGAGGTTTCCCCATTGCCTGCTGTTCAGGCTGGACTGAAAATAGCCAACAAAGTGAAGAAGAAACGTCCAGGAAGGAAACATGTAAAGCCTAAATATGCAAAGAGGCTGAGTTCATTTGAACTACAATACTCTAAGTTAGGTGAGAGTCTTGTTCCCGAGAAGAAGACCATTGATTACATTCTTGTCCATCCAGAAGTTCAAACCAAAGAACAAGAAGACTGCCGCCAGAAATTTGAAAATAAACTCCTCAAGGAAGGATTTCTCATTGATAAAGAAGTGTGTGCAGGAAAAGTGTTCAAGATATTGAGCTGCCCTTTTAAGAGGTTGTGCATGGAAGCTGAGAAAGTTAAGCTTCAGTTACCTTTGTCTCAGGTAAGTAATGATTTTGCCCTTTGTTCTTCCGTTTGTGCGAGTTGACCTATACCAGAATTGCCTAATGTCAATAGAATGAAGTGCCCATTAACCAAAAAGCCTTATATGAAGTGCCTGTTGAAACCATATGCCTTATATGAAGTGCCTGTTGAAGCCACATGCCTTTCATTGCAAATAGCGATGTAGTGGACTGCACCACAACAAGGGATAGCCCTATTTTTGTTGGGTAGCACTTTTAAGGCTATGTTAAACTAATTTAGAAAAACTACTGAAAGTTGTTAAGTAACTATCACAGAGTAATCTACACATGTGGAATATTGGGTGTGTTATCTTTTTCCCTTAAGAGGATGACATCATCTGGAGTTATTTCTTTTGAATTGTTTGCTCAGTCTTTGTTGGTCTCAAATCACAGAGACAGCTGATCAAATGTTTTCAAGGGATGAGTCAATTCCCACCCACACATATGCAATCCCTTGAGTGTGTATGTGTGTGTGATTGTGTGTGTATGTTCGTGTGTATACACTATAGAAGTATTGTTAAAAAATACTATTTGTTTATTGATTTAATTATCATTTCCTGACTAGTGCTTTGAAAAGTGCATGTGAATCATATATTGCACAAGCTTTTTGCTGCTATCCTTTTGTAAGCTAGCATATTTAATCACAAAGAAACTACTATGAAGGAGATGGTGGAAAATATGTTTAGATTAAGTGATTCTTTTGATGGTCAAATTTCCTGAACCTTTGGATAGCACCTCTTCTGTTGGAAACTTCTGCACACACTTAATAATTCATAACAGATCAATAAAATATGAAAGGATTTTGAATCTGGCTGTTATACAACTTGATTGACAATAATTCTAGAAAAATCCCACAATTGATACAATGCTCCAACCTTAACCTTATCAGATTGTTCGTACTCCAAGGAGCTTGGCATAATTTTCTTTGCTTATCTTTTCCCTCCCATGCTAAGCTTGTGTCTTTATCATAAAAAAACTGGTTCAACTAAAACTCTACCTTTCCTCATGATTTGTCATATGATCCAATTTTGATTTCTTTCTAGGGAGAACTAGTGAAACCAAATTCAAACAACTGCTGTGAAAGATTCATTGAAAAATATTTTGTAACTGATGATGAAGGTGAGTTTGACACATGAAAGATGTTTTATAATCTTACCAGAAACAATAATAACTTAAAATTCTGAAGTATGTGGGTACATCAATAAGTTGGTAGCCTCATGATGGAAAAGGTTTTCATTTGCATAAAGAATATTTATTTTTCAACAATTTTCTTTTATGCTAGTGCACTTAATTCAATTATTTGGTTGAAATTTCAGATTAAAATTCACCTGATAACTATGTGCTTGGCCACGGATTCATTGATCCACCCTCTTATTAATCATGGTTCAGTAACAACTTTGCATTGTACGTAAATACCATTGAACACTAAGTAAAAACTTTCACATCCAATAACTTATTAAATAGTCATCTTGTTTACAAATTCCAATCATTCTGTAACTGTCAGTAATAATCATTACAGATTTCAAATGTAGCTGTTCAGATTGTTTCAAAGTGTATATTTACATGCAATCTGTAAGATTTTTAAAAACGTAACTCAACCTCTGGTCAAGTTAGAGGGAAATTTTACTTGACCCAACGTAATTTGTCTCAACTAAAATATTTATGCAAAGAAGTTTGAATCACACCTAAAAGAAAAAAATCATATAAAGTGTAATGAACAATTATGTCTTTGATCTCATTGCTTTACCTTTCCTACTCTCCCATATAGAATGAAGACCAAGGTCAGGTAAACTCTGCAAAGAAAAGGCTTACATGGAGAATACATTAACATCGAAGTCTATAAAGTTTGCACAATGGGAAATCTATCAGAGTGTTTATTCATCTTATCTATTTATTAATCAAGATTCAGTTGAATATAAAAAAATATAAAGAATATAAAATGTGATAAAATATCTTAATTTTCTACTTAACTGACATTCGAGAAAGCTGAGGAACGTACACGCCCAAGAGAAAGTTTACTTGACTGAGTTGAGTGACCAAGTTGAATCTTACAGGCTGTTCATATGCATATATTAAATATATAAATAGATAAATAATTAAACTAGTACTTGACACAACTATCAGGTCAAATATTGTAGTTTTGCATTTAATATAACCTATGATAAAATTTACTGCAATGATTCTTTTTCCCTAATCTGTAATCCAGGCTTTGTAAAGCCTCTCAGTTAATGAGACCTGGAAAAGATACAAAGGGTGATTAAAAAGGCTGTGGTGTGAGGTACAAACATACCCAGCTCAGTGGTAATGAAACACTGTGTTATTTATTGATCTACCAAGACTATATCATGGATTTTATAAATAGTTTCCTGGTTAGTGATGACAACAGGCCTTTCTGGATGAGGGTCATATTCCATGCTTTTCCTGCCTGATTCAAATTCAGCTGCCCACTTTTTAATCATACTGTAGGAGGAGAATCTTTCTTTAGACTTTTTGCTATCATGTCCTTAATAAACCCTTGATACTGTGGTAGCAGATGACACAATTGGGGCCTGATTTATTGGGAGCCTCAATGCAAAAATATCATGATTAAAAAATTAGTTCCTTCAGTGAGAAATGAATTAATAAAATTACTGCTTGTGATTCAGGTCTACAATAACTAGAGTATGAGCTACGAAAATAAAGCAATACCATTAGCTCTGTAGGATGGACTGTACTTCTCCTTAAGGACCACACTATTTAACTTGCACATATAATGATTTATCCATTGTTAATGTTCTCAATTTTTTGCTATTTTTACGTGCTTGAAAGTTGTTAGAAAGAGTGGTTGTTATATCATGTAGATTTCAAAAGTATGGATCTGTATTGGTAATGGAAGTGATAGTTTCATAGAAGCTGGTGTTAAACTTGATATTTTAGATCTATATGAGTCATCTGAAAAAGGTTCCGAATCCTTTGGTGTTGAAGAGCACATCAACAACTACCATGAGTGCGGTAGAAACCATTTGCTAAATCTACATTTTGACTTTGTAATAAATATCATGAATGATAATATTGAATTCCTATTTGAGATAACACACAAAACAAATTACTGTGATACAACAAGTAATTATTTATATTATTATGGAATAAAAACAAGTTAAGTTGATTTGATTTGATGAATATAATGGCCAATATAAGATATGAGCATTAGACACAAAACAGCATTAAATTAAGCTAAAAATAAGACGAACCAATGGTTGTCACCAAAGTAGATGGCTGTTCACTATATTCCTAGAAATCAATTATTTTCTTCTTTATTCTTTGAAGGGCTTGTCGGATTAGGGGAGGGGGTACAGATTGAAAGGATTTGCTGAATTAAGGAGGTTGCCAGATTAACTAGAGTTAATGCCTATAGGACCACAAAATTAGAATTAATGCTTACAGGACCATGATTGGCATAAGACTAAAGGATAGAATTTAGGAAAGAAAGCTATATAGAGGAGGAGAAAATTAGGTAAAGAAAGCTATACAGCAGAAAGGAAAAAAATGTTATTGTCAATTGGCATGAATCAAACCGGTACAAAAACAGAACGAAAACTTAAAGAAAGAATTCTAGGAGCCAGAGGATAAAATTAGGTAAAGAAAGCCATATAGCAGAAGGAAAAAAATCGACGAAATCAATAAAATTCCTATGTGAAATAAGGCATGAACAGGGCCATAACATGGGAAAAATGTTTTGGGGTGGAGCAAGAGGTAACTGATCTAAATACAGCTGGGATTGGTTGGGGTGCTGGGGTGAAATCTCCTTGCATCTCAGGATCCAAATTTTTTGCGTTGTAGCAGTCTGAGATGATAAAATACATTTTCTAAGGATAGATGGATATATATATATATATAAATTTCAGAACACAAAAGAGTATAAACTGGTTTATGGTGGGTAGTGGAAATTATATGCACAAAAATCTCCAGGTGACGGACGTTCATGTTGTGTTGGAGATGATCAATTAAAAAATTAGAAAAAGAGGTGATCAATGAATAAGTCACATCTTTCGTTTTTGTTGGGCGGGTGATCATTGAAGAGTCAAAATTATTAAAAAAAAAAAAAAGTGTGGGCACTATAGGACACAAACTAAGAGACCGAATTAGCATAAATTTACAATGTAAACTGACCCCCCCCCAATTTTGGAGGGGAATTTTCAAAAAACAAAAAAAAACATTTTCTCCACTCAATGTGTTTGCAAAGTTTCTGCTGTGAACAGTAAGGGCTGGGTGAAATTCAGTTACATGAATACAGTAAGATATATAAATGTCAGAACATATGAATAATCCAAACCCAACAACACTATTTAAACTGGTCTGTTGTAGGTAGTGATAATTAATTGATAATAATTGACAATGCATCATTCAAGAAATTTGAAGACTATAACATCTAATATAAGTAATGTAAATAAAAAGATAAACTAATCTGAAATCTATAATGACAATGCCTTTAAGAAATTCAGATCACTCAAAAAGAATAAAAAAGTTTGTTTGAAAATTATCAAGTATTTCAAAAATATTGACTCATACACAAAGATCAATTCATTTTATTCGTGTTCGTATCACTGATCAGAGAATTTGTATTATAGTTGTTATAAACTGTTTGAAAAATTTAGCTCCAAAGATTGATTGGCACAAAAAAAGATGGTAGTTGCAGTAAACAACATTGCATTTCTAGCCATTTTGTACAAACTTTATATTTGCTGCTTATTTTGTCTTGTTTAGTTTTCAATAAGACTTTTCCTCTCAGCAAAAGTCATCTTGACCAAATTAGTTTGTAATTTTTCAGTGGATTTTGTCAGCGCCCCATTTGTCATGGAGAAGATAAGCTGGTTTAACTGTTATGAAGACCCATCACAATTCTTCCGACCAGCACTCAGATCATTATTGGTAAGTTGGCAGCCTCTTTGATGATGGATAGAGAGTAAAGAAATGATTTATTACATGTTGAACAGTCACTGTTTGTGTATGTGTATCTATCTATCTATCTATCTATCTATATATATATATATATATATATATATATATATATATATATATATATATATATATATATATATATATATATATATATATATATATATATGTATATGTTGGCTAACAGCCAATGATCAATTTGAAAAATGGTACAAGCACACATATACCATCTCTTCAAGAAAAGAAAAAAGATCTACCATCAACCAATAAAAACAACACACCTACTTCCACCCTACCTCATATGTACCAACACCTATCCATTAAGTGCTACATACAATATCTCCATCCTATATTAAAAAATAACAAAACACACTTTTCCAGAGAAATGACTATTTTAATCCCACTACTCTCCTCTCACTGCCCTTCTTATCTTAGACAATCCAAACACCCACAGACAAGAAACAAACATCCTTTGACCTCACATCTCACTGACCAATCTCATTTCAAACCAAATGTTACTCTCATGTACACAGATACAAACATCTCCCTTCCAACTCCTAATAGACATCCAAACAACACAGGAATATTACTATTCTTTCCTTAGCATCAAAGACGTAAATAGCAAATTTTTTCGTGAGCCACTGAAAATATTTTTTTGCTGAAATATATATATATATTTCTCTTTAAATATGTATGTATACTTCTCTCTAAATATATATATATATGTTTCTTTCTATTTCTTTCTATTTCTTTCTAAATATATATATATATATATATATATATATATATATATATATATATATATATATATATATATATATATATATATATATATATATATATAAACACTCGGACAGTTTTCATGAATTCTTTCAGGTTGATGGAGATATTTTATGAAAAATTGGTTATTTTTTCATTTTTGTAGACTTTTTTAGATCTTGAATTCAGTGCTGAAAATCATTTTATATTCAAAGGAATAATTTTCAAAAGTTGAAATAGACATGTCACTCTTCAAATTTCAGAATAATTTTTATTTGATATGATTCAAACAAAAAAAATTACACTCATATTCTAAATTGATATAATTTAGAATCCACCCATCATAAGCTAATTCTTTTATAGTTGTGGCTCTGATCATTAAGCAAATCTCATTATGGTAATGCTATTTTGAAGAAAAAAATTGTCTTATAACATCTAAAAACTGTATATGTAAAAAGCTTTAAATGAGATGTACTTGAATATAAAGTTGAGTAAAAAAACAATCATCTGAAAATTTAAGCATAATTTCCAAAATCTCTTTCAGACACATTTAATTCTTATCAGCACAGAATACAGAGATGAAAAAGAACGCTCAGATGAAGGAGACTTACAAGGTAAGTTGCATTAGTCTAGCTGAACAATCAATAACAGAAACATGTTACAAGTCTTCGGTCACTGCAAACATATTAGCACAAATAGAAATTGGCATCCATACATTATCTGCAGACAATAAATACTGATTCCTCTCCTCATCCAAGTAAAGATTGTTTGTAAAAAATTAATTTCGAGTTCATTCTTACGTTTCTAGAAAATTAATATACGATTTTTAAGCGCTAGTTTTATATTTAATGACCTGAAGATTTACATAAAACTGAGAAAAATTGAAAGGTTGACAGCAGCAAGGGAAACAATTCTTAGAGGGGATTACCTCCCTTATATTTAATATGACCTCTGCTATGCGATCATTTCATGATGATTTCCGCGCAACGATAAGATTAAAAAAAAACTTCAGCCTTTTTTCTTTCTTTGATGGAGAATCGAATTTGTTTTTTTTTTTATGAAATAAATATCTTTTATATACTCTTTTGCCAGAAATCCACAAATTAAAACTGGTTTGAAACATTTGATAACTTTCAATGTTAAAGTTTACTTCCAAAGAACTCAATTAGAGGTGCATAATTTTGATTAGATTGTTGTAATGACACCATGCATAACAAAACATACAAGTTCAGATTTTTAGTTATAACTTGACAATACTATGACCTATTGGTTTACACTTTGATAAAAAAAGGACTGCAATCTGATGTGACCAAGATGAACATTGAATTTAAAGGCCTGATTGCACCTAGATTTTTCACGCATTTGCAAATAAATCAACATAAATGAATTAACAAATAAATACCAAACTATGATTAGTGCCTAATATTTATCTCCCTTATTTCATCATTGGTGTGAGTACAAATACAGACCACATTCTATCATAAAGTTGCAAATCACCCAGATTTTTTAAGCATTCTTCAATTTAATATGTTTATAAACCAACAAACAAGTAGATAAACAAGAGAATTTTAGTATTTTACTTGATACTCATATTTTGCTTTTCTTCCTTGTCAGGCCTTTTATATCTTCTGAGAGAAGAAGTCTACATTGATTCCTTCATTTTGCACAATGATGTTGATGAAGCAGAGCAGAAAACCACTGAAAGCGTCAAATCTTCAGAAGAGAAAAATTCTTCGAGTGATTCCAAAAGTGAAACTTATGGAGACTCACGTTATTCTAGGAGAGTCATTTCCAATGCATGGCTGATTTTCTGGAAATTCCAGCCATTATGGAAAATACGCAATTATTTTGGGGAGAAAATAGCTTTCTATTTTGCATGGACAGGCATGCTCATGACATCACTATGGATACCAACCATATTTGGAATAGCCATTTTTGGCTACGGCCTAAATTTGAGGTGAGTTATTTTTAGTTCAAAAAAGAATCGACAAATTAATGTTCATGGTTAAATTTAGGTTTAAAACTCTTTCGCCCCATAAAACGTGTATGATGACTTTTAACAACCTTCCTGATAACTTTGTGACGGATTCTTCTTTTTGAAAGCTTTACCGTGGTGAGTAGGTTCCAAAAGCAGTGATGAAAATGGGGAGTAGAATATATACCTTTGTCTGAGTCTCCAATTTTTTTGTATCTTCAATATTTACCAAAGGAAACATCACTATATATTTTATTCCCAAAACTAAACCTCTCTGTACATGTAGTTCTCAAAACACATTTCCATCATTGTCTAAAAATGCTCCCCTATGGAATTTTTGGACTTATCTAAGTGAATATTCAGAGATTGGTAAATGATAAAATCGTATAAGTTGCATGAATGATACTGTACAATAAAAGATAAGAAAGATATCCAAGTTATCTTTTGCAGATATTATTTTAATCAACAAATTCTTCAGAACTATGTCTCTGAAAGGGAAATTTTCCTGAAAATTAGAATTAAAAACATTTGTTTTTTTAAAATTACAATTGATTCCACTAATGCAGCAATCATTAATCTGATTCCATCAATAATCCCTTTTATGGCTTCCAGATTTATCATTTATTCACAAGATTCCAATTTATCTGTGAAATATTACAAATAAATGAATAATCAAATAAATAAAATTTCAATTGCGTTCTAAATTTGGGTACCAATCTTCAGGCGTGTCCATCTTATTCATACTTTCTATTCACTCTATGGTCCAGCAAAATCACTAATCCGGCATTCTACTCATCCCAATCATGCTGGATTAGTGTGAGTCCCCTGTATCATTTAGCTTATTTTCTCTCTTTCAATTCTTAATTCTTATAATTTTTTTTTTCAAATTCTTCTTTCAAAATAAAAGTCTAACATCAATACTGTAAGGAAAAAGTTTAACTACATTGAGTTGAATGATGATGATGATGATGATGATGATGATGATGATGATGATGACAACGACAACGACAAGGACGACGACAATGATGACGATAATGAAGATGATTATTATTATTATTATTATTATTATTATTATTATTATTATTAATTAATTAATTAATTAATTAATTAATCTTTTTCTCTGTTTCTAAGGTATGAACAACGGTCAAAGTTATGACCTTATTTCATTTTTACGTTTGGTGGGATATGATTGTAGTGCTGTATCTTTCTCAATTGAATAAGGTATAAAATGATGAAAATTGATGCACAATTCTGCTATTAACATAATTATTGAGTTTGATAGAATCCACTCTTAGCAAAACTGGACAAAATGAGATTAATCTCTGCACATTTCAGGATAATCACTCACACATCTTGGAAACACTGTCAGCTTATTTTATACACTGCAATAAAGAAAACTAAATGAGGCAATTCAGAACTCAAACTGAATGACACTTTCTTGATGAAATTCTGACAATAAAGAAGAGGCAAACTGGATGAATTTAGAATTTCTTTTGTGAATTAAAGTCTCACTTTTTTACTTTATTGAATTATTCAAATGGCTCAAGTATTAAAGAAGGATAGGTATCAAAAGAATGTCTTGAAATATTTCAACTGTAATTGTCAAGTTGAAGAGAAATATTCAGAATAAATTTTTTGATAGAAGCAGAAGTTTTATGAATGAAAGACTTGAACGTGGTATGAAAAAATAAAAAGGTTTTCTGGCATGGAGTGAAAAATTATTTGGCATGATGTCTTGCATGAGTATTGAAAATAAGAAGACAAAATGATGTCTGTTTGTGGATGTGTTTGTTGAATAAATTGTCAGTTTTTTCATCACTCAGGTGTGTCCACTCTGGCATATGGTAAGTATTGGTTCAGGGTAAAACAATTGTTTGCAACTTTTGTGTGGCATCTGGTTTGATTTCCTTTCCTTCTTTTTCTTCTTTTGATTATTTATGATACAGAACATTCAGGATGTTTGAACATTTAAGGAAATTTAATGATTTAAATTGAGAGTTGCATAAAAAGTATGGAAAATAAAAGATTATAGTGTATCATGTTCATGAAATTTTTTAAGTAGAGCAGAGACCTAGTTTTTCTTTGCTAAAGATATCATTAATATTTTACAGTCAACTAATATAGTGTCTGTTTTAAGTAGCCCCATTTGAAGATATTACTCTTAGTGATTCCATCACTGGGATCAAGGATTTTTAGCAGGGGCATTATCTGCATTATATATATATATATATATATATATATATATATATATATATATATATATATATATATATATATATATATATATATATATATAATTTCTCTAGTTAGATATCAAAATAAACATTTTTTTGAAATTGTGTTATACTGTGCACTTCTCCCCCTCCTTGATCTTGCCATTGCTCACACGAGCTCAATGAGAAGAAAATAAAAAATAAAAATCATGTTTGAAAAATTGTCTTTCTTTATTTGGTGGTTTGTCAAAGGAAGAAACTTTTTAAGGCTTTGTAAGGATTAGGTTAATGCCTTCATTTCTGTTTGAAATGTTTGGCTATCATAATCAAACTGACAAAAATGTTGTGTGGGATTTTTGATTAATCAAGTAAAGTTTGATGAATATCAGTGCAACTTAATATTAATTCTTAGTTTTGTGTGATAAAAATCACATTTGTAGAAGAGGAAAATTTTTATTGTAAAAATATCCAAAATCAGGATAATTTCTTGATGCCTTTGCTCATGCCATTCAAAAAAGTGCAATAACTTACAATTGAAATAATATAAGTATCACATTCTTTCTTGTCTAATTTTAAGTTCTAAAAATCATTTGGGGAGAGTGTATAGTAAAGGATAGGACTGATGGAGAAGGGTTACATTTGATGGACCTATAAGAATAAATATTCCTATATTTTGTTTATATGTTGTGATAATTAGTGAGGCCTATAGTTGGTGTCCCCCATGGCAGTAGGTCATGGTGTCACCCTCACTTCCAAAAATTGCTCTCATCCTAAGATATCTAGAATTTTGGTAATCTTTTTGTACTTATACTATTCATTATTCATCATGATTCTTCGATATTATTGAATGTGATGGCATAAGCCTACGTTTACTAACACTTCTATTCTTCTTTAGTTTTCAATTTAATACGAAGAAAATAAGTATGAGTATGATGGAAATTCATTATGATAAAGAATTACCAAGAAACTTTATGAAAAATCTTTAGGAAGTCATTTTGGTGTCGCCCCCTCTGATGGCATCATCAGTAGGTGGACTGCCCACAGGCCCCTCCCTTGGTCTGCCACTGGCTGGGAATTACTGAGTGATCTCATCACATAAGTGATCAGAAAGACACTGTGAAGTTATATATCAAGTATTGCATTGCATTGTGGATGAATATAATAGATAACTTTATTTCTTCTCCTAATGTGTGTGTTTGAAGCTTTTAAACTAATAAAATTATAAAACAATTGATTTTTAACTAAATTTTTGGAACAAGAATGAATGTTAGTTTTTAGGAAAAAAACAGAATTTTTTTCGATTTTTCACCGATGAAAAAATATAGAGTTGTTTTGAACCGTTTTGAGAAATCAGATTTAGCTCCAAAATTAGATAAAAATTAAGTTCCATTACAAATATGTCAATTTAGGATGTCAGTCAATACAAGGTTGTCTAAGAGAGTTGTGCCCCTTGACAAGCAAGTTTTCAACTGCTAAATAAAAAGTGTGATGAATATTATTAAGATGTTAATAAATGTCAGCCTTTATTGTAATAGTTCTGATTGATTCATGATACGCAATAACTTATTTTAGAGATATATGAAATTGGCAAATGAAAAAAATGATTTTACAAGTCTTATTTCATTTTAAGGATCATTAACTTTAAAAATGCCTCAAATGTTTTTTATCTAAAAACTTTATCCAAAGAGAATTGTTCCAAAAATTAAACATCATTTTTTTCCATTTTTTGGAGTGTTTTGCTTCTTCAAAGCTTTTTTCAGACAATTGAATTCTTTTGGATATTTTTGTTGTTCTCACAACATTTCAGACAATCCAGTGGGAATTTCAACCTGATGTGGCTTTTACTGTTCAACAGGGACACAACTTGAAATTCTTTGTTCAACAAAAACTGGAGTTATGAAGAATTGTTTGCTTCACTTTTCTCCTTGGAATTTCAAGGGCGAGTCTTTCTTTTTACCCATGGTTATGAACTAACCCTGAAGAAGACCATAGCATGTATCAGCGGAAACCTTGTGAAAACAAAAATAATAAGAAGGATGAGTTCAATTGTCTGAAAAACATTTTGAATGCTAATTGATCTTCTCAAAATTATAGAATGTTTTGCTTTTTGTTTGTGCGTTTACAAAATTATGCTTTATTTTGCTGTAGAACTTTTGAGTGACTTTAGATATATCTTTTTCTTCCAGTGAGATTCAGTTTAAATATGATTCCAAATTAAATTTGGCAAATTTACCCAATAATATTGTCTTTGTTGAATATTTTCATTACATTATGTCAATATCTAATACAGAAGTGAACTAAATATAGAAGATAAAAAGACAAATTTGATATTACAAGCAGATATTTTTGACTGAATTTCTTTTCTTTTTGCATCCTTCGTCTTGTGGCTGAAAGAAGAAACTTTAAGCTGTTTTTCCCTTTAAAATACATAATTCATATTTATTAGAATTTTACTTGAGAAATTGTATTGAAATTAACTGAAGGTAAATTTCCTCTTCAATTTAAAGACCTTAAAATGTCTAAATGATAAAAAGTTTTTTGCCGATTAAATGGCTAAATGTGTTTATGGGTAGCACCTGAATGAGAATACTGACAGTTCTGCACACACAAAGGAGAGATAAATAGGCAGGAAAAGTAATTCATATATATATATATATATATATATATATATATATATATATATATATATATATATATATATATATTAAAATGTAGTAAATATTGAAATAACAATGAGTTTGTAAACCATCAAGAGTGACTATTTTTACCTTTAAAGACATTTTTAGGTTATAACAGAAGCATTTATATCATAAAACCTGATTCTTAACTTATAATAATAATATAATAACCAGAAAACTGAAGAGTCTCAAGCATTCAACAATAATCATTACTAACAAGGTGATTCTATATGTGTTCAGGATTATGAGAGAAAAAAATGAAGACGAAAAGTGAGGTAAACCTGTAATATTTTAATTTAATCTATATACAAGTTGTAGGGATGGAAAAATCATATTATGCTAACAAACAGTTTGGGAAAGAAATTTAATATTGCATATGTATCTTTTGTAAATGGCATGATCTAAAATATCTTCTCTTCACAGATACATTTCCAGGTACAAATATACGCATGCATTGAGAATGAAAACGTTCATTTAAAACTCATTGAAGACATTGGCAAATCACAATTGTAAATTTTCTCAAATACAGAAATATCGATCAACATTAGCACTTGAGATTATATAAGCGGATTTCAATTGAAATATTGAATTACATAAAAATGAAAATGCATTTTAGCACATTAGTAGTAAGTGATGTATTTATAAATATCAAATAAATCCTATGAAGTTTTTTGTATTAATTCAGCAAATAACAAGATTTCTACTTAGGGTGGTCAATGTTTAGGTTCACAGAAAATAATTATCCAAAAATCTCTCCAGAAGTCCGCACACTGTAAAGTAACCAGTGAATTTTTTCATTTCACCAAGTCAGCTATGAGTTATCTCCCTTTAAGAAATATCCACTCTTTCTATATAACTAAGCTTAAGAAATGCACTTGAGTTGTTTTTATTAAAAAAAAAAAAAACGCGGATAATCTCAATAAAAGTAAGCATTCTGGTTGTTGTTTTAGACATAATTTTTGTGTGGTATGTGGCAAATAAATAATTACGCTATAAAACACCTTTTGGGGGCTCATTATATGGAACATTGATCTAAAGGCAACAAGCTATATGATTCAATCCCTGGATTGTTGACCATTCAAATTCTTATATATTTGCATGGCTATACAAATTATGCTCAAGCCAATGATCAGTTATTCAGCTTTGTGAAGATTTTTTTAAAAGACTTTTTGAATATTATTTGATGAACTTTGATATTTTCATCTTTTTTCTACCTCTCCCTTCTATATATTTACATCAATTTTATCTTTTGTTCGTTATTTTCATTTCTTTCTCTCTTTCATTTTGAACTTTCTTTCTTCCATTTCCCTTTGTCTTTCTGATCATTCTCTTTTGTCCTTTCCTTATTTTATCTCTGTTTCTTCCTTTTGCTTTCTTTCTCTCGGTGAGATTTTTCAACCATTTTCTTTCTAACTCTTCAGATTTTTCCTCTTTCTTTTTCTTAATTATCTCTCCCTTTTTCTCCCTCTCTTTTGTCTTTTGATCCTTTATTTTGCTCCCTCTGCCCCCCAACTCTTTACAACTTTACAGATTTTTCATTTCTTGGAATGTTTTGGATTGTCTACATTCTTGATTTTTGAAATTTCTCTTTTTTGTTTTGATCTCTGGCGATTTTTGTTAGATTTTAGATTTTGATTTTATGGAACAGAAAATATTCATGTTCATCTTTTTCTTTTTTTCTGCTTTTACTTTCAATCAAACAATTTTGATTGCTTCAATTATGTGAACTTGGACATGCACTGAGTAAAAACTAGCATTTGAATTTAAGTTTACACCAATGATATATTCATGTTCATTTGTATATTAATTGAAACGATGATGAAATCTTGGAATTTTTCTGTAAAATTTATGGTATTGAAGTAGAATTATGATTATCTTTTATTATTTTCATTTTTATTCAATGAAAAATTTAGGATCAATATTATAAATTTTGACTGTTTCCTTCATCTCAATTTTTAGTTGTTTTTTCATCCCAACTTAACTCAGACGGCTGACTTATGGCCATGAGTAAATAAATTTGGAAAGATTGAAAATAATTTTCGATTTCCAATCCCCACTGTTTACTCATTGGCATAGGTTGGAGCCCTGAGTTGAGTTGGGATAAAAACCAACGAAAGACTAAGATGATAGAAAATATTGGTCAAAATTAATTATGATGGTTTATATTTATGATATACTTTAAGACACATCTTTTTCAAAATATTTCAGAAAAGTCTGAAGGTTACCCAATATTTGATGTAAAACTTTGCCTCTCTTTCAGCTTTTGATTAATTCCACACACTTAGAGGCTTAGATTATCATGTATTTTATTTCTAATTGTGTTTTCTAAAAAATTCAATTCTTTAAAGATCCATCTCCAAACACACAAACGACTTAATATCACTCAGACAGCAATAAGATAGTCAGAGCTAAGACTTGAACCATCGCACTTATCAGTTAATCTATGCATATACAGATATACATAGATATAGCCAGAAAAATGAACTTTTAATGGTACAAACATGTGTACATAAGAGAATATAAGCATTTATACACACTGCATGATAGAACATACACACATATAGTGTAAAATAATTTCCCACGCTTCTTCATGATTCAGAATCTTGGGTTCTCTACCGGCACAACTTATGCTTCCTTGAATGCTCCTACCAGTGCTGTCTCCACATGATTCTCAGTGTGCATTGGTGCAGACGCATAGCATGAAGGAGTCAAGGAGGCACCATTGCCCAGGATGCAGATGTGAAGGGGTGCAAAATTCCCTCTGGCTTATAATGCCTGCTGATTGATAATTATGTCCTCCCCTTGGATATTGCACAAATGCCCCCTCCCCATAGGTGCTGTCTTTGTCCTCAGGATGCTGAAAATCTTTGACATGCCAATGCATTGGTGTGATGTCATTGTAGCATTGAGGCCATGATATAAAAAACACAATTACACTGGGCAAGTCACATTTTGAGGAGCCTACTGTTTGGTGAGCTGATCTCCTGCACAAGGTCTTCCCCCTTCTCTGAATCCATTTGCAGAAATAAAGAAGAAGACTAGGAAGCTGCACTACAAACTTGGTCTTTTCTCCTGTCGTCATTCCTTCTCCTGCTCTTACCGAGGAAAGATTTGCCTGTCTTGCATCGGCTCTGCCCACCACTGGCAGTCCTGCAATAGGTGCAGTGTCCACTCCTAAATCCTTGTTCGCAAGGCCAAGCCATGAGGACATATATGATATATATTATCTGCCAGAATGTAGTGATATATATTATGAAATCTAATAAAAAATCATTAAAACTCCATTTTGGGAATTCTATCTAAAATAAAGAGCATTCTTTATTGTTAATAAATACACAAATGGACAAGATATCAAATTGAACAATCTGACACTCAGTGCCAATCCATATAAATCGACATAAACACACATTTATTGTTTAAAGAAAAAGTAAATGAATTTATCGATTCTACTTGAGGAACTGCAGTAACTGAGAATTTCTGAAGTTACTGAAAATAATATTTTTGTGAAAGATGGAAGGTTGAAATCTTGATTAATTTCCAGGTGACTTATTGCTTTAGTCAAATTATTTATGAGTTGGTTGTTATTAGGTGTCAGGAACATAGATCATTATTTATGTGTCCTCAGAAATCTGATTTGGAAGGTATTTTATGCATGCATATTAAAAGTGTATTAAATCATGCACACACACACTGCCACACAAGCATATGTACACATACACACACACACTCCTGATTACCCATATGGTGCCCATAAAACAAGTCTGTGCAGCACATGCCTGAGAGAGAGAGAGAGAGAGAGAGAGAGAGAGAGAGAGAGAGAGAGAGAGAGAGAGAGAGAGAGAGAGAGAGAGAGAGAGAGAGAGAGAGAGAGAGAGAGAGAGAGAGAGAATATGTGTGTATTTTTCCTTTCTTTAATATGTAAATGAATGACCTACCTAGCCATTCTGATGAATAAGCATTGTTTTGACAAAACCTGCTGGTGGTCACGTTCACTGCCTAAAGTAGACATTATTGAAATCTCCAGTTCAAACCTTTTCATGTCATCATTTTTCATGAGAGCTCTTCACAATCCACTGACTTGACTCTTTCAGACATTTTCATTTCCTTTTAGTGTAAATAAACAAAAACAAGATCAAAATTACAATACCATTTACTTCTTGGTTAATCATCATTTGGTTGACACAAAAAATCAACGAGAGAAACCAGATATTTTTTACTGTACTTCATATTACAAATAGAGTGGCTGAATGGTTATTGACACAGGGATTTGGCAAGCTGAGTTCAAACCCAGTTTGTGTTTTCTTTGCACTTATGCACTTAGGAAAGACTATCTATCTTTTCTCCCTTAAAATTATGGGTAAATAGTTTGGCAGACTGGGCTCTCTCGCTATGGATAGCAATCAGTCTTGGAGAGATGGATAACTCTGATTCAAAAACCAGTCTGAAGAGAGATGGTTTCTCTCTGAGAGATTCTGACACACCCATAATGGAATCATCCATAATGCCTCAACGAACCTGCACTGGGTTACAGGTTATCAAAAACAAATTGCAAATAATCATAAAACTTTTTTGTGATATTAATAATCTTATCGTGGCTAAAAATATCCACAAATCATGTAAATATATCTTAATAAGTAGAGTAGAAATTTAGTTCAAAGCTTATTTGGAGAAGCCATTCATGTCACTTGTCCACAGAAAATTTTATGACTTAGTGATTACATTAACCAAAATGAATCCAGTAATACTGATATCTCTGTTTTTTTCCCCCAATGGTCCTCTTGCTAGGTGATGTTTCTATTTTCTAAATCAGAGGTTGGTTAACTTTTGGGGGGTTGGGCCACATTAGAATTGTTTTCATGTCTTGTGGGCAAAAGTGAATAAAAAATCCAAAAATGATAAAAAATCCAATAAGACATAGCTTTTAAAAAGAATTTTTATTAACTGTTTTTTTATCAGAAGAGCATATATATCTACATAAATTTCCATGTACTACCAATCAATGAGAACTATACAATTTTTCTTTGGGTTGGAACAAAATAATCTCAAATTATGGTTTAAATTTTATTGTTCCCATAATCAAAACTGACTGCAAGTCATAATCTGTTAATACTGACCTATTCAGCTATAAAATATTGAATCATTTGAGGCCAATAGAAAAACAAACTTTTGCTCAGTTCTTTGATTCAGAATTTTATTGTTGCCAATCAAAGATTGATGAGGAAAAAAAAAAATTATGTATACAATGTCACGTATTCAATGAAGTCAATGGACTGGATGAAGACTAGACTGCTGGTCAGATTTAGTCTGCGGGCTATGCCAACCCCTGCATAAAATGATTGAGTATGATCTTGATAGTATTGAAGATAAAACTTCTGCAAAATTTTGATGAACTATAATTAGATCAATTTCTATCTTGACTTCTGCAAATTGAGTTTGCATCTGACCATATTTGAATTACGCTGTTGCAATTCTTTGGGTCGTCAAAGGATAAAATCATTTTACTTTAAAAAGGCTTTGAAGCTTATGATTTTGTGCAAGATTGAAGTCTTTTACTGTTTCCCAAAATTAAAGATGCCTCCAGGCATCAATTTTACCATATTCAATTTACCATATTCAAACTTTTATCTTCAAAAGTTCAACCGATTCTTTATTTTCCCTTTGAAGAGCCTCTTTTTCTGCTATCTGAGTCTGCTTGTATTGATGAGTTTATTTTTCATTGATATATTTTTTCATTTCCTTCTCAAGTTTAATACACGGGGAAAGCAGATCAACTCCTTTTACAGGTTTTATCAATAATTTTAAGCCTAATTTCTTACAAACTGTTTCTGAAATTGGATTTTGCTTTCATTTTCAATTTAGTCAAATATCTTCAAGGTATACTCCCAAAAAGATTTCTTTAACTTCCTTATAAACAAATACAAAATGAACAAAAATAAAATCCAAATATTGAAGACATGACACGTTGAGAATCTTTATAAAATCCACAAATGAGAATCTCCATAGGTTGTCTTAGAATAGAATTGCATAAGTTTACTTTTTAATGTTTAATTCATTTAGGCCTGAGAAGTTGTATGTTGAGTGACCGTAGCCATAAAACATGGTGAAAGGTTCTATCTATTTTAATGTTTTTTCATGTGTGTTTATGTGCTTGTTTGTTTGTTTGTGTGTTCAAGTGCTCCTGACCATACCGTTTTGTCTACAGACTTAAAAATTGGTATTAGTACTCCACTACACCCTTTCTAAAATGCGTTATTTGAGGAGAAAAAGCTTTTTTAAAAACTTTTTGATGGTGATGTTAGTGATGTTATTAATAGAATTTGTTCTGATCATATTTATCTTTTGATGGAATTATTTGACATGACCTCAAATTTTGATGCTATGGTTGCCCAATTATTGACTGTGAAGGCAAATATTTGTTTTGTACAATTCACAAAAATCTTTTTTAACAACAATGAATGTTCATTCTGCTATATGGTATTATTTAAATAGTGATCAGATTTTCTTTTCTGAGTACAAATCGCTCGTTTCTTTTGTACATTTGATTTGATTTAGACTTTACTTTTGTTTTGCAGTTATAATGTAATGAATGAAAATTCAAATTATAATTCATCTGTGTCAGCTATAGACAGGTAAGACTTGGTATATTGTTTTTAAAAAAATTACTTGATTTTTTGTGTGAGTAGACAAATATTTTTCTATACAACAAGCACATCTGCACAAAAAAAAATGTGCCTGGCAGATTTTCAAGAATTTTTTGCCAATAACTGAATGAAATAAATACACTAATAAAGCTTTAAATACACTGAAAGGATAATCATGAATCATAGAAATTAGTATTCAATGTGACCATCTGTAGCAACATTCAAGTTTTCGGTCTTGATAATCATTCAATTACTCAGTTCCTCTAGGGAATCCTGTGGTTCTTGGGCAACATTTCACAAACTCTCTTTGAGAACTTTCTACCTTTTAGTTTTGATGATATAAAACTCCAATTGTTCTTGATTAAGTTCATATCCAGAAGCTAATTTCAAAGCTGTCAGCCGGGTTATGGTAGATCCAGCAGAATGGCAAACAGTATAGACCTGGCAGGAAGACAAAATTTCCAATAGGATCTGGAATATCTGAACTCTGGAAAGCAATCCATAAGACAAGACATGTTGCAAGTTTTTTCACACATGATTCGCCATGGAATCTCCTAGGCTGAGATAGGGTCCCTGTACCAAAATGCCCCTCCAATCCTATCTGACAGTCAGAGACAGACAATCAGGATGATATTTTTCACTGAAATTTACAAGATAGCTGTCAGAAGAATTACTAACCAACTACAAAAAAAGATGTTACTTCTGTTATCATTCTTGAAAAGGTCGACTCATATAATCTTACAACAGTTTGTTATTCATTTTTTACAGCCTGAAGAGGACTGTGTCTGATGTACTTTCTGTGATACAAGAATCCTTTGACAATGATATTACTCCATACTTTGCCTTAATAATCTGTTTATGGGGTGAGTTGGATCAATGTTTTCTTTTACTATTTCTGTTCATTGTTTCTTCTTATTGATTATCATAAGAAGATATAAGAAGAGAGAGAGAGAGAGAGAGAGAGAGAGAGAGAGAGAGAGAGAGAGAGAGAGAGAGAGAGAGCAATGTAATAGCAAGGATATACTGAAAAAGTGAAACATACAAAGAGGTATATCTTTTAGATGTACACACACACACACACACACACACATATATATATATTTACACAGGATATGATACACCCAACAATTACTTGCACACACATGCATGCACTCATACATAAGCATACAAAGAACTGTACGTTTACTTTTGCATACATACACTTGTATGTGCATGCACACACACATGCAAACAAACACATATACATGTACATAGAAAAGTGTACCTTTGCACACATACATACACACACTGTAAGACAGAAGTTGGTCACCCATAATCTGAAACAATTCATTTGATAAAGAATCTGAATCTGAAATTTTTTTTAAAGGTACAATATTTACAGAAGTATGGAAAAGAAAGTCTGCTGAACTTGCTCATCAATGGGATGTTGTCAATTATGAGACCTTGGAACCAAATCGTCCAGAGTTCCATGGAAGCAAACAATATGAAGTAAGAAATTAATTCTTTTCTATTTATCTGTCTTTATGTCTGTGTTATAAGACATTTGAAGTTTTTATTTAGGAAGAAGAAAAATTCTGCTTGATTCAGCATCATAGATTTCATTGTCCTTTGTTTGTAAATGAGAATGGGCCTTACTAAACTAGCATTTAGGAATCAACTTCAGATATATTGGCTTCCAAACCTGACTTTTCAAATTCCTTTTTTCATCTGAGATTTTGAGATAAGTTGTTGATTTACAAAAATTATTCTCACTTTTATTCTTGTTTTTCCTTCATAAGATTTTGAGATATCATAACAGCCTTTTCAAACAATATCATCCTTTATAACCAATTCAGAAAAGTTGGGCCTCCAGCTGTAAAATACAACCAATATTGTGTGTACAACATCTCATGCAACTGTCGCAGAAAATATGAAGAGGAAACCAATTACCCCTTGAAATTAATTCTTGAAAGCATCAGAAAGCTGTGGCCCAAAGAGAAATAACTAAATCAGACATTTCAGATCATATATGGAAGGAAAAAGAGATCATTGTCATGTCTAGCATGAAGTTGCTTTACGGACACTCACTAAAAAATACAAAAACTAAAATAATCAGTCCATGGTTTTATTAAACCCAAAATGGAAACTTACACCATTTATGAGTGAGTAATAAGACAAGAATGAAAAAAAGACTTAGCCAGAAGTTAAAAATGAATTACTGGATATGAATTCTAAAAATAATCCAAAAAAATAGGAATCAACTGTCTGAAAGGAAAACAACAACAAAGATGAGGAAAGTGAAATGAAAAATAAATAAATTGTTGTTCTAAATCATAAATATTTTACTTGGAACCAACCTCTGCAGTTCCCATTTCTTGTACCTATAATTCCAAGATTTTTATTTCAAAACTTCAGGCTGTTATTAATAACTTATAACAGATTTCTTGTACTTAAAATTCCAGGCTTTAAAAAAAAAAAACTACATCAGATTGATAATTTATGATAGATTTGTGAAATGTTAGAATTGGCCCAATCGACTTTGCTCCATGGATGGAAATAGTGTTTGAATTTTCATTTTCAAATGATTTTTTATGAACATTATGTTTTATGGGCTCATCCATACCATCAAAAAATTATAGCAATATTTGCATAATTTCGCAATCACACTGGACTTGAAAAATGTCAGAAATATCATGTTGCACTGCATTTTCTTGTTTATTTTCAACTAGAATGAAAACAGATCTGTCTTTGCAGAAAAAAAAATTAAGGAAGATTTCTTTATAATCGGCATTTAATAGTTATCTCCCTTGACAAATACTACTGAATAAGAATACAGACATACATGTAGCGTGTTATATCAGTACATGATTAATATTCTTAAAAAAAACATTTTTAATGAAAATGATATTCACTTTTCTGATTCATCTCAAATAATGGAGATGGAAATATAAAACACAACTTGAAATTATACGAATTAATGATTTACAATTACTTATACGTATAAAATTTTTACATTATAAAAAAAATTTACTTCATTTATTTGGTAGGAACGTTTTCAAGGGAAATAACTCTCTGTATCTGCAACGGTAGTTACTTCCCTTGCATCGTTAATATAGAATTCTTTTTTTTCTCGCGAAGTACAGAAAAGTAATAGCAGTTTCAACTGTAAGCCAAGATTTCCCACAGGAACTGGGTTGATGAAGATCTTGGATAATCAAATAGAACCAAGTCAAAATGTAATGGAGGTGGTCCCGATTGTAAAGTTTCACACCCTCAATCACTCGATGTTGAAAGCAGCACACAAATAAAAACAATTCAACAATCTAATTTATATAAAGCAACAATATGATTTATGTATTTACTCCTGTTTTTTTTTCATTTCATTTTCTTATTCCTCTTTATTTGTGTTCGTTTTTAACATCAAGCGATTGAAGATGTAAAACATCACAATTTACAATCAGGACCATCTTCACTACATTGTGCTGGAACCAGTACGTATTTAAGAATGAAATGTGATATTTGGTAATTTTTCTTTTGTTTTTTACATCGTGGAGTTGAACTGAAAATTAGAGTATTTTGTCTCTAATTTTTCAAAAAGATTCTCATCAGTCTTTCTAAATTTACAAATTGAGTTGGAATATTTGAATCTGCGTTCAGAGTTAGTGAATGATCAACAGAGGGAGAGGATTAAGACTCCATGTCTATTTTACCTCAACCAACCAAATTGGAAGATCTGTATGATTTCACTCACTTCCATCTGTCACCAAATGCTCTCAATGAATCTTTATGACATTTTGTGGTAGGGTAGGCCATGGCCTTAGTGAGGATTGGTCAATTTGGGACGGATCCAAAAAATTTGTTTTCAATTGAAAGATATTTTTTCCATATATTGAGATGAGGTGAACAGTAGGGGGAGCATGCTGAACCTAATGATATGTTGAATCATTCATAATTGCTTTGATACCTCAGCAGCAGTAGTTCCCTGCTCTCTTCAGAAGAAACCACTTTTGGCTAGCTCTTTCACAAAATTTTTCATCTGCTTTAGGAAGCTACATGTTTTCCTAGGTAAGTTTTGTTGTTTGAAGTGTCAAATATACTTTTGCTAATTTTCACTTCTAATATAATTTTCCTTTTAGTACTGAGAATTCAAACTATCTACTTTTAATGTCTCAATTTGTCTTGGGTTGTGAACAGTTGAATGTTACTTTATTGTATTTACACTTTGTCTCCCTTGTGTATTTTGCATGGGGTGCTTGAATGTTGCAGTGGGGCAAGTTTGGACCACTTTGGTTTGGTGATGCAACCTGCCCCATGAATATTTCTTCTTAAAGCTTATCTATATTCAGCAATGCAAGTAAGACAATTATAGTTGTCATTGAAAACACATGATATAAAGAATTATTTGTTAGAAAAGGTAAAAATGGTTAGAAAATATCAGTGGTGCTCTGGTTGAATGTGAATTGGGAGAGCTTGAGAAAGGAAAATCTTTGAGAGATGTTTTGAAAGATCTGTAGATTCCAAAGACATTACAGATGTGATTTTGAAATCCTTTACACCTGAGAGGTAAGGTTTGCTTGAGTTGCTGATTGAAAAGTCAAACAAGAAGACCCCGAGGAAAGGAGCAATGAGGGTATCAAAGAAGATAGTGTAAGAAACCATGACAGTGAATTGGAAGATGAAGACAGCTTTCAAGGGGGATGACTGGTCTGATGCTGAAAATATCACGGATACGTGTTTACTCCCTGATTTTGATGAACATAGAGTATCAGATATTGAAGACTACGTTCTGGTGAAATTGGTTGCTGAGGACTCTGCTAAACAATTTTGCTACGTAGCTCAAGTAAATGTTTTGCTGTTTGCTATCAAAGGCAATCTAGAAAAATCTGTGATAAATTTGTCCCTCACAATATCAACATTTCTAACATTGACAAAGAGAATGTTTCATGTATCTGCCTCCAGTTATCTCAGCTGGAGGGGTCAAATAGTGCAAGGTCAATTCTGCATTTTCCTGTTGACTTAATATCATTCAAATATCAGTAGAAGGTTAACAAAGTGATTCTGAATAGGCCCTATTTTACAGGAAAGCATGACTACCAACTCATACTAGACTGTACAAGAACTTTATGGTCAGTGAAATACTAATTGAAACTAGTTAGATTCTATTGTCAATTTGAAATTCATTTGAAAGGTTTTAGAAACATAATTTGTGTCTTTCTTTCACTTTTTTGTCTCTAGTCCGATATGCCCCACATGATGGTCCAATATGCTCCAACATGATGGTCCAACATACCCCCTCCCCTGGGTCACATTAAACTTCTTGACAAACATTTTTAAATCTCCATTTCCTTGTCTCCAACACTATTAGGGAAGGACTTGATGCTGGTTAACATTATGCAAGATGTAATACTGACACCCTGTGAGAGAATCTGTGACTTGGTCAAAAGCTAAAAAGTGGGCCAACATACCACACCCTTGTCAGACATATGAGAAATCATAACATAGCTACTTCCTTTTCATTGTAGCCATGTAGGAATTGATTTTCATTCAGTTTTCAGTTAATTTATGACATTAGTAGAGATATGAGTGCTCTCTAGTTTTACTTGTGGTTTCTTTCTTAAATTTCTCCCTCCATATTTCTCTGTTCATAGCTCATAGCTTTTCTCTCTTTTCTTGCTTCTCTCTTTTCTTGCTTCTCTCTTTTCTTGCTTTTCTCTTTTCTTGCTTCTCTCTTTTCTTGCTTCTCTCTTTTCTTGCTTCTCTCCTTTCTTGCTTCTCTCTTTTCTTGCTTCTCTCTTTTCTTGCTTCTCTCCTTTCAATACACGGCAGATTCAGACTCATCATCACAAAAGCTTCATCATTTTTTCTCACGTTGTCTTAAAGTCAATATTTTTGTTCTCAAAAGTTGAATGGTTCCATGAGAACATTTATCCTGCTTGCATCTTACAATGATGAAAAGCTTTTTCAAACTTAATAATTCATTTGGATTAGTATCCTTGCTTTTGAAATCACTTTCACTAGTTCTCCTACCTTCCTCAGGTGAATGTTCCATCCCTATTATAGTATTCACAAATATTCAGGGGATCTTCTATATCCTGTTTTTGTGCTTATGTGCAGCATAGTCTTAGTTCATCAGGGCTGTCAGAATTGTCTGAAATTCTAAAATATAATATTAACATAACTTTATGCTTTATCTGGAAGAGTAAGCTAATTGTTTCATCAGCAACACATGTGCAGGTGGCCTAACAGTTAGCAGCATAGAAAATGGAATTGGTGAGTAACTTTGACTGAGACAGTTTTACATTCACATCACATGAATGCCCTTGGGAAAGACATGTATCCACTCCATCTTCCCAGCTATAAGTAAATAGCTGGGAATACTGGGATCTTCAGCCTTGGTTACCAACTTATTTAAGAGATAGATAACTCTGAATTCAAAATGGAGAGTCTAATCTCTCCCCCATCATTGTGAGAGACTGGCATTAGACAGAGTATGGAATGTGTGACCAAAATGTCTAGTTAACATAAATCTGGTGAAGCTTTGATTGGCCTAACAAGCACAATACCTCAAGTACAAGAAGAAGATTGAAAAAAAAAATATATGATTGCTCTTGTTTGTTAAGGAAATTTCTTTTCTTGATTATCTGATACTTAATTTCAAGTAGGCATATATCTATCTGGTAATTCTATGTAGGTAAAGTGTTTACTTATATACATATACAAATTGAGTCTTTTTATATTTATCATGACGTGTTTACTATACTGTACCAGTTTATTCTGTTGGAACATAGGGTTTCCTTGATCTTTGATTTGAACCCTGCAGTTCCGCAAACTCATAAATGCCAAAGATATCTCGGCTTTCATCTACTCTTAGCTATTTGGCACTTGGTAAAACTTTTCTTAACATGGAATTTTATCTTTACTCTGCAGGACCCGATTTCACACCAAAAATTACGGTATTACCCAATATGGAACCGTATCATAAAGTTTTTCTTCTCAGGATCTGTTGTCATCTTTATGGTAAGTGTGTATGTATGTGTATGTATGTGTACATATATATATATATATATATATATATATATATATATATATATATATATATATATATATATATATATATATGTATATATATATATATATATGTATACTGTATATATCTATCTTTGTGTATCTTTGTATATGTACATATAATTGTATGTATATATATATATATATATATATATATATATATATATATGTATGTATATATATATATATATATATGTATATATAGGTATACTGAATATATCTATCTTTATATGTATATATTATATATGCATGAATATATATATATATATACATATATATATATATATATATATATATATATATATATATATATATATATATCATTATTTATTTCAATATCCAGTAAACTTTCAGAAACCATCAAGCAGAATTGTCATCAAAACTGTCAACATAGGTTTCTTCAGTTTTTAAGTAGGTCTGGCTAGCTTTGTATGGATGTATGCATCATCAGTACAGATCACACCAATGGACCTAGAAGGCTGAAAATTTCAATATTTACACCTTATTATGCCAAAAAAAAATTTTTTATTGTTTTTACAAAATTCCTCCCTAAAATAGTTTGTTGGGGGGGGGGGGGGCATTTTACAATATAGTTTTATGCTAGCCCAACTAGACCTGTTTTCAAAAACTTTTTTGAATTCACATATCTAACTTGGTTAATATAAATCAAAAGTGGACTCATCAGTCTGGATTGAGAGGCTTAAAAACTTGCAGGTAAATGTGAAATAGACAGAACTTCAACAAAATTTTTATCCAAATCTGATAAAAAAAAAACAAAAGAGAAACTGAAAAGGGAATTATTTAAAGTTATTCTAAATAAGGGTGTTTGATGTGATGTATTTTGGTATTTGTTTCTCATTCAGTATTTGGGCCAATCTAAAGATTTTAGAAAAATACAATTATACTATTTTCTGTGTTGAGAAGAAGGTGTGGTTGGCCTAGCATCTATTGGCATGAGGATAGAATTGGCGATCTGAGTTCAAACTCTAAATGGGTTAGTTTGTATTCTTCACCATGCACTAATACCATTGGGAAAGGCATGAATCCACTTCTTCTCCCAATCATGGGTATTTAATATAGCAATTGAAACCCTTTAGCTCTGTAAAAACGGGATTGAGCGCAGGTCTCCTAAAAACCTATTATTGCTAAAATAAATGATTAGCTGTCAGTGGATTGTTCAAAAGATGAAATGAAGACAAAATCATTTCATTACATGTTGTATGATATGTGAAGCAACTTTGGTTATTTTGCTGGGAGTTGATTATTAACTCTTGCAATATGAAATACGCCTGTTAATTAGATTCGAAAGAGTATTTTGAGGCTAAAATCAAGTGTTGCCCTCATAAAATATTTTCTTTTTTTGTAATTTCAGGTATGTCTTGTTGCAACCAGTGTGATGGCTGTCATTGTGTATCGTGTGATCATTTCAATCGACTATTGTGAGACTTTGACTGAAATGCACTGTTTTATGCTAACAACCATTGTTTCATCGATACTCAATGCAATCTCTATTTTGTTTCTTGGAATTGTAAGTGTTATCACTGATTTATTGTCATACATTAGAATTCTCTTGAAACAATAAATATCAACAAGTGTGTTTCTATTGTATCAATCATTAAGTATTTTGTTCTGAATGACAAAAATACAATCTTCTTTCTCTCTTCTTTTCATAAATATAATATTTCTTCCAATTCAAAATTATTTGTATAAATTCTGCTCTTGCATACACCTCTTTAATAATGTTTTTCATTTCAAAAAAATATATTTCTTTCCTCTAAAGTGAAGAAGTAATTACCGTTGATTCATACTAGAAAATTTTTTGAGCATTTCCTGACCCCAAAAATAATCTTGCATGAGATTTTTGCTATAATTAACAGTGCTACAATGGTTTTGAAAGGCAATCAAGGTTTAAGGGAGGTTTTCAGTATCTTTAGAGTGTCTACGAAGGACTGCATGAAGCCAAAAAGTCAAGCAGACAGTTGTATTATAAGTCTCCCCCATCAGCCACGGAAAAAAAATGAAGCTAGACCTTTGATGTCAAGGCTTGTAGACATAGAAAGTTATTTTTGGGTCTGGAAATGTTCAAAAATTTCCCCATATGAATCATTAGTGATTGCTTTATTGGTTTATACCATTTCGGATTGAAGGAAAACCTGAACATTGTTCTTTTGTAAAAGTGACAGAGAGCAAACTTTCAAAAAGTGGGGATGCCTGTATGTAAGATATATCGAATCACCATAGCCCTACAAATGGCCTGACCAATCATCCAAGTGGGCTACACAGTCTTCTCTCTTTGTCTGTATCTATTTATCTATCTATCTATATGGGTCTATGTCTATGTGTGTGTGCTTGTGTCTCCGGGCACTCCTGGTCAGATTTTGGGAGCTGCAACTTTGAAAGTTTGCATGAGTGCACCATAAGGTACCCTCTATAAACTTTTTTTTATTTTCCTGAAAAGTGCTTTTTTGGCTATCTATGGTCATTTTGGACAAACAATGTCCAAATCTTTTGCTAGTATTTTTTTTAGATGATTTTGAATGAAAGATTTATTTAAAAAAAAAAAAAAAAATCCAGGTATTATTTTCGATGATTAGTTTGGATACATCCTGATTCGTTTATGTGAGGTACGGATATTTATGCTGTTTTTGACCAGCATTTATATTTGCTTCACAACTGTGCAGACCCTTCCCCCTCCTATCAGAATCCTATGAGATCCAAATAACCAATTGACTTTTATCTTATGTAAGAAATAATTCCTATCTCTTTTTTTGCTTACATCTAGGCATATACTCGCTTGGCTTACAAACTCACCAGCTGGGGTAAGTAGTATTGGTTATTTTCATATCAAACTCATATCCTAAATAGACCTTTCTACAAAACATTTGCCATCAATCATGGTCTTCCCAAGGATCCATGAAAGGAAAAAGAAAAATCATATCTACAAATTTACTTCTTTCTACTTATGCCTAATTCACTGACAATAAATAGTTTTAATGTCTGACTTGGTATTTACAAACCCAAAATGGAATTTAGTCTAAACCAACTTTGTCTTTTCTTATAGTTTTTTGGCAAAATATAAGACTCAAAATAATAAAACAAAGCTGAGGAAGGACAATATTTTTCATGAGAAATATTGTCTTTTGTAAAGTTCAAATTACAAATTATGGTGAATTTTCAGCTACTTGGTAGCAGCTGATAAGATACATCAGGAGAAATTTCTGTGCTATAGTCTGTACACATACCACTATGTATGAGACATATGTTTGTATCTATGGGACCCAGGAATGGGGGGGCCCTGGACAGGGGGTCAGGGGGTGTAACAAACGGAAGTCAATTCGAACACCTGCTATTTGTTTATCTATTTGATATATGTCAGTGTATTTCAACAATATAGATTCTACAGTAAACAAAATTTTTACTTTAATGAGTTTATTGTATGATAATTCATCTTTTGGTTTATTCATTTCAAAAAAGAGAGAAAAAAATATTCAGGGAGGACCTTAACCATATAAAAAGATAGCCCTATACGGTTATGAATTCAAAGGCTATAATTTTTAAGATTTTTATTTCATTGTTGGGTAGAGAAACTTGTACACTTGAATTAATTCTTCAGCCCTCATCAGATTTATAATTCTTTTTTGCTACAAATGAAGAAAAATGCTGATCGTTAATATAGCAACTGGACCAATCCATTTTTCCAGCAGACATAACCATAGTACCAATTAAACACTCCAAAATTATACATAGAGCTGTTCTCCAACACCTGCTCTGCTAAGCAAAGAAAGCCACATGGTGTTGAAATCTGTAAGAGCTCAAATGATGCATTCAGCTGACAAGCTTTCTTTCAACTTCTTCACTTCCTGATGACTCTCCTATCTATAGATTGTCTCTAGATTATACTGGTTGGGTATATTAAATATCAATTATAAAGAAAGATATTCCACAAAGGAGTATTTACACATCTTCCCTCAGAGATAGGATGTGGCACAGGACCTTTTTTCTATGTGAGAACAAACACACACACACAAATTGGCCTGACTCAATTGAAAACTGAAGAAACCTATGTTGACAGTTTTGGTTGATGGTTTCCATTAATCTGAAGGATGGGTCGGATGTGATGAGACTAATTTTTCTTGTTTTCCAACGCCCCCATACTACCCCCCTGCCTAAGAGCCCCCCCCTACCCTCAGTGTTTTCCAGTGTTCTTAAGAGGAGATGTGCTGAGGAGGTGTAGAGTGGCATAATGGTTACCAGTATTGAAAGCAGAATCGGTAGACTGAGTTCAAGTTTTGGCTATTCCACCCTGTAAAACCTATGGCAGCTTAGGGGCTGTGACCCTATGCTTCATATAGAGAGTTAACTGGAATAAACATACAAAGGACTTCAGTCATGTTGTGCCTTCTTATAAGCATTTCCCTTATTCACACTACTGACCTCTTTTTAAGCAGATATTTCATCAGCAGACTCTGCTCTCACCATAAAGTCAGCAGAAAATGATATTTTGGAAATTGAATCAGAGTTTAGAAAAGAATTCAAGCATCAATTTTCTCACTGGAACATAGTTGTAAAAAACTTAATTAGTCAAGTATTTCTAGATATTTTGGCAGCATGGCGTGTCAGGGGTGATCAATAAATAAATTTCTTCTCTCACCTTTCGCTGGATCATTAAAAAGTCTGAATTTTCAAAAAAACAAACCAGACATCAGCTAAGGGAACAATTTAGCATAAACTCACATTGTAAATCCCCCCCCCCCGTGGAATTTTCAAAAATGAAAAAACCTTTTCTTCTTGTCATTATGAGGAGTAAATGTTTAAATTTTCAATTTTCTTGCTCTATTGGTGCAGCCTGTACATATGACACATAGACAGATAGCCAACCAGCCGGAATCATTTAAAAACTGAAGAAACCTATGTTGACAGTTTAGGTTGATGGTTTCTATCAATCTGAAGGAGGGGCCTGATGTGATGAGACCAATTTTTCTTGTCTTCCAAAGCCCCCTGACCCACACTGCCCCCTGCCTATCAGCCCCCCCCCTCCAGGTCTTCCAGTGATCCCAAGGGGATGGTATCGCCCATTTTGGGAATCACTATGTTACAGATGCTTTTTGTTCACTTTGTTCTGAAGAATAATGATCTTAACCCACATTTCCTGACCAAGGGGAAGCTCTGTTTAGCCCAGCCTGCTTTACCAATTAAGCAACAGAGACTTCAAGTGGGAGCAGAATCTTGAATAACACCCTGTCCTTCTTTCTGATTATTTGTTCACATTCCATTTGTTACAGTTTTAATCTTTTTTTAAAGATAGGTTTGTGTTAATCAAGCTTTTGTTCCCAGTTGAAGTTTCAGTGGTTTGATTGGTAAAGCAGGTTGGGTTGAACCATGCTTCCCCTTGGCTATGTATTGAGTGAGTTGTTTGCCAGCGATTCTTAGCAAACAATTCTTAGCCATAGTGATTCATCACTGTTACAGTTGATAGCTGTGTACAATTAATGGCTCAATTTCATTATAAATGGTGTTGTTAACCAGGTATCCATTTCAGAACTGTTACAATTCATAGCCATATTTCATTGAACTGATGTCGCTAATCTTCATTCAGTGCCTCGTCTTATCAACTGTTTTCTCAACTTCTTTAGATTGTTTGGTCATTGCTGTTTAGAGGTGCCTTTATTTTGGGTCCAGACAGTCTGAAGCCACCAGATATAACTTACCTCAAAATTCTTTAGATCACGGGTGACAATGATAAATGAGATTTTAATTCTTTCATATGACCTGGCGCTAATTCTACATTGTGTACATTTATTTGTAAAACAAAAAAATCTATTAAAGTTATTTTTGCCTGGTATTATCTGTGACATGTTTTGATAATATTAATTGGAATTCCCAATTTTGTTCATAATGCCTTCGCAAAATTTACGTATACGATTGTAAGTAAAAAAAACTATTCTTAAATTTGTATTCGCTACTTTCATTTTATAATAATATTTTGAATTAATTTTTTTTCCAATAATATCACTACCTCTGTAGTTATTTGTATTCAAACAATTTCAAAAATAATATATACCAACATGACTAAACTAAAAAAGATTTGATAACCACATAGTTTATTTTTTAGATTTTGCAATGGATGCAAAAGTAAGCTTTGATAATATGCACTTAAATTAAACATTTATACTGTCACCAATTCCTCAACGTTTTGTCATGTTTTAATCTAAACAAGGAATTATAGGCTTTCTCTGTCATTTCATTTCTAATTTATGATCTTTTGTTCATAATGAAATAATCATATTTTCATTTAAAGTATCTGTCTTGTTTGTATCTCCTTCACTTGTAGTCTACTCTTATATTTGACTTTACTTCTTCAATTTAGAGACACTAAATCCCTTAACAATGAATATGAATAAAAACAAGCATCACTTCATAAGTTTCTTCAATTTAACATCAGATCCAGAGATTTAGCAATGGAATGTTACCAGGCTATGAACTGTCCAGCTATCAATTGTAAGCTATGAAATGAATATTGTAATCAATTGTTGGCTATCAACTGTTGGCTATGAATGTTCTGTAATCCCCTTGATTAAGGAACGTGGGTTTGAATCCAACCTTAGATTTATTCTTTATTTTCTGATCAAAGCTATTTACTCACTGCCAGAGCGTAATGGTTCTGAGCAGAAAGTTGTGATAGCAAGCAATTAATAAAATTAGGATGAAGGTAAAAAGTAGTCATTAAAATAATGATTTATTATACTTCATCAAATAGAAATGAGGAAAAACCTGGACAAATGGGATAAGGATTTTGTTATTATTGCTATGATTATCATTGTTAATTCATGACTTTTTATATTTTCAGAAAACCATCGGACACAATCAAGTTTTGATGATGCATTAGTTATCAAACTATTTGCTTTTCATTTCGTCAACTCTTATGCTTCCTGTTTTTATATAGCTTTTCTTCGAGGGGTAAGTTGTAAAGTTTTAATTCTAATAACAAAAAAATATTTGGACTCATTTACACATGAAATCTGTGTTTGATTTGTTTTATTTTTTATTTTTTTTAATAAACAGTGTGTATATATATATATATATATATATATATATATATATATGTGCTCACGCATGCACAAATGTATTCAATGTAGAATATCAGATCTATGTGATCAGTATATTTATACATGATAGATAGTAATGCAATAGAGTGATAGTTGCTATGATCTTTATTATCTCTTTTTTTGTAAAGTAAGATTTCTGTTCCTCAACAGAAGTTTTGAGGCACTTGTATGAACTATGTTAAAAAATGCTCATATAAAGGCTTGTAAACATTAGATAAAAATCAACCATGCAAACAAGTTGGTTTCAGGAGTGATTACTCAACAATAGACCATCTACATGCAATAAATCAGCTGATCAAAAAATAAAAGAATACATCAAACCACTTTGTTGATCATGGAAAAGCATTTCACTCAGCAGTCTCCAACTTAGAGCAAGAGCAAGGTATAAGCAAAAAAGTTATTGACTATATACACAAAAATGGAACAGCAATAATTCAACATCATCATCATCATCATCATCATCATCATCATCATCATCATCATCATCATCATCATCATCATCATCATCATCATCATCATCATTCTTTAGCATCCTTTGTGGGACACAGACCTTCCCCAAGATTCACCAGACCTCCTGTACTCATTGTATGGTCCTCAGTCATCTTCATGAAGATACAAATAAGATAAAGAATATAAGAGATGTAAGACAAAGGGATACAATTTCTCCTATACTATTTGTAGCGAGCCTAGAGAGAAATAGGAATAAACAAAGAATATTTGATCAATTTATGATTAGTTGATGATACTACAATAATATCAAAAACCTCAGTTGCAAATGTTGCTGAGTGATCTGAATATGGAAAGTGTCAAAATAAGGTTAAAGATGGATAGAATTAAGACCAAAGTAAGGTTCAGCAATAATATTCCCAAAAGAGCAGAAGAATAGAAAGTGACAGTTTGGAAGAAGTTGAGGAATACATTCATTCAGGTCAGTTGATAAAGGTGGTAAAAGATCATAAAAGTGAAAAGAAACAACTTGTAAGTATTGGATGGAATGTATATAGAAAACATAGAGACATATTGAGAAGTATCCTGCCAATATTCAATATGCTTAAAACATGAAATGCACATCGAATGTAAAATACCAGCTATGACACGTGGCTGTGGAAGATGGTAAGTAACGAAATTACTTGAAAAAACCCCTCAGAATCACGTGAAGAGCAATGGAAAGAACAATGTTAGGAATAATGCTGAGTGATAGAGAAATATGAACATTGATCAGAGAACAAACCAAAGTAAAAGATATAGAAATAATTAAGAGATAAAAATGAAGATGGGATGCTCACATAACGAGAAGAAATGATAACAGATGGTGAAAAAGGTTAACAGATTGGTGCCCTAGGGATAGCAAACACACTGGGAGAAGATTAGACTTGAGATAGAGAGATGTGATAGAAAGGTTTGTTGGACATGACAGAGATTAGCTTAGTCACAGTTGGCATGGAAGGAGCTTGGAAAGGCTTTTGTCCAGCAGTGGACATGATGGCTGTTGATGGTATATTTATAGATAGATATTGATAGATTGGATTTGTGTGTGTGTGTGTGTGTGTTTGTGTAACAGAGAGAGAGAGAGAGAGAGAGAGAGAGAGAGAGAGAGAGAGAGAGAGAGAGAGAGAGAGAGAGAGAGAGAGAGAGAGAGATCTTTGCCTGCTACCTAGGATCTTTGCAATAGTCCTTATTATCACAAGCCCTGGTGGTGACATTTGCATCTCCCCTTCAGCCCCTGTTCCTCTCCCATCTTTCTAGGGAGGAAAGTACTGGAAGGTCCAACTGGTGAGATGATAGCACAACTGTGGAAACAGATCAAAAAAAGAAAGTATTTTGTAGAAATAATAAACCACTTTAGTTTGTCTTTCAACAGTTGCCCTTCTCAGTCTGTCATCAAACAGCTGACTTACAAACATCACTAACATTGTTGGGATACAAAAAAGTTTGGAGCAAAAAGGTTTTTTAAGGAATTTTAAGGAAGGAAGAAAAGAAAGAAAATCAGAGGCATACCTGGGGAGGGGGGGTCTCTGAATACACCACTGGCCCCTAAAAGGAGGGGAGCCCCCAGAAGCTTTGAAAATAGTACTTCACCTACCGCATTTCTACAGACAAATCTCTCTAAATTTTCGAGGCTGTGGCTCAAGGAGCCAAGCCCCATGGCCCAAGATCCCCCAAAATCTATTGGTACATCCTTGAAGAAGGTTGAAAAACAGAGAAATAGGTGAAGGAAAAAAGAGGAAATAGAAGAAAGTTGGAAAAGAAGTAGAATGAATGAAGTGATGAAAAAATAGAAGTAAAGAAAATGAAAGGCATGAAAGAAAAAAAAGGAAAGGAAGGAAAAATGAAGAATAGAAACAGGAAAATGAAAGATAGAAAAGAAAGTGGAAAAGAAGAAAAAAAAGCAGCAAAGAAATAAAAGCCTGAAAAAATTTAATGTAGAAAAAGAGATGCTAGTAAAGGAACAAGTAAGAGAAAGAAGTTAGAGAAAAAAAGGAATGAAAATGAATGAAGATAGGTTTTTTAATTGGGGAATGGCAGGTTAAAGCCAAAGTAAAGAAAAAATGAAGGAAAATGAATGATTAAAAAAAAGAAAATAATCAAGAAATGAAGGTGAAAAATAGAAATGAAACTGAAAATAAAAAAGTGAGAATATGAATGAAAAAGGACAATGAGAGAAGAGGAAGAAAGTTGAAGAAAAATGGACAGAACAAAATAAAAACACAAGTGAATGAAAAGAAGAAGCTGGATGAAAAAATGAATGCGAAAGAAAGGGAAGGAAGAACAAAGAAAAATGAGAGAAAGCAGCAAACTGAAAAAGATTAGGGCTGTGGATTAAAGTATCGAATGAATGAATTTATAAAGGAACAAATGAAGGCAAAAAAGTGAGTGAAAAAAAATTGAATGAAAAGTGGGGAGAAGAGAAGGAAAGGAAGAATGAAAAAAAATGAAAGACAGCAGTAAGCTTGAAAGATGCGAAAAGCAAATTAAAATAGTGAATAAATAAATTAATGAAGAAACAAATAGTGTCAGGACATTTTAGTATTTAATGTTTTGGAATCTTCTTCATTGTATGTCTGTCACCTATCAGCAATAAAGAAAAAAACTTTTGTCTCCTTTTTTGCCAGACTGGAGCCAAGATTTCTAAATAACAAGTGGAGATTGGTTTACAGATGTCAGTATCTCAAAAAGGGAATCTTTGAAAACATTTACTGAATAAATAAGATATAGTATTAACAATTCAATCAGGCTTGACAGGGTGAAATCTTGAGAAAGGGGTCCACTTGATGGGGAGTCTCTAATAAGAATTAATAGCATTTCCTATGTAGCTTAGTAGAAAAAGGAGCAGATGTGTCTGGAGATGAGCTGCAATTTCCATCATTTACAAGACATGGGGTGTCTAGTCCTTGGCAGATAAAGTAATTAGACTCTCATCATGAGTGTTGAAGAGTGAATAGTAATAGAATTAAGAGATAGAAAAGGACAACTGTCAAAAATCAAAAGATAAAAAAGCAATGCTTACTCTTTACTTTCTACTTCATTTCAATTGTTTGCAAATTCTATACACACTCATACAATCAATTATGGTCTTTTCAAATAATACTGGCTCAGCCAGTTCAACTTCTGTACAAATGATTCTTCATTATAAATTCATAAAAACATCATTTAAGATGAAAACCATATTTCATCCAAACTGGACTTGAAGAGAAATGATTTACAAGAATATTTAGAGGTCTGCTGCTCACTGCCATCTATCTAAGCTCTACAGCTGCCTATTTGAAGTTGACAATAGAACACTTTTTTTCATGACTTTTCTTCCTTTGATTTTTATTTTCATATATAGCGGCATATGCTTACTTTAGGATAACCAACTATTGAAGATAACAATACACTATAAGTCAAAAAATATGCAATTATTTTATTTGAAATATGTTTCTCACTTTAATTGATAAAACAAAATTGATTAACTTTGTCTTACTCAAATTTCAAAGCAGTCATTTGGCAGCAGATTTTACAACTCCAGGACAGATTGTAAGCCTTTGCCTTGTATCCTTAATGAACTGAGAAAACTATTTGCATGTTTCTTAACAGAGGAACTAATTTAAACTTTATTTCTTGAGTTTTCTACTTTCTGGATTAGAATTTGTCTCTGGCCATTCTTCTATTTTTCTCCTCATGTGTTCAAACTTTTAAAAATTGAAAATACTCAATAAGATTACAAGGTTGTATTAAAAATATCATGCTTACACCTCCTTTCCTTGAAATACATAAGAAAAAAAGTTTTATTATTATAGAGGAATTTTGGAGGAAAAACAATAACCACTGTAAAATTATAATAGTAAAAAAAATGGTGAAAAAGTTATTAGATGACAATTCAGAATGGAAAGGAATTGAGGAGACCTGGAATTACAAGTCGAGGAATGTGACCTTCTCTCCCTCTCAGCCAAAAATTTATATAAAGAATTTGACAACATGATTGTTTTGGCTTTTTTATGAAAACTCTTTGCAGTATTGATAACCTTTTTAAGTAAATATTTTAAAATATTATACACTCTAGCACAGTTCTCACAAAAATGATAGAATTATTTGTTTCCATGAAAATGATGAAACCCATTTAGTCATCCTGGGGGTGGGATCAGTTTTTGTGAGTGTGCGGAGGACTTGTCAAGCCAAACTGTACCCTAAAGGTTCTTTAGTAGGGTGGACAGGAAATAATGGTGGCAGTTTAGGTTCATTGCTGCTGGTTTTCCTGGTCTGTCTGTGTATCTCAACTGGAGCAATCTTGCTGGATTTGCTGGCTTCAGCACCCCTGCAAACAGTCAATAGTCACATACCTCTCTCCTGTCGTCTCCCATGTGTCAAGGCTTGTGTTGGAGGCCTTCAACAAAGCTTTCAGTATTTTTGTGAAGTGCTTCTTCTAGCCTCCTTGGGTGCACTTATCTTGTTTTAACTTGCCATACAGAAATTTCTCTGGGAGCCGGTGGTCTGGCATATGAATCACATGCCCAAACCAGCAAAGCTATGACAGCATCGAAATGAGGTAGATGCTGGTTAAAGTAGCCTGAGTAAGGACCCCAGTATCTGGGATCCTGTCCTGTCACTTTATCCTTAGAAATGACATGCTGTCCACATTTCACAACCATATAGCACTATAGTGAGTACTATGGCCCCTTGATCTTTGTCTCTAGGGTAATGCCGCTCCTAATCCGCACAGTTAGAGGTAAACAGGAAGTCACTGATGGTGCTTGCCACAACCTTGGTTTTTTGTTTGAAGCCTCTTGAGGTTAAAGTGTGTTATCTGATGCCAACTCCTGTGTTTTGCATCCCTAAATGCATCTGTTAGCATGGATGAAAACATGACGGAACAGGGTGGAAGCAAGGACACAGCCTTGCTTCATACCTTTTGATACAGGAAATGGCTCATATGTTTCTATGTTGTCTTGGACCTTGGCTAACATGTTATTGAGTAGCTGTCTTACAATGGCAAGGGATTTTCTGAGACATCTGTACTTCACTTTGATTCTCCAAAGGTCATCTCTGCTAGCAGTAACAAAGGCTGTGGTCAGATTGATGTAGAGCATTCTGTCTAGCAGCAAACACCCTGTCAATAATCTTGCATTCTTTCCAGAAGCCACATTGACACTCTGGTAGAAGGTCTTGCTCAAGGTGTACACTGAGGCGACTTTGGAGAACTCTAGCCAGAATCTTGTCTGCAATGGACAACAGGGAAATTCCATGATGATTGTCACAAACTTCATGCTGTCATATAAGTGGGAACAGTTGATGATGTTTCTCTGCCAGAGCCATACTACCTTCTTTGTAGACATCAGCTGGGATGAAGGCTGAGACAAGTGATCTGATACTGGATACCAGATGAATTGCTTTCCATATCTCCTCCAAAGTTAGCACAGCACCAAGCATCCCATCCATTGGATTTTGTAGCCGATTGATGGTTTCATCGCAGAAGAGTTATTCTGCATATTTTCTCTTTATTGGTGATCAATGTTGACCCGTATGCACTGAGGAGGGGAAATGAGCCTGAGGTGATAGGACCATAAACTTCTTCAAGGTTATTGTAAAAATTCTTGGTATAATTACTATCTACAAAGCTCTGGATCTCATCAGCTTTTTGGCTCAAGAAAGAATTCTGCATTTGGAGCAGCTTTAGTCGCATAGTGATGCATATGTTCCACTGTGTGTCTCTCTTCACTGTTCAGTTTGGGTTATCACAATTTGAACTTTAAAGCCACTGTTTGTCTTCTTGCAGCTGCTTTATCTCCATGCAGTTTTCATTAAACCAGTCCTTGAACTAAAAGAGGCCCTTGCCAGTCTGGTCAATGTTATACCTAGCAAGCTCACCTGCCACAAGTGCTGTTTGTCTCTGTGGTCTGTGTGAGTTGTCCCTGTTAAAAAGTGCATGGATATTGCAAAGTTGCAAATGATGTTTAGGGCACCTTTTCAAGCCCTTTCCTCATGCCATGGGAGTGAGCATTGAAGTCATAGATTGGGCTGCTCAGATGGCTGCCACATTCAGCCACTGTTCCTTTCAGTGACAAATGACCCTATGAACTAAAGCCCCTGCGTGCAAGTTTGTGGCTTCATCTGCCAGTGTACTCATACCTATCACATGCCTGTTACTGCAGGCCCTGAGGATGATAGAAGTGTGACAAAGGATTTGTGTGATGACTGATTACAGTGAAAAAGATTTGTGGACCATCAATCTCACTATCTCATCTGAGACCCATCTACATCCAGTGGCATGATCAGGTCAAGATAACTAGAGATGAAGAAAGATGCAGTGGATGACCAAGATGTCCTAAGTGCCTCATCTTGCTCTCTACACTCCACAGTGCATTGTGGTAGCTGCCTTCCTCTCTGTTGCACCATGAAGATCTCTTCCACCTGGTTCATTACAGTCATTGCATGCGTAGTTAGGCAAGCCCTAATTGCCTGCACTCTTGGGAATATTTATTTTGTAATATATTTCTTAATGCTGTTGTTTGGCTTCAGTTCCTCATTGAGTTTCCAATTCTTTAGCAAAGCTGTTTGATACTGATCCAAGTTCTCCAACAATGATGGGTACAACAGTCATCTTCATAAATTCATAATTTTTTCAGTTTTTATTAAGTTTTTTATTGATTGTAGAAGTTGTTTGATATGAGGAAAAAGTTACATGGACTTAGGTTTTCAGTCAAATACATATGCAATAAGTAAGTGAATATAAGTTGGCAAAAATTATCCAGAGTAAACATTTCAGTGGATAGTGAAGCAGAAAATTATGTTAGCCTGTAGACTAGATAAAAAAAGGTTTGGATCTATAAGGAATGCAGGTACACCTTCTCCCGATTCGTGCTTTTCCAATTCTTGCCTTAAGCTACTCTTTTGGCTTTTACAAAAAAAAGGTGAAGAGCAAAAAAAAAGCTTTCAGAATTTGTTTTGCAACTGGTTGTTACTGAGGCAGCATGCAGCCTCTCCCTCTCTCTCTCTCTCTCTCTCTCTCTCTCTCTCTCTCTCTCTCTCTTAAAGCCCAGTCTGCTTTACCTCCCATCATCCCAATCTCTGATGATTTAGCCTAACATATCATCATCATCATTTTTTGAGATCTGGGAATACAAATTAAGTTTTCCTGTATAAATTAATGGAAATTTCTTTTTTGCTTTCTGTTATTTTTTGGCTTATAAAAGGTTTTTTATAAAATGTTTTCCTTTGAGAGAGCAGGGAAACCTCTATTTCATAAGAACATTTATCCAAAACCAATTTTCACATTGTGGAACCAAACTATATTTAATATTTCAGAGAACCCTGAAAGATGGAATTCTAGGAATGGGTACTTCTTACCAGGATGAATGTGATGGAAGTTGCATGTCACAATTATCGTTCCAGGTGTTAATTCTCATGATTACCAAACCATTCCCCAAACTGATGAAAGATGTTATCCTGCCGTGAGTAACTGTTTGTTTTAAGTCTGATATGAATGTTTGCTTGACTGTATTTGTAAATTCAGTAAACCCTTGATTTAATGGTTTACGGTCTGGATTTAATGGACCGCTTTTATAAATATTCTATTTTGTTTCTGTCAGCAACAAAATATTGTAAATTTCCTTTCATTTAAAATGAATAATGACCAATATATTTAATCATGCCCACAACAAATCTTATTTATGTGAACATGGGTCATCATGACAGACTTTAGATAAGATTTTTGGTCACTGGAAAAAATGACCACTGAACTACACTGCGAAAAATGTAAGTAAATACTACATATTCTCTATCATGATTAAATAATTTTATACTGTCCAGTATTGTTTACTGTCCTAAATCTTTCAGTTGCATTACAAACATTAAAAAAAGCCTCCTAAGTTAAAATTGAATTTCATGGACTTTTGGCATTTATGGTCCTCCTTTCACCTCTATTAGTCTACTAAACTGAGGGATTACTATATATGTATATATATATATATATATATATATATATATATATATATATATATATATATATATATATATATATATATATGTATATATATATATATATATATATATATAGATAGATATATATATAGATATATATATAGATATATATGTGTGTGTGTGCGTGTGTGTATGTATGTATGTATATGTATGTATATGCATATTTCTATGTAAAAAGAAAGAGAATTGGTGTGTATGTTATTTTACAATAATTGGAGTAGTACAATTTCTTCACATGACTTCAAATTTTGACACTTTGGTTGTCCAATTATTGACTGAGATGGCAATTTGTATATAAATTCAAAAGTAAAATAGGAGAGAGGCCTCTCTGATATGATGCCTGATTAGGGCTTTGCCCCCCCCCCCCACCCCCGGCCCATATAGTTCTCCCATTAAAGCATTTCTTGGGGTGAGGTATAGAGCAGATGTGTCTGGTGATTGAGAAAGGAAGTAATAATAACAAACTGGACCCCTGTCCAGCCTCTTAGGGTTCCCTTCCCCATTCATTGAGAATTCAGAAACCCCAAACAGAGACAGTTTATGAGTCTTAATGGTTTCTGAGGGGTGATAAGTGGACATTTGGTGAGGAACCAGGAAGATGAAGGAATCTCTTCTTCAGAGTTTTCAATGATGAAATCTGTTGTTTCTCTCATGAAGACATTGTTTCTGCTACAATGACAAGGGCCTTCTTTAGGGAGATAAGAGGATGTGAAAGTCAGGAGTTGAAGTTGGGGAGGGAGAATCAGATTCCAGAAAACATTTTTGTCACAAAGAATGGATAGCCGCTGGAACTACTGATGACTGAGCAAGAATTTGAACAAAATGCTGGGTAGTGGTCTTCTGAGTGTTTGACATGTATGTGTGCATGCAGTGCGTGCATGTGTGTGCGTGTGTGTGTGTGTGTGTGTGTGTGTATGTGTGTGTGTGTGTGTGTATGTGTGTGTGTATGTGTGTGTGTGGGTTTGTAATGCACACAGAGATTGAAAGGGGTAACCATATTTGTATGAAACTATATTTATATACTCAATTTATCCATCTCTATATATATTAATGTATCTCTCTCTCTCTCTCTCTCTATACATATATATATATATATATATATATATATATATATATATATATATATATATATATATGTATATATATATATATATATATATATATATATATATATGCATACATATATATATACATATATATATATATATATATACATATATATGTATATGTATATATATATGTATATATATATATATATATATATATGTTTGTATGCACATGTGTCTAATATATTTATACATGTATATAAAGTGTGCAATTCCCAAATATGCTCCATTTAATGAATAAATATGTTTGATTAAATTTAAAAACAATTATACATAAAAAGGTTGTAATAGAATTAAAAAAATTCAAATCCAGAATTTGATTTTTGATTTAATTAAACACATTTTTAAAAAAAATGACACTTATGACAATTTGGAGCCAAACTGTTGTCAAATTCTGTGAACACTTGTATATATACGTATGTGTGTGTATAAGTGTTTGTGTGTGTGTGTGCACATTATATGCTACCCGAGTATTCACAGAATTTGACAACAGAAAAAAAAAATACTTACCCTAAGAAGTATTTTACACTGTTTCCTTTGAAGTAGTCCTCTTTGGTCTGTGTACAGCAATTTCATAAAGGGTTCTGCTCAAATTCCCTGAACCATTTTGTAGCATCTACTATATGTATATATATATATATATATATATATATATATATATATGATTATAAATTGCGTTATATTAGATAGAAACTAGTATTTGAAATAATCATGCGTTATTACATAGTGAATGTACAATTTGGCCTAAATAATGTAATAGAACAAACATTTGGAGAAAATGGGGCTGATGCAGGCATTGAACCTACAACCAATAGGGTAGTGGCTCTTCCATTGAGCTAAACAGCTGCTGGTAAAGCAAATGCCCAAATAACTGTTTCAACTTCAAATTCCTATCTTGCTTATTCATGGTCTATATCTGCTCTTTTTGTTTCTTTCAAAACAATAATTAGGCTATCAAGAAATGGATATTTGAAATAATGATATAATTCTTTAGGGACTGAGATGAAAAAAGCAAGAATATAAAGAGAAAAAGAAGAAGAGACACAACAGGAAGAAAGAAAAAAAGAAAGAGAGAAAGAATATAGAAAAAAGAGAAAAAGAGGAAGAAAGAAAGAGAATATAAAGAGAAAAAGAGGAAGAGAGAAAGAGAATATAAAGAGAAAAAGAGGAAGAGAGAAAGAATATAAAAGAGAAAGAGAAGGAAAGGGAAAAATGAATGAAAGAGAAGAAGAGAGGAAGAGTATAAAAAAGAAAAAGAGAAAGAGAATAAAAAGAGAAAAGGAGGAAGAGATAAAGAGAATAGAAAGAGAAAAAGATAGAGAAAGAGAGGAGAAAAAGAGGAAGAGAGAAGACAAATAGAAGGAATATTTTTTTCAAAATTGGTATTGATTTATTTTAAATATCAGTGATAAACAAGTTTCTACCAAATCAGGCCTAAGTTCTACTCCTACAAAAACACTCTCACTGGGTTTTCCCAAGAAACAAATAAAAAGAGAATTCAGCTAAAATAAAGTAACCATCCCCATTTTGCTGGTGGTGTTACTAATTGTGCATCTTGTTTAAAAATCTCCTCATGGCTTGAAATTTCAAAACAAAAACGCCTCTAAAATCTAAGCTGTTACATTTGACAAAAATCCTTGATCTTATCAGAAGATGCTGGAATCTAAGGAATTCACTTGGTGCCATATCGACACAAGAATCAGCTACATTTTCTGGTTTTCTGTCCTGATGGATGCTGTTTTGAAGTGCAAGCAAGATTTACATAGACTAACAAATAATATTGATGTTGATGAAAACATTGTCTCTGTCTCTGTCTGCTGAAAGCAGAAATGATTGGAGCCATTCATGGGATCCCATGCGGAACCAAGAGTTTTAAAAAAAAACATGTTTGTTGCATGCTCTTGGGATAGCTGCAACATGAATCAAAAGATCAGCTGATATTGATAATATCAGATGTTTATGTTCATTCTTGATTCATTTCACTGTAAGAAAGAGAATTTATATTTCTTTCCATTCTGTATGAGTTTCCAAGTTTCAAAATCTGTATTTTTAAATAGCTTTTGAGAGTAACATTTATTTTGGTGACAAGTTTTGTCTGATTCGTTTAATTAAACATTGAATAGTTTCTTTAATGAGTCTTGAAAAAAATTTATAAAATGACCCATAAAATTTCTGAAAGAAAAAAAAAAAGTTTAGCATACTTCTGTGAACACGTTGTTAGTCTGATTCTGGCACTAGAATGTAAGATTCAAGTTTAATGCCAGATTTTATGGTTTGCATTTCCACAAGAGACTAATATTAACATGCTATCAGAAACCTTAAATGATCTTGTACTAAACTTTATAAAATGAACTAAAAACACAACATTTTATCAATTTTGATCACTTTTTACTGCCGTCTTAATTTTTTGTTTTCATCCCAATTCAATCCAGGCAAACAGCATGGATCAGCATTTAAGCTTCCAGTAAGATTCAAACTCATGTCCTTCTTGATAGGGAAGTCAGGTTTATGTCCAGCAGCAGAAACCTGATCTCATCCTTTGAAGCTATCCTTTACTCTGATTATTGACACTGGAAGCCTACTCTTTATTTCAGATATGGACTGTTTGTGCCATAGAATGATGACCCAAATTTCATGATAAAATAACTAAAAATCAAGATAAATGTGAAAAGTATTCAAAGTTTAAAGAGTATTGGGTTACAATACTCCATCTAATAACAGAAATTAATGATAAAACTAAAAACTATATACAAAGATAAAATTATCTATTGTAAATATTGGTCAACAACAATGCAAACATTTTGATGAAATTTTATGTGTAAACTTATTGTTGAGGCTCTAAAAAGACTGAAGTGGCCTCTGAAATTTTGGTATAAAAAAGATGCAGTAATAGAAATGATCTAATAATCTATTTTATCTTTTCTGCAGAAAAATATCAAAATTATGGCGGATTGCAATGCGGGCAAGATATTTTGGCTCGAAAGTTGAACAAGAGACAGAAGAAACTTCTTCAAATATACAATCTAAAAAATTGTGGATGGAATCACATGTTCAAGAAGAACTGAATAAACCCAAACTGAAGGACTTCACTCTGGAAGAATACACAGAGAAAATGATCCAATATGGATACCTAATGGTGAGAATTATTTCTTTAATATAATTTGAGATACTATGGCTGGTTTACCAATGTACATAGTGTTATTAGGATTATCAAAAAGCACAATTCTGAAGTGTTTGGCAAAGAACTGGTGATTAGAAAACAACCAACTCAAGCTTTAGGGAGGCATTTGTTTGAATAATCATCATCCTCATTATCTTGGTTTGAAAACTGTCAGATCTTGTCCTGACCATGATGACATTTTACTTTTTGCCTGTCAAAATTCCACCCATGATCTTGAGGAATCCATATTGTTAGTCATGATGTGCACTGGTTGTCTGATATCGTTGCAACATAGCCAGCCCATTGCCATTCAAATTTGTTAATAGATTATAGGATATTTATGACACCTGTTTCTTCTCTAATATATTGTGCTGTTTCGCATTTTTTCTATGTGATATATAGCATGTGATTTTGCTGTGCATATTGCATGGTTCTTAGTTTGAGAGTTTGAGAACCAATTTCTTCGTTAATTTCTGTTTCACTTCTGTAAAGATTATCTTAAGGCAAAGCTGTGAATTTTGGAGTGAAGTTACTTAAAGATAATATAAGAATAATATGAAGATTGTTTTATTTTTATCAAATCAAAGTCTATCAACAAGTGCTAAAACAGTCTCAGAGCAGAAAAGAAAACAATAGATACACTATTGACTCTGCTTAATTCATTTCCTGTTCTGCAAACAGTAGAGTTCTAGTCATGAGTATGACTGCACAATACAACTACTGAATGGAGGGTCAGTTTATCTGTGTTTAACAACAAATGCTGTAATCAAGAAATGATGCTGAGTCATTCAATCTTTTTGTTTTATTCTTTTGAATATCCTGAACTCTAGGCTTATCTAACTCATAGGTTACATTGTCTGCAGTTCATTTATTCTTCTTCCCATCAGGGATTTCTTGTGATGCTTTCAGACTTTCTTTAAAGCCATAAAATATCATTTAAAGATTACATATAATTTGTTTGATGATATTTTACCAATTTTAGACTATTTACACAATGGAGGCAGTACCAGGCTTTTTTTATGGTTCTACTTAACCTTGATTTTTACCTACTTCAGAATCTATTGGTACTATACACCAGCATCCACAATATGCTGGACTCTGTCTACCTGAATAAACAATATCGTTTTTAAATTTCTTACACAAAGTTTTGTCAATTATTATTGGTTGTTGATTAATAATTCTTTCATTTTATTCCTGTTGCTTTTCATTGCTACTCTTAGCTTGTTATTTTATGACTTAAGCCAGCAGATTGGATAGAAAATGAAGAATAAGCCTCTTGTGAGATTTAATGAAGCATTCTTGGTCTAATTGGTTAGGCGTAGTTATGGTAAGACAGGTTCTGAAGGATAGAAGATGTAAGTTCAAATCTTGCTGGAGACTCATCCTTGATTTCTGATCTATGCTGCTCACTCAAGTCCTGGAATACCATATATGTATATATAATTGGTTTATAAGGGTGCTAGTGAGCTATCATTCACTTTAACTCATCTAAGCCCCATAATTATCCATATTGAGCTTTGGTTGGTAGCCTCCTAGTCATAATACCTGCATGTTGGATGGAGTGAAATATTTGCATAGTTTTTTTTGTATAAATTAAATCTTTGTCTCATCTACCAGCATATATGGTAACAACAAGAATTATGATAAGTAGCAGCTGTTATAAGATGGAAGAAATACTAGTCAAAAATGAATGATAATAAATGTACTATATTGCTTTACTATTTTTCACATAGAGGAGCTTTGGTCATTTTTCAACCTCCACCAAATACTTTATAATTGAAGCTTGAAACATCTTTTCTTGTATAATTCATTAAAGCGATCAATACATTAGTTGATGCTTCTGTTATACTTGATAAACACCTTAGAATTGCATTTTGGAGCTATGGAACTGGTGAGATAGAAGATTAATAGTCAACACAAGACACAGGTACACACTGTTTGTTATGGGTCCATGGAGTAAACAAGAAGAGAACTGAACGTACAATCTCTTATCCAAAATTCAGAAAACTAAAAACTCTTTATTTTTTTTTTTTTTTTACTTAAAAACAAAAAGTATTCCTAACTATGCCTTATCCAGATGTGAACTAATTCCTGGCTCCATACATACCTTACAGTATAAACTAATGTTTGTACCTGGCCTTTAAAAATTAATATTGCTGATAGATATTCATTTTTATTGACAGACCACTATAAATTTCAAGTTTGTAATCAAACGAGCACGTGTTTTCACCTGTAAAAAACTGAATTGAACTTCAGGATATTTAGTACATTTTTCTAAGGGTCATTTTAGTACATTTTAGAACTTATCAAAAGAGACATTGTGTAGATAATATTTTTTTTAGGAGTTTTGTATGTATGAGTGTGTTTATGTGTGTGTTTGTGATCAAGCTCATTTGAGTGTGTGCATATGTACACACACACACACACACACACACACACACTTCCTTGTGTATATGCATGCTTGTATGAAAGAAACCACAAATGTCTGTATAATGTATACATATATATATATGTGTATGCTTATGTTCCTATTTGGATCTGTAAGTATTAACAGTTACATATATATATATATATATATATATATATATATATATATATATATATATATATATATATATATATATATATATATATTCATATATATATGTGTGTGTGTGTGTGTGTGTATGTACACATTCCTTTTTCCTAATATGTAAGTAACTTAGTTATTTGTTTAAGATAAAAGATACCTTGTTAGTCTCAAATGGCTAGGTTAAGTGCTCTTCCACCAGAAGTCACCCCCTGTCTGCTACCAATGTGCCTAAAATCTTTTAAATACACAACCTTAGTATTTATCCTTCACTTACACACATTAGTCAAGTTACTTATAGATTTATATTTTTTCTTGATTGCACTCTGAGTTATTTGGACAATATATAATCTGTTGCTTATTAGTCAGATTACTGGAACTGGGTACTAGTGGCTGAGACCCTTAAGAGGGGTCAAAGCCACATGTCACCCCTTTGAATAAACACATCATCAGAAGAGTTTGCTGAAAATGCCTGGCATGCTGATATGAACGACTGGGTGGTAAAACTCCTTTGAGACGTCTCATAATGAACATGCAACTCAGTTAACAAGTTGTTTTATCTGAGATTGAGAGATTTAAAATACAATGACAAAATTAGAATAAAAAAGTGATTGCTTAGAAATACATTTGGAAGAGCAGATTGTTCAATTTTTCATTTTCTTTGTTCAGTGCCTTATAAACCTGAACGTTTTTGAAAAAAGTACATCCTTGAGAAAAGGTAGTTTCCGTCATAGAATTTGAAACTTGTTCTTGATCTGAATTATGATAGTAGTGGCAGTGGAGGTAAACTTGCTACCAATGTTTCCACAAAAGCACTCTTCAGATCACTATTTGTAACAAGATGACTACATTTCATGATTGAAATGTGCAAAATGCTCTTCTGTCTAAGAATGGTTTATAATCTTTTTGCCTTATTGTGTAATAAAAATATGTAAGATTAATCAAAATATTTTATCTGACCTAAATTGGATTTATTATACAGCTTTTCCAAGCACATATTGTGTTGCAGGTTGAGCATGTTTAATCCAGGAAGCTTGGAACCAGGCCATTGCAGGACTGTAGAAATTGACTTCTATGAACCATTTTTCAACAAATACTTATGTATTCCCTCCTTCTGTTTCTTAAAATCATACACAGAAGACAAACTATAGTATAGCTAGAGTATTCACAGTAACTCTTTACAGAAGTTCTTTTGTCAAATGTTTTCAGTAACTTCATCTTTTCAAGCATAGATAATGTAATATACTTACACTTCTGAACACAAGCACCATCTTCTGCACTTTTTGGATGAAACCCTGGTGGGCTAAAATACAGCTGAATATATGAAATTGACAGGATCGTGTCACCAAAAAAATTGACTACAGTATAAACAAGGTTCAACACTTGAGCACAGCCAACAGCATTGCCCTAGTGGTAGATTCACAAACAAAAGATAGATTTAAAACGTGCCATATCTTGGGAGTTGCTGACCACAGAATACTGGATTAAAGACGTTTAACCTGTACTATTTCAGGAAGAATGTTACACTTATCTCTTTATTGTACAGTAGAACCAAGGAAGCCTTTGCCAATGGGATTTGTTTGTTTGGGAATTTTTACAACTAAATTTTTCAGTGAGTGTCAATCAGGAAAAGTGGAATGTAAAAGATAATAAGAAATACACAAAACTCCTTCACGCTCTTCTTCAAAACAAATCTTTTCCATGTAGACAAACTATATTTATAAATAACCATGGAGTAAATTCTGTTCAAAATCCCTACAGATTTCAAAAAGACTGCATTCATCTTTATTTTCAGATACCTTTTGTGTGCAAATTAAGTGTAGTTATTTTCAACTAGTATTCTTAAAAATGATATCATAAGTTGGTTTGTATGTTGTCCGAGATTAAAACTAACATAATGGATTTAAAATTCACAAGGGTGAACTCTCAATAAAAGTGGCACAAAGAATAAGTCACATCTGTTCTTATACTTATTGAACCCTCATCATCAAATACATTTTCTGAGTAACCTTCCTAAGTGAACCCTTTGAATCAAAAAAGTTGAATGATGTGTGAAATAACATCCATGTACAATACATTATGATAATGCCCTTTATAAAATAACAAGCTTCATGTATTATGACATGGCAATAAAATTCTGTGTAAAGCATGAAAACCTCTGAAAAAATGGCATAAATTACCTTAACAGATATCAGGAAATTATTGACTCAAATGACAGAAATCTTTGAATCTCTTTTATATACTTAGTGATATTATTTAGTGAGATTATATTTAGTGAGATTATATTTAGTGATTAAAGCTGTAAAGCTTTCTTGACTATGTATAGATAGACACACACAAACACACACACACACACATAAACACATCTTGCTGCTTATAATATCTGTTTCTATTATAATTACAATAATGTGCCTTGAGAAACAATGTTTGAAGCATTGACTCATTTTTCTTTGTCAATTGTTGACATTTAGTGCTTTGAATCTTTGTCCCCTTGAATATTGAGAAATTTATTTATATTTTAAGATTGTTTGGAAATTGAAACTTTCAGCAGTCCCTCCCCTCTTCTTTCCTTACCCACATTTTTATATCCAATTAAAAATACCAATAGATAAAAACAGGTCTGGTTAGTCACTCAGTAGAAACTGCCATGTCTTTTGGCAGCATGCTGTGGTCAGGGTGATTGGAGAAAAGAGTGATCAATGAATGAATTACTTCTCTCACTTTTTGTAGGGTAATGATCAACTAAAAAGTCCAAATTAAAAAACAAAACAGGGTGGATACAGACTAAAGGATTAATTTAATATGAATTTAACTACTCACTGAAACCTATTATTGGGGTGGAGGGGGTTCAAAAAACAAAAATCTTCTTCTGAAGACATAATAAGGAGTAAACGTTTGAATTTTCATCCCTGTAGCTCCATTGGTGTGACGTCTACGTATGATACATATATACATAGATAGCCAGATAGCAAGTCAGCCAGCTAGCCAGACCAACTAAAAAACTGAAGAAGCCTATCTTGACAGTTTTGTTTGCCGGTTCCCAATAAAATGCAAAACAAAGCAGATAAGAAAAAATTGAATAGATGTCTTTCACAGGAGGGGGGAAGCAGTGAAGTTTACAAGAAGCTCATTAGATAAAAAAAAAAAATAGATCAGGAGTAAAAGTAGGCTAAGTGATAAGTTGATTGTTTCTCAAAAGGAATGTATGAAGAGAAAATGTCATCAAACTAGTTGAACTTCTATTCAACCTGATGTAGACTTTCTTTTCGTCTACACATAATGAAGTGACACTTGATTGTTAGCTGTTGATGAGCCTGGAGCACTGACTTGAAAAATACAAGGATTACAGCTTGAAAAAAATAATTTCTCTGACCAAGTTGAGTAGCTATGTAGCAATTAGATTGGATTGGTTTTCAAAATATCTGATCAGACCTGAACTGAAAGTGGTTTAATTGATCAGACATAGATTCTGATTCAGTTTTGAGTCATAGAATATCAAACCTTAAAATTTGAATTTTGAGTTGCTGTAACCTGATTTTATCCAATATAAGATAATTAGTTCATTATGTATGGAATGATTGGACTATTTTTTTCATCTATGTGTTCATTTATTCACAGCATTTCATCCATACACCTTCCAACCTTTGTTGGTTATTGTTGGTTCTAGAATATGGAATCACTAGCCCGAGCACAAGCTTGATTGCACTGGACAAATCACATCCTTTTTGTGTATCTCGGTTGTGTTATCGGGGTATTTCTGAGCTGCCTCCCTTGCATTAGATAATCTGTTTTGCTTCTCTTTGAGAAGTCTTTTATGATGAGAGGCTCCCAGATACCAATACTCTGCTGGGCTAATTGGTTTGACTGAGGAGAGTATGCGCACCGCTTCTTTCAGTTATTATATCTGATAATTGTTTTCCTTTTCAATGATTTATACAACAACACTCAATGAAGGCTGTAGGGTACACAGTCGAGGGAAAATATTCTGACCTTATTGTATATAATAGTTAATTCACCCTGTGTAACAAAATTCAGATAAAAATCAACTAATTCATGTACAGCATTCAGTCGGGGAGATTGGGGCTAGTAGGCCCCCTTTAATACTCAAAGTAACGTGGAGAATATTCTGATAGAGTTAGAGGAACCATTCATGATTCAAGCCAAGGCAACAATATCCTGTCTGAATTGGTGATATCATTAAATGAAAAGCTATTGTAACATAACTTACAGTTTGGCTCATAGCTGACCAAATGACACAGGGACCAACTTTCAATGAGATAAAAATGATTCAAATGAGCGTTGAGCAGTGCAGTTTTTGTATTCTCTTATGCCCCCTCCCCCCATAAAAATAATCCAGAAAATAAGAAATGTTCAGTTGTGGTGTTAATAGTGTCAAGATCTTTGTATAGGGTATATTAATGTTTAGCACTCTGAAGGCAAAGACGAATGAAAAGAAATGAAAATAGAAATGTTTCACTAAATTTCTTTAGACTATGACTTGAGAATAACCAAGCTGCATCATTTCCTTGTGTCCAGGATTTGTGATCAAACAAATACAACCAGAAAATAAACCAGCACCTTGGCAGTCTATGACCAGAAAAATAATAAAAAAAAGGAAACAGAAATCCTCATTACAGTTCATTAAAACTTTTTTATTATCAGCAAATGAAATAAAATATAGCTGCATATTTGACTCTGCAGAACTAAAAGACTCAAAGAACCACTTGTAACATGGCAAAGGGACCAACTTCCCTAAACACAAACATGTTTTTTGGAGAGAGGCTGACAGTTGCCAGTGTCACTAGATTGAACAAAAATGCCATTCTTCAACAATACCTTTGAAAGACAGGTCGGCTCTCAGTTATGTATGCTTGGCTGATAGAACCATTTTTGTTGCTGATCAATTTTGGATGTAATCGAAATTGGTGAGGAAAATTACGTTTGTTTATGATGAAAAAAAGATTATCAGTAATTGTAAACATTAAACTATTGTTAGGACAAATTTTTGGAACTATGATTTCAGTGTATTATCTTTGTATGATTAAAATCAATCCTATTTTTTCAATGCTTAATTTAGTTGTTTTTCTCAATATTTGTACTGGATTTTAACCTGTTGCATTTCAGAAAGAAAATCTCTGTGTTTCACTTGGCCTTTGGATCCTGATTACTAAAATTCAATCTTTATGACCATATTTATATTACCTTTATTATGAGATCAATTCTTGAGAACAATTTTAAAAAATAGTATCCAGTTTAATAATGAACAGTGTGATTTTTTCTACTCTTCTTTCTGTAACAATAGAGTTTTCCACTTGAAGGTAACAATTTTGCTGATAAAAATATCCTCAACCCACCATTTGAAACAAAGGACTCTTCGATTGAAACCAGTTCTGTATTTTTTTTTTCTAGAAAAACACCTTATAGAAATTCAAATTTTTTTCAGGATTAGCACCACTCCATGTATAAAGAAATTTGGTAGAATTGATTTGATGGTAGCTTTTAGAAGCATCACATTTCAAAACTGATTTTACTAGAATGGCAATTTTTCTGAAATTTAGAAATGCTCCATGTATACTTTTTGTGACCAATTTTTTAACCTATGATTAGGGGGTCAAACATTAGATGGGATTTGGTTTTGGAACAGTAAAAAATCAAACCTGCAGTCTCAGGGTATGTTGGCCCTTCCTTCACTCTCAATGATAGATTAAAAAATTGATCTCAAAAAGTCAGCTATTACACTAGTATATATGGTATCTTTTTCATTTAATTCTGTCTTAGCATGACAGCTGCCCTATTATAAACTGTTAGTGGCTGAAAACTTTTAAATCTGCCACATATTCTGATTAAAACTATTTCATCAACATCCGTGGTTGTTCTTTGATTGCAATGTGTGCAAATCTGGCCCTTGTCCAGAACAGGAAACACATGTGTGCTATCTCAAGCTCTCAAGGTATAGCCTTCTAATTGCCTTGGCTAGTTTAATTGGTTGGCCCAGAACAGTCCCTGATTCTGCATCTGATCTTTCCAAACCTTTGGCTATCATCAGGCAAAAGTGAAATGTTGGTTTTATTGATTCAGGGCTGACTCACTTGAAGTTTACCATTTCCAAATGGTGCAAATGTCTTCAACAAGATTTATGAAGGCTACCCTAAAACATTGTTGATAAAGTAGGTTGGGATCCCCCCCCCCCGAATGTATGTTTGAAATAAATGTCCTAAATGGTTTTAGCGCTAACCTGGTTATATATGATTAGTTTATCGCACTAGGGTGGTGTGCTGCCTTTGCTGTGGGAAAAGGATATTTTACAGTTACCTCCCCTGCATAGTAACTATTTTCATTCAGTCGTTATAGATAGTGTTGGTATAGGTATGTACTCTCTGAGTGCTTTATAGTTTATTTTGAGATTTTCATGAGAGCAAGACTAATCATTCAGTGTTAGAACTAGGGGAGCTTTTGCCTTAGTTGGAAAATGATGAGCCAACTATTGGAGTTATTGTTGAAAGTTTAACAATTTGGCTCAATAAATACCAATTTATTTAATAGTAAATTATGTAGGTGTATAAAAATGTCATAATGGATTGAACCCTGGAAAATGAAAATAATGAAAATATTATCCATCTTTGATTCATTTCATGTGGATGTTTCTCCAAAAGGAATGAAACAAAAATTTCTGGCATCCTTTCCGGAACATTTTGGTTATATGGAAGCCACACATCAAAGCAACTAACATAACCAAGCTAGAGCAAATGATTTTCAATGTTTGATTCGGGTATTTTGAGTATGTCACAACTCATAATTCTTATTGCTATCAACCACAGTGCATTGTTTAGCAAAGAATCCTCAGCATAAAACTTCACCAACCATTTTAGTTGCATCTGATTATTCACAGGACCTTCTTTATAAACTACACAAATATATTTTTGTGTTAAAGACCATCAACTAAAAAAATGTCACCAAAACTCTCAACTTAAGTTTCTTCAGATTTTCAATGGGTCTGGCTGGCTATCTATTCATTTTTGTGTTATATGTACAGGCTGCACCAAAGGGGGTTGAAACTTTAAGCATTTAATCCTTATTATGATATAAATGTTTTTTTTTCAAAACAGATTTTTTAGTTGGGGGCAATTTACAATGTAGGTTTGTGCTAAATTAGTTTATGTCAGGCAGCATGTTCATTCTTTGAAAATTCAGACTTTTTTTTAGAGATCACTGTGCAACAAAAGTCAGGGGAGGTAATTTATTCCAATTTTTTAAAATCAATTACCCCTAACATGATATGCTGCCAAAAGATGCGGATCAGATGATGGTTTCTATTGAGTGACAAACCAGACCAGTTTTAGCTGCGTTTTTATCATTTTTCTCTCCTTGTTTGAATTAATGAACAAAAATTGCCTATTTTGAAAGAATTAAAAAGAAATACTCATTGATAGCTGTTACAATACAATCAAATAATAAGTTGTGTCTTTTTGTTTTTCTTTGCAGATGTTTGCAGCATCTTTTCCTCTGGCACCACTAATTGCCCTGTTGACCAATATGTGTGACATCAGGGTTGATGCTAACCGTCTCCTTTGGACGTACAGAAGACCAATGGCTTTCATATCTCAAGATATTGGTTAGTGAAGACTGATACTTAGAAATCTTAGTTTATAAATATTTTGTGAAAGGGTAGTATGGAATTTTTCATTAGATACGATCCCAAATACAAAAATATACCACTTTTAATGAAAGCTTCTAAAGTCAATATTTATTTTTCCTTCCTCATTGATTAAATTTGTGTTTAACGCTTGGTTCGTCTTTTTCTGACTACGCTCTTCATTATCGATGCCTCTAAAGAAGGGTTTCAATTTTGGAATTGATTGTAACTGTTTTAAAAAAAGGATTTGAAAAATCAAAGGAATTAATCAAATTTAGCCACTGTACCTGATCTGCCATTTTGGTTGTACATTTAAACAATTATTTCATACAGATAACTGTTTAAGATGTTGGTACAATGATTCAAGTTGTAATCTTACATGAATGAACAATGCACTGGATAAATATACATTTAGAGTATAATTGAATTTTAGTTGAGATACTGTCTACATCTACTGTCTTGCAATTACTTAAGGTTGGTTTTATGATTTTTATTAGTTATGAAATGAGAGAGTACTTTTGTATTTATTAAAGAAATGATTTTTCCATTTACTTATTCTGACTATAAATAGGCTGGATGAAATCTCTGAAATGTATTCCTTTTCAATGAACCAATGAACTGTTATAATAAATTGTAATTATTTACTTACAATGATTATATTTAATTAACGCTGTTCAAACAATGCATCCAATGAAGAAATAACATCAGATACTTCTGAAATGCATTGAGCTCTTTTGAGCCTTCAGTATTTATTAACCTGGTGGCATGGATTAGAAGAAGAAACAAAAGTTGTTTGAATACAAAACAGTTCTTGTAAAGAATCAGTGTTTGTTTTAGTCTTTTTTCTTTTAACAAGAGAAACCATAATTGTTTTTAGATCTATTTGCATTGTTGTTGATTGGCATTTTTTCATGTTGTGACATGTTGTATTAGGTGAATATTCTCATTGCTTCAAACAGTTCATTTGAAATCTCTGAATCTACCATTTATACTGGACTACAAAATGAATAATTTTCAAAAGTATTTGGAGGGTTTCCTTTTTTTTATACAAAATTTTCACAAAAATCATCATTAACCAAATCACAAAAGCACTTGATAAAAACCAACCACAAGAGCAAGCTGGCTTTAGGAGAAGCTACTCGACCATAGACCACCTGCATTCGATAAATCACCTGAAAGAAGCCGCAGAATACAGGCTACCACTTGCTATAGCATTTATCGATTTCAAAAAGGCCTTTGACTCAGTGGAAATCCCTAAGGTCATGGAGGCCATCACTCTTCAAGGTTTACACCCAGTAAATGTAGAAATGCTGCAACATATATACAGTCACAGTAGCTCCTTTATCATGCTACATGAAGACTCGGAGCCTTTACAGCTCCAAAAGGAGGTGAGACAAGATGATACCAGCTCACCTAAACTCATCACAGCCAGCCTCGAGATGATCTCCAGAAGACTAGACTAGAAGAGTAAAGGAATTCTTAAGAATTCATGGTGAGTATCTGAGCAACCTTAGATTTGCAGACGACATTGCCCTTTTTGTGCAGAACCTACATAACCTCTAACTAATGATAGATGAACTAAATGAAGAGAGCAAGAAGGTCGGCCTACACATGAACTTCAGCAAGACGAAGATCATATGCAAAAACCATGCTGGAAATAAAAACACTAAGATCAAAATTGAGGACACCAAACTGGAGAAAGTAGACCACTACATCTACCTCAGACAACAAATCTCCATGATACCCTCAAAAGGAGAAATCTAGTGAAGAATCACCCTAGGATGGCAAGCCTTTGGCAGAGCAAGCTCAACCTACAAAAACAAGAAGATCCCATTAATCCTAAAAAGAAGGGTGTACAACCAATGCATCCTCCCAATAGTCACTTATAGAGCTGAAACATGGAACAAAACCAAGAGACAGACCTGTAAACTGAGAACCATGCAACATATACATGAAAGAATTATGTTCAACCTCATTTGGAGAGACCACAAGACAGCACAATACATCTGGGAGAAGACAAGAGTCTGGGACATCATAGAATCGATTGAAAAACTCAAATGGCAATGGGCTGGCCATGTCGCGAGAATGGCAGACAACTGATTGACATTGCAACTCACAACATGGATCCCCAGAGATCACATGTGCAACTGAGGCCAGTAGAGTATTAGATGGAGAGACGAGCTAGACACATTCAGAAAGTGCTGGCTCCGCGACACCCACAATAGAGAAATGTGGCAAATCCTGGGGAAGGTCCATGTCCAATGATGGACTTCAAGAGACTGATGATGATGATAATGATGATCAGGAGGAGTTATCCAAGCCCCATAACTGTGCACATCAAACTTTGGTAAATGGCCCCTTAGTCATTATACAAGTGCATTGGACACATGATATTTGCATAGTTTTAAAAAAATGTCAATCACTGTTGAAATTCGTAAAGAATAAATGAAGCTGAAATATTAATAACTTTCATATATTTTGTTTGTATACAACATGAAAATTTGAGAAATTCAAAAAAAATAACAAGATGTCTCAGAATGTAACAAATACAAAACAACATTTTAAAATCATTTTTATCTCATTGTTTTTCTCTTCAACTGTGTTAACTTCCTTAAGGGTTGGATTTACTGCAGTTGGAAGTGAACTAGTTTTGCCTGCCATTGATTGTGAATGAAAAATAAATCTGATATGTTTGAAATAGGATTAAAATTTCTTAATGAAGACTTCTATTTCATCTGAGAACAACACTTTAAAATGCAAGAAATTAGTTGTGAGTGATAGAAGTAAATCTGTCCAATCAATTGAATGAACCCTTTGTAGCTTTATGGAACTCTGAACCAGAAGAATTCTTCATACAGGCCTACATGTAATTTTGTTGATGAAATTGTATTGAATTTCAAGTCTAAAGAGAAAACACTTTTGACATCTAAAGTTTTCCTTTTGTTTGAAAACTGCCTGTCTGAGTTTTAAGGCGTTTTTACTCATGTTTTTAAAACCATTATTTGCTTCATTTTTACTTTCCTATATATTCCAATGGTACATCAACAAAACTCTGCCCCTTTTAGGAAAAATTAATTGGCAGTTTTTCTGCAATTTGCAGACCTCCCAGGATTGTTGTTGGGTGTATAACATTGTAAAATAAACAATTTGTTGTGTATTTAGATTCGCTTTTCCCTTGGTTAAATTACTGGATTTTGCAGATGCCAGACGAGTTAAGGTCCTCAGGTTAATGTGTATGAAGTTTTATACAGAGTTTTAGCTTGATAATCAAGTCAGGAAATTCACAATGAATTATTTCTGAAATCAAAGAATCAGAATAGAATAAACTCTTTTACTGGTTACTTAAGCATCTTCAGGATTCTGTTACAAAGATAAAAAAACTGGATAATATTGACATTTTTTTCTTAATCATTTTTTCTTTAATTACCAGTAAATAACTGAAATCGTATTTGTTCTTGTAATCTAAATAAATTATAAAACTGAATGAATAAATATAAGTATATTTTGTCTTTGTGTGTATGTAAGCGTTTGGGCATGTTAGGGTTGTGAGGGAATATGCATGCCTGGAATCAATTTTAACCAAATGTTTTGCACAAATTTCTTGAATAAGTAAATTCCAAAAGTTTAAATAAAAAAAACCCTAAAAACCCAAACATGCATAATATAATAAATAATAAAGAATGTTAAAAGTCAAAGTCAAAAGTCAAAAGAGAAAAGTTATGAACCATTATTTTGATACTTGATAATTAATCAAAAAGAAGTTAAAGTAAAAAATGCAACTAAGGTTGTTGCCATTCAGAGTTTTTAGCTATGGTTTGAGATTGGTAAATCACTTAATCATGTTAACAGGAAGATTTAGTGAAAAATTGGTATGTCAACACCGCCTTCAGACACTTTCTAAAATCAGAAAATTCGTGGTTTATTTTTATGGTAAGAAATAGTAAACATTTTTTTTATAAAATATGGCTTCATCTTAGAAATATTATGGAATAAGCAGCAGAGTGTTGGAAGTGTGGGGTATAGAAATCAGCTGCATGGAAGTCGAGTTTGAGGCACGGCTGCTTATGTTCACTAATGGAAAGGCATGAATCCACTTCTCCTCCAGCTATAATTAAATAGCTGGGCAGTTGGAGCTCTCTTGCAATCTATATTGGAGTTGGGGCTAGCAATTCAACCCCATAAAACCTATTAGCTATCAAAACCGCAATGCAGTAATATGCTCCACAAGGAGAGTAGGGGAAAAAATGTGTTTAAAGACTGAAATACTTGAAACATCAAAAGTTTTGACACAAATACGTTAATAGTCTAAAAAGGAAAAGGAACTTCAAATCATAATTTTTATCTGATTTCAAAATTTCGGCAAATCAAAGTTTATCTGAATGAGTCTGACCAGAAAGTTATTAAAGAAAATGAGCATCATGTCTTGAAAACAAAGAATAATTCAAAAAGTTGACTTCAATGATAGAACTTCAAATGATAACTTCAATAAAAGCAGGTTGAAGAATTGACCAGCAAAAATATTATAATGTTGAGAATGAATAAAAAATTAGGACACAAATCAGAAGAAAGAGCTTAAACTGATCCTTAAGATATGGCAATAAATTTGGTTTGATTTTCATGTTTTAATAATCAAACTAGTCTGACAATACTGCTGAATATCTATAAACCAACAATAGATGTGAATAAAAGGTTGTCTGAAAGTATCCAGCCAGTGAAAAAATAGCCTACTTAGGACAACAGCATCTTATTCTATCTTTCCCCTTTGGGACCTCACATACTTATCCTAGTCTCAAAACAGTCTGTAAAGTCCTTTTTCAAGATTGGCATCAGGTGCCTTGTCATCTTTTTCTAAATCTTGTTAGGAAAAGCCAGTCACAGAGAGACTAATATAGATTGTAAGGGGGAATAACAGACATGGGTGGTACAATGTTTTGCCACAAAAACTTTAATGCATATTTGCTGATCTACTTATCTCATTGTTGACTGAATAAACCAATGGGAGAGTATATTTTCAGGCATGCGCAATAAACTCTTTTCTGATTGGGTGTCAAATTACATCAAGATCACTCAACTGGTTCTCTAAATGGCTGAATACTTTTTGGATAGACTCATACATCTTTATTTCATGTTAGGTCTTTGATGTTAAATTGATGTTTTGTATTTTTTTCTAATTCAAGGGATGTGGAGAGCCATTTTACACTTCCTAAATGTTGCTGGTGTAATAAGCAATGCATTCCTCATTGCCTTCACGTCACGGTGGTCAGTGAACTTTTCCCTTGTTAAAAGACTTTGGATTGTCATTGGTTTTGAGGTAAGATTATTAAGAGGGAAGACATTTTTGTTTTCAGCTCCAAATTGACATTTATGTTAATCATAGTTGGGAAGAATTTTCAATAACCTAATTTTTCATTGAATCTGGTTTAGTCAGACTATTTTCCTTGTCTTTGTTGTTCTTTTTTTTTTCTCAATATTTTGGATGTGTACTCTGTGGCCTTCTTCATATGTTGCTCATTAACAAAGATAATTAAGATGGATAGAATTAACAGATAATACCCAAAGAAAGCTGGAGGGTATATGCTCTGAAATTTTGTGAAAAAAAGAGAAAAAAGTCCAGGCAAACCACATCCAACAATTGAACACAGTATCCAACAAAATTCAGACAAGAAATCTAATTATGATTGGTTATTTTTCTGTGTTTCTTTTGATGCTGGCAATCGAAAAAATAATTTTAATCATCCTAATTATCTTCACAAGTAAATTAGTAAATTTTGGTCAATCAACTTTGTGCAAAATGTATAAGTGGTATTTCTATTGAAGATATTTATATCATAAAGTATCAAAGGAATATATATTTATTTCAGCAATTTTTTCAATCACAAAAACTTATTCAAAAATTCTACTTTGATTTTCTATGGAAACATTTTAAACCTTTAACATCTTGTTAGTCACTCAATAGAAACCATCATATGACCAACAACTTTTGGCAGTATGCCTCGTTTGGGGTGATCAATTAAAAGGTGGGAAAAGTGATGACCAGTGGATAAGTTATTTCTGAACTTTTGTTGGGCAGTGATCACTAAAATGTCTTAATTTAAAAAAAAAAACAAATGTGAATGGTATGGGACACAAACCAAAAAAGCAATTTAGCATTGTTTCACATTGCAAATTAACCCCCCTCCACTATTGGGGAGGATTTCTAAAAACACAGGAAAGATATTTTCTATTAATATAATTAGGAGTAGATGTTCAAATTTTCAGCCCTCTTGCTGAATAGGTACAGCCTTTACATGTGATACATACATACAAACATATATATATATATATATATATATATATATATATATATATATATATATATATATATATATATGTATATATATATATGTATATATATGTATATATATGTATAAATATATATATATATGTATATATATATATATATATATATATATATATATATATATATATATATATATATATATATATATATATATATATATATATATATATATATATATATATATAGCCAGCCAGCCAGCCAGATAGACCAACTTAAAAGAAAGGAGAAACCCAAGTTGACAGTTTTGGTTGATGGTTTCTAATATCAGACATTTTGATTATCAAATTTAAAGAAATAAAATCCTGTAGATATTCTTAGAATATCTGTTAGAATGTCTGTTAAATAAATGCTTCTTTTCAGCACCATTTTAGATTTATAGCGGTGACACATTTACTTGACTTTTTATTAATAGATATTGATAATATGAACCTAAATAGGAGAAAGAAATCTGGAAAAATGTTTGAAAAATTCTGTCTTGACTAAAGCTACTCACTCAGACTCAGTTGCTCCAGCAACACGAGAGGCAGTCGAGACACTTTATTGTGTACGGTCCTTAGCCAGTCTGCTGGTGTCATTCCATCATATACTGGATGGTCAGATGTCCCTCTGCACAATTTGTTGCCAGCTTATCTTAAGCTGCTTTCTCTTTCTCTGGCCTGTTGGCATCTATTTAACAACTTGATTTGTAGGTCTTGTTAGTGAGATTTTCCAACCCATGCCTGAACCAATGAAGATGCTGTCTGCAAATGGTAATTGATACAAGGAGCTGGTGTGATCTGTCCCTAACTTATTCCAAGTAAAAAAAAAATATCTGTAAGCAACATACACGTCTTGGTACAGTTTGTAATATAGAAATAAGAAACAAATCAAGTTTTAGTCCATTAGTTATTACGAAGTTGTCCATAATTCTTCGTAAGATTTAAGATAGTCTGAAATGTAATTCTTCCTCAAATACCTTTCTGATAAATCTGTAAAGGCAAGATAAATATTTACTTTTGATAAAGTCAATCCCATTTAGCATTTGGGTTTCTCTAAACATGTACTCAACAATCTAAGGAGCCTTTATTACAAAGCACACAATAGCATGCCGAAAGCTCATTTTAAAAAAATGTTTGTCTTACAAAATATAAAGCCTCATTGCGTCTTTCAAAACACTTTAGCATACAATGTAGAGTAAAGTTTTTCCATTGATTTTTTCTGTTTGTTGAATAATGAAAAGAACTTTTTTCTTTTCTTGAAATTGAATTGTATGGAATCAGGATTGTTGTGAACTTGAGTTAGGGATCTAATTTTGAAAGGCATTGAGGAAATGCTCAGTTAATAGAACATAGATGGATCATAGAGCTTGAGCCTGAGTGTCATTGAAGTAATTAAAAGTGTGATGATATGGAACTTAAAGAGGGTCACTGTGAGATATTTATCACCCAGAATGTCATGCGTAAAAAGATATCTTTGGCTGAAAGAATGTTGGGAAGAACATCCACATTACAAGTAACTAAGACTGAAGAAGTAACTTATCCATTGATCAAACCATTTTCCAATCTTATTAATTGATCAACCTCAACATGGTATACTGCCAAAAGCCAGCAGTCACATGTTAGTTTCTATCGAGTGACTAACCTGACCTGTATGAATTTTAGATTATCAATCTTTGATTTTAAGTAATGAAAGTGACTATCATTGTATTGTATGAATAAATACATTGAGCATAAATGGTTAAAAGCATATTAGTTCCATTTTTTTTACATTTTCTCCTGATTTTGAGTCACTGTGGCCCCATAAATGGCTGACTAACCAACTGAGTGGGTTTCATATTCTCCTCCCTTTGCTTGTCTGAGTGTCCCTGTCTCTTAATGCTCCTGATCACACTTTGGGGGGTAGATCCTTGAAGTTAAATTTGTATGAGTACACCTTTGGGCACAATCTAAAAACGCTTTTTGTTTTTTCAAAAATGTCTTCTTTTTTTTTTATCTCTAGAGTCATTTTGGGACCAACAATGCCCAAATCTTGTACTAGTATTTTTTAGATAATTTTAGATAGAAGATGTATTTTTTTCGATAATTTTAGATAATTTTTCGGATAATTAGTTCTGGTACATATGTGAGCTATGGTGATTCATTTATACAAGGTGCAGATATATCTTATCATTTTAATGTCAATGTACATCCATAGTGTAAAACTGTAGCTTTTGTTCATTTTATCCTAAGAACAGTAAAAATAGCTACCATCAAATTTACTTCTGATAAAGTTAGTAAAATGGTTATAATGTAAATTTTGTGTAATTTATACGTACATTCAAGGCTGTCTGGGCAAATAACAAAAAAACTTCAACAGCCATCATTCTATAAGTAGTTAAATTGGTTTTGTTTGCAATGAATCAAGTCTGCCCACCAACAACCTAATTTTCTTTTGACTTTTTTATCTCTGCTTTTTTATTGTCATTGGTCACTATCATCAAGTAGGTCTGGTTAGTCACTTAATAGAAACTACCACACGACAAATGTCTATCGGCAGCATGCCTTTTTGGGGATGATCAATTGAAAAAATGGAAAAAGGGGTGATCAATGAAGAGGTTACTTCACTTGCCTTTTGATCACTAAAAAATTTGAATTTTCAAAAAATAAGTGTGAATATTGCTTGATACGAACTAAATGACCAGTTAAACTTGAACTTACATTCAAAATCGAGTCCCTGTCTGGAAAATTTTTCTGGGGTAATTTTTGAAAAAATAGAATAAAACAAAATATTTTTTCTTTGCATTAATGGTTAAATTTTCAGCCCTCTAGCTCTATTGTTCAATGCAGGATGCCTGAAAAGCTTGCCAACCAGCGTTTACTTCAAAAAACCTGCTGAAGATTTTAGGGATTGGCTCATTGTTGTACATGAAAGAGCCTTTCTGTTTTTTCTGCAAGAGTCTTTGATTAATTTGAAACATGAGGAATTCGAAACAAATGCAAGATTTGAACTCTCAAACAAAAATTAATTCCTTTTTCAAAATATTTCTTCTTCAAGTTTTTTTTTGTTTGTTTTACTTCAGTTGATTCAAATAAAATGAAGAGCTGAAAAGCCTACGTGAAAGAATTAGTCTTTTGTTTCTGATTTTCACTGGAACAGATAATTCTGAACAAAGTCAAGTGTGGGTGTGAGTGGCCAAGAGTTCAACAAAATGGAGAATGGGATTAGTGAGATGAGTTTATACCAGTTGCAGGGCAACCTTTTCCATCTAACAGGCCACATATGGTACTTTTCATCTTCAACCAGGCCACATATTCGCCCAGAAAATGTTGCAGAAAGTGTACTTAAGTTCTATTTTAGACTAACATATGAATTACAATTATTATATCATTGATATATGAAGCTAAAACAATAGTAATTTTATGATAGGAATTATGAAATCGACTTTCTGAGAAAAATGATATAAAATTTAAAGTAAATGCTTAGATTGGTGGTGGGCCACAATAAATGTTGTCATGGACCAAATCTGGGCTGGGGGCCCATGGTTGCCCATGTGTGTCTTATGCTTACTGGGGGAAGGCTGATGCCCAACAAGGACTAGGCTAATGAAAAAAAAGAGGAAAAGTACAACAGATCCTTTCTTATTCTATCAGCTTCTTTTGGAATTTTCCTGGAGACTTTCCCACCCAATGTACATCAACGTCTGATCCAAGCATCCAACATCTTTTTACATTCTCATTTTAATCATCAATTAATCTTAAAAATCTGTTGCTATTTACAAGGTATCTGATGTCACTAATGTGGATAAAGCTGTGATATAAATTGACTTCTTTTGGATTATATGCTGAGTTGATGTTTTTGTGAGTTAATTCCCTTGGGCTTGTAGAATTATATACATGCTCGTAAAATTCTTTCTATTAATCTGTGCTGAGAGTTTAAATAGGTTACAAATAAACAATAGCCATGAGCAGAATGAAATGAGAGTACTTTCTTCTGAAGGGCATGTTCCTTAAATAACTTCCAGACATCTTGTTTGTCCTTTTTTCTTAAATCAATAGGGGCATGAGCAGGGGTGTAATATGCTTATTGTTTACTCTGCATTTCTTATTCATTTTAGTCATTTCAAGGTTTTGGATAAAACATTGCATAATGTAAAGCTAAATTTATATCTGGAAAAAATTGCATTTTGTACTTAGTTGAAAAAATGTATTTTTCCATCACTTGTTATTTTCATAGTTTACTGTTTGTGTAAACAGTGTAAGTGTGGGTATGTACTGGGGTGCTGGCGGCCGAACGTTCGAAAGCACAGAGAATGGAATCAGTGAACAGAGTTCAAACTCTACCTGAGACAGTTTGATTTCACTTCACATTAATACCCTTAAGAAAAGCATGAATTCATCTTTTCTCTAACCAGATATGGGTAAATAGCAGGGCAGATTAAGCTCTTTCGCCATGGTTGGCAATCAGCCTTTGGATTCCAAACCAAGGAGTAGGAACTCCTTTATGGTGACTAGATGCCCACAGACTTCCTTCTGGCAACTCCTGCGGCCATACTGATGTCAAATGTATTGCTTGACTTACGTTTGGGCTACATCATTGAAGTCGAGGTGGGGGGGGGGTGATTCTGTTGACTGGACATCCCAGAATCCTCATACCCATGTAATTAGCCAGATAAAGGAAAGAATTGCACAACATCAAGAATGTCAATTTAAACTGAAACAGGTCTGGTTAGTTACTAAAAAAAACTTTCAACATCTTTTGTCAGCATTCTATGTTGGGAGTGATCAATCAAAAAATTGGAATTTAGGGTGAACAATAAATAAGTTATCTCTGTCACCTTTTGTTCGATCACTCAAAAGGTTGAATTTCCAAGAAACAAACAGGCTCAAACTAGTGACCAATAAATTGAAACCCCAACTAAAAATCTATTTTGGGAGCAAATTTGAAAAAAACAGAATAATTTCTTTCTAGGCATAATAAGGATTTTATGTTTATATTTTCAATCCTCTAGCCCCATTGGTGTGGAATGTATGCACGATACATACATACATATACATGTACATACCTAACAAACAAGCCAGACAGCCATATAAACCAACTTGAAAACTGAAGAAACCTATGTTGAAGGTTTCTAACAGTAAAAATTTTTACTTGAAATAAAGAAATGTAAAATCCATCCATTTTGAGATGGAACGATAACTCAGAGTGCAAGATACTCTGGGTTGGTGGTACTGATGCTTCAGCCCTGAAACCATGCCTGACCCCAGTGTCTTCAGGCTTTCTTGGGGGCACAGCTGTTGTTTTTTTGCAGCAGCTTGTATATGAAATGATGTCATAATTTTTGCTTTCACAGGTGTATGGATTGACTGGGGATCTTTATAGATGATTTATTCAGGGTTCATTATGGAAAGGAAGCTTCCAAGATGAAGATATCAGTTTTTCATGCAGCCAATGTTTTCTCTTCTTTTGTTTGGTTTCTAGGTTCTCAGATGCTGGTTGATGTTTTAAGAAATAAACATGTCAGAATCTATACTATAAACTGTTAGCATAATGTGATGTTTTGCTTGTGAGGTAATATAAACCAATAAGGCAGTGCGTCTGGTCAATTCAGAGCTTTCAACACAATCTGATTTTAGAAAAATGATTTTTTTTGTCATGGGGATATTTTAGGGAGTTAAGTAATAGAAAATGAGAGAGGAAGAGAGAAAAAGGAAAGAAAAAAATGAGAGAGAGTGATTGAAAGTGTGAAAGTGAGAGAAAGAAGCATGGAGAAAGAGGAAGAGACAGAGAGGAAAAAGAAAGCGAGAGAGTAGAATGTTGAAAGAGAAATCAAGTGAGAGAAAATGTAGTAGTGAGACAAACATCAAGAAACAGCAATATATATATATATATATATATATATATATATATATATATATATATATATATATATATATATATATATATATATATATATATATATATATATTCATATATATATATATATATATATATATATATATATATATATATATTTATATGTATATATTTATATATATTTATATATATATATATATATATATGTATATATGTATATGTATATATGTATATGTATATATATATATATGTATATATGTGTATATATATATATATATTTATATACATATATATTTATATATATATGTATATATATGTATATATGTATATATGTATATATATATATGCATATATATATATGTATATATGTATATATGTATATATGTATATATATATATATATATGCATATATATATATATATATATATATATATATATATATTTATATAGTGAGTGTATGTGAGAAAGAGATGGGAAGAGAGAGAAGGAAAGATTGAGGAAAATATAAAGAAATATTGGTGTTGAAAGTGAGAGAAAGGAAGAGAGAGCAAGATGGGCAAAAGCAAATGATAAAAAGAAAAAGAAAGAAGGAAACTCTATGAGGAAAAGATAGGAAAATGGAGGAAATCAAAAAGAGAAAGAGAGAGAGAGAGAGAGAAAGAGAGAGAGAAAGAGAAAGAGAGAAGGAAAGTAAATGAATAAATGATTTGTATAATAGTTACTGAACTGGATCAACCAAAGTTATAGATAAGTGAAAATGAAGATCTACAAAACAACAATTGAGTCTATATATATAACTGAGAAGTGTCCGTCTGTCTGTCAGTCTGCTTATATGTCATCCTATGAATACCATCTAAATATAGCTACAGCTCAACCAATCTGGTATTCATACTCAATGAACCTAGGGAAAGGTTTTAAAATAAAATGTTTGGAGAAAAAGTTGTTTTTAAAGTTTTAGAGGAAAGTTCTATCTACTATGTAATTATGATGCTGAACTGGACTGTTACTTTCTGTTCAACATATGTGTATACATATCTTGTTATTTTATATGTTTATAAATTGGGTCAAAAGTGAGGGGAATTTTTTTCCCCTTTTAGAAGTGAAAATGGAAGGAAATTTTTTTCCTCATCAAGGGGTCAAAAGAAAATGAAAACTTTTTCCCTTTCAAGGGATTAAACACAAAGAGAAACCTCTATCCCCTTTAAGGGGTAAAAAGTGTTGGAAACTTTTTCCCCCATCATGGGGTCAAAAGTGAAAGGATACTTTTCCCCTTTTAAGGGGTAAAAAGTAAAGAGAAACTTCTCCCCTTTGAGCAATCAGAATCAGAGAGAAACTTTTTCTACTTGTCCAGAAGCTTTAGTCTTTTTTTTCACTCCTTGAATATTTAACCCAGCGTAGATGGACAGACAACGAATGAACAAAAATGATAATTTGGTGTTATTTGGGCCTTTGCATTTCTAGCAATTGTTTAGCTCAATGGTAAGAGAAACATTAAGTTGAAACGGCTACCTTATTGGTTGCAGGTTTGATTTCTACAGCAGCCCAATTTTCTTTAATCATTAATTCTATAATGTATAGGCTAAGTGATACATTAACCATGTAATGATAGAAGATCATTTCAAATAAATGTTTCTATATAATATAATGCAATTTATAATCATTCTGTTGGATTGTACATATCTATTTCTTGATACTTATGTATATATATATATGTATATATATTAGAAACCATCAACCAAAACTGTCAACATAGGTTTCTTCAGTTTTCAAGTTGTTCTTGCAGGCTGGCTATTTATATATATATCATGTGTACAGGCAGCATCAATGAAGCTAGAGGGCTGAAGATTTGAACATTTACTCCTGCGTCTAGAAAAAACTTGAAAAAAATTTCCCCTAAATATGTTTTTGGTAGAGAGTTCAATGATGTAAGTGTATACTAGTTTATTGGTCCCCGGTATTCATACAAAGGCAAGAAAAGTAATTTCTCCATTGATCACCCCTTTTTCCACTTTCTTTTTTATTCATTATTCCCAACATGGCATGGTGCCAAAAGACGTTGGTCACTTGACCGTTTCTAATAAATGACCAAATAGACTTGTATATAGATAAGCATTTAATTGGAACTAAGTACCCAATCAACCTAACAATGAACTGCTACAACCTCCAAATGTATGAGGATGTCTGTTGGTGAAAGAAGAAGACCAAAATAAAATAAAAAAATTATATAGAATTTACTTTAAATCGACATATGATCGAGAAATCTTATCAATCACCTACAGCAGGCTAGTTTAAACACTGTTGCTGGCTTCAGGTTATTCATATGTTCTGAAATTCATATCAATCTATCTATTTGGACTTTGCCCAGCCTTGCCCTTCGTAGTAGAAACTTGAAATTTTGCACACACACTCCTTTCAATGTGTTGGGAAAAAAAGGATTTTTGTTTTTTGAAAATTCACCTCCAAGATAAGTTTTAGTGGTAGGTCAAATATGCAATGTAAGTTTATGCTAAATTGATCACAAGTGTGCTAGCTTGTTGTTTTGAAAATTCCGACCTTTTATTGGTGATGACAGCCCCACAAAAGTTGGAAGAAGTAACTTATTTTTTGATTATCCCTTTTCCAACTTTTTAGATATTCAACCCCAACACAGCATACATTGGTGGTGATGATTCATAATTTCCTTTGGAATGCTAGTTTATTCATTTTTGTGATATGAAGTATAAATGTTTTGAGGTAAAAAACAAACAAACAGAATAGAGATATTCTTCAGACAAAAAGTCCAGACACAGTGCTTGTTGCAATCAAAAATTCTAAAGAAATGTCTTTGAAAAATTGATTCAGCAAACTTGTATGATTTGTGTGACTAAATACGCAGTTAACACCAGAATATTTGCAACTATTTTCATAAGAGAAAAACTGAAAATTGTTTCCTCTTTTGCAGCATGTAGTTTTTGCAGTGAAATTGTTCATTGAATTTTTCATTCCTGACACTCCAGCTTATGTGAAACTTTCCATCCGGCAGGTATGCTATTCTATCAGTTTTCTTTTTTTACTCTCTCTATGAATCTTAATGATGCCAACAAGTTTAGTGAGTGTTATCTTCATCAGTTTTTGTTAGATGAAGCATTGTCAAACATCAATTTTCAACTGGTATTTTCTTTCATTTTAATTTACATTGGTTTAAATACTGTTGCTGGGTTTAGTTTTAGTTGCTTTTTATCTCAACTTCTCAGACTATCAGTCTATGGCAATTAGTGAACAGGGATGAAAATAGAGGATGAGCTCCAAGTGAAACTAGAACAATGCAGTAAATGTTATCATTTATTTACAGTGTCGATCTAAATGCAATGAATGTTACAAAGGCTGGACCTCTTCAGAACCTTGTGATTCAGTGATATCTCTTTTACTAGATTTTAAATCTATTGAGCTTTTTCTTTTCGTTTCTCAATTTGTCCATGAGCCATTGCTTTGATGATGGTTATCATAAGCGTACAAATAAAAATTCATGTAATATCAAGAGAAAAATTGCCCAAAATGATATATTGTTTAAGAGGTGATTTAAGAAGAGTTCAACCCCTAAGTTAACAACATTTTAATGACATCAGGTGAGTTCAAATGATCAAGGATTTTCATCTTCGTCAAAAATAACAAAATTTTTTAACATTTAGAGTAAATCTCTACATTTCTCTCATTCTTCCAAAACATTTGTATCCGAACATGACTTTTTTCAGATTGGTTCACACACACACACACACACACACACACACACACACACACACATACATATTTACATACCAATCTGAAAAGCAGTTCAAGTACAAATCAATCAGTTTTAAACATATCTATGTACTTAATCTGTGTGTTTTAGTTTTGTGAGCACTGAGTACATTTGGGACTTTTCAAATAATTTGCCCCCAAAATTCAATAAAATCATTCACTTGGAAAATTGTTTCACACCAATGGGAAAATATTTGCTAAAAATTTTTTTCCACAAGATAAACTTCTACAAGAATGCAAACATTGATTTTTTTCTCTTGCTTCTTATTTCTATAACAAGTACTTACCAATTATGTCAATGGGTATATCTTTGTACCCTTTTCAATATAGCCCCACCCCAAATACCAAAATGGTACTTTCCTTTTCTTCCCTTCTCGCACCCTTACAGAACCTGTATGGGCAGCTGGTGTTCTGGCTTGTGTGCCTGGCCCTGATTTCATTCTGAAGCTTGTGCCCTGGCCACTCCTTTTTGGCAACCACGTTCTCACCTGCTGCTTTGTTTTGTACTGTTTGGTGGTCTTTCAGTTCTTGGCCCATCCAATTTAGGGGTGAACTATTCAAAATATTTGCACTGATTTAGAGCTGGAGAACTGGCTTTGAGCTGAGAAAAGGTAGAGAAAGAGAAAGCATGATAAAAAACTAAATATAAATATATATATATATATATATATATATATATATATATATATATATATATATATATATATATATATATATATATATACATATGTATGCATGCATTTAACCAATATAAGAAAAAAAGACTAGTTTTGTAAACTAAAAATATAAACCTTCTAAGAAAACTGAAGATGAAAAGAAAAAGAAAAAAGCTAGAAAACAGAGAAGAGAAAGAAAGAAACTGAAAAAAGAAAGGAACTGAAGAGAGAGAGAGAGAGAGAGAGAGAGAGAGAGAGAGAGAGAGAGAGAGAGAGAGAGAGATGACATTAAAAGACAAAAAAATGAAAAAAAATTTGCATTGGTTGTTGATTTTCTCTTGGAGTTTTGTGATCATGAGTTTGATGAAACCTTTCTGGGTAAATACATTTTGCTTGGCCCTGTCAATGTAGAGTTGGGTAGTTTTGGTGATTTCAGAATACTTATGGCCTGGCCAACACTCTTTGTCTGATGTGCACAGAGATTTCCAACCGTCTCTGGAAGCACTTAAAATCAAGAGTAAAAATGGAACTTTATGATGGACGTTCTCGGCTTGCTTGTTGCATGAATGCACTCCGCAGAATTCTTCAATTGAAGAGGTTTTTATCTTGTCTACCAGCATATTTTTGCACAGAGATCCCATAAATTCAGTTATATTAAATTAAAAATAACAAATCTATCCACTACTCATACTGAATATTCCAACCTAATGATTAATTTTGCTAAGTAAATTATGTTTTATGAAATGTAATAAAAGTTATAATAAAATTAGATAATTCTAATTGAATTGTATAAGCCACCATGGAATTCCCACCAATATTGATGTTTAGAATGAATGAGAAGAAACTTAGAAAGATGAATAAAAAAATATGGACAGATTGAATTGTTTGCAGAAAGGCTATTGATTTGGATCAGTGAACAGAGCTAAAAGCATATTTGGGAGAGCTAAAAGTTTGGCTCCTACACTACCTCCTTTTGCAGATTAGATCTGGCCTTTTCTAGTTTTCTTTACGTATGGTGCTGCAGGAGCATTCTACATGCTTCATGATGTAAAAGAAACTTTCTGTGACAAAGACAATGATGAAAGGAGCGACAAATTTGATAGGTGCCCTGCCCCCAAAGTGTGTGAACATATTTTGTCAAACTCAATGACCTCAGGTGTTAGGGTTGACCATTTCTTGTTCAGTTCATTTTTTGTTTGATCAACTCTTTCCTTGTGTTCTATCTGTGGTTTCTATTATGAGAGTTAAAGGAGAAATTTTATTCTCTAAACTTGGTGAAAACTTACAAGATTGTGAAAGCAACATCAGCAACACAAAGAAGTTCAATTGTTGAAACAAATATCAGAATGTTAATAACTTGTCTTCAAGTTGTAGATAATATAAAATGGCATCACATTTATTTTTTCATGAATTGATATGATGTACTTGAGGAAAATATCAATCAGAAAAATCTCAGGAATGTTAACCTTATTATCCATTTATCTTCTTTTAAATAATTAATAATTGATGAAGACAACATGGTTTGGTATTTGGAAGCATTGTTAATAAATAGAAATGAAAAATGAATCTGAAACAATGGGGTTTTTGTATTTCAGAATAAATTTAAGATTGCAGAACGATTGAAAACTGAGACGAAAGATTATCGAAACATTATTCCTGAAGATGCTCCAGTGACTTGGTAAGAGTTTTCCTGATTCTTAGTTGCTTATCTAAAGAAAATTATCTTATGATGATGATTTGTTAAAGAATGGATTTTACTTATTGATTGCCTATCAAAATGTCATCATGTTATCTGAAGATTTTACAAATGTATTTTGAGTTCTTGCTGAAACACAGCAGCAGCAACAACGACAATGGAAATAATGAAAACAACAACAACAACAACAACAACAACAACAACAATAATAAAAATAATAATAATAATAATAATAATAATTATTAAAAAAAAAAAGAAAAGATCTGTACCTCACATAAATGAATCACTGTAGCTTGCACGCATACCAGGACTAAATACATGAAATTATCAAAAAAAACTTTTATTCAAAAATCATCTCTACAAAAAAAAAAGATCTTTTATCTAAAATTATCTAAAAATACCTGCACAAGATTTGAGCATTGTTAGTCCAAAATGACAAACACAGCTGTAATGAATAGAGAATAGGTCAGTAAAAATGTTGTCTTGACAACTTCAAGAACTTGGAGAAAAGATTTGTCCGAACAAAATTTGGAATGTCAATGGCTCTTCTCCAAGTTATAGACAACATGATTCTATGCCTCATCGGAATCTGAAGATGGATTTGAGACCAAATGTATCCAGAAGAAAGGATCACTTTATAAAAAGTCAAATAAAAAAAGTATGTTAATCTAATTCTCAATTATTATATTCTGTCTCTTTTGTTTTTTGGTAAAAGTACTCCCCCTTAGTTACTGTTGCTTTGGATGTCTTAAAATCTAAACTGATTAGTCATTTATCAGCCAGTGATACATATTTTCATGGGATTTCTACACGTCTCAAATGTTGTTGGAAATCTGTGCAGACTACTTCTAATGAAAACGTCAAAAAAAGATTTTAGGATATTTTTCTTACCATGATTTTTGCAAAGTATAAAAAGGCATAAAAAGCTTTAAGGTTAAAAGCTGTGTGTTCCTCTGGTATGAGTTAAATAAAATAATATAAACATCAACCTATCAACTGCAGATGACTGAAAATTCAGTCATTGCAGTTTTATGGCTGAACTGCGAATGACTAAGATTTCCACAGGAAGTTATGGACAGCTTTTTCAGCTTGTTTCTATGTTTTGTAACTGTAAGTGGAAAGGTCCATTGTTTCCAAAGGAAACCAACTGTACTGCTTATTTTGCACCACCTTTTATAATCAAAGTTACGACTGTATTCAGAACACTGCAACTAAGCTACTCCTGCCATTTGTGGGTTAAATGCCTGATTATTCTGATCAGAAGTAGAACAATATAGTGAGAATATTTCTTCTATTCCATTCCTGTGGATTCTTTATTTAAGATGCACATGTTTTCCATTAAGTCAATGTACTTCAAATTTGACTCAACCAATTACTCAAGTGAATATCTCTCTGGTTCAAACATAAATTGAAAGCTTTCTCACCCTTCAACAAATTGCATCCTGGTGGGAGATCCATTGTATAATTTGATTTATCAACCAGAAGAAAGTTTGTTCTTTATTAAGTCTAAATTCCTATTTCTCTCCTGTCCTGCTTTCATTTCTTTGTTTACAAACATAAAGACCATCAGTGATTACTAATAAATCACCTAACTATAATTCATCAAATGTCTATCATTGCATAACTCAAGGTTGCCTACAGCTATGGCCACCATATTTTTTGTTGTTATTAATGGGATACAAGAACATATCTTTTGCTTATTTGTAAATTCCAAAACCTTTAGAGTTTTTAGTGAAGGTTTGATTTACAATGTAAGTATAATGCTAAACTGACCATTACTTTTAGTCTGTCAGGTTAACTAAACTGAATATATATCTTTTTGTTTAACTGTATAAAGTAGACATCAAACTAGAAATCCCACGAAGAGGTTTGGACATTGTGGCTAGTAACATAATACTATTGCTTGACTAATGCATGTCATAAAGTCTGTGGTGGTAGTATACTCAGTGGCATGTATGAGGTATGGCAAGTATGGTACGTGCCCTGGGCACCATTTCAAGGGGGTACCACTGAGCAGTTTCCATCAAAGTCAGTCAAGCCATCCTTGTATAGTGAAGAATGAATTTTCCTTCAGGTGTTTAGAAATGAAAGTGCCTTACCCAATCTTTAACTTATCATTAAGATATTAATGCTAACCCCAGGAGTTTCAATTGCCAGTTGGAAAGGATAATTCAGCAACTTATAACTAATATTTCCATGTATGCAAGCCTCAATGAGCAAAGGCAGACTCTGTGATTATGCATTGCTGAGTGTAGAAAGAGAAGAAACTAAAAAATGACTTTGAGCACATCATAGACAAAGTTGCATCAGCAAAAGCAAGGAAGGTATTTTTGCGATCTCCATTAAGTGCCATAATGTGTTAATCAAAAGAAGTTGTGGCAAAGTTATCCAAAAGATGGTTGTCTCCATGTCAGATGTCTGGACAGGGCGCTATTCCAGTGTTTGCCATAGGTGCTATTTTCTCAGTATACTTCCATATTTTCTATTTTACAGGACTCTTTGGTCAGTATTCCAATATACATCATAGATGGTAAAAAAGAATTAAAACATTAGGCTGATAGACCAGTTGTCCCTATACTAGTGCACTGTTGATTCATTTTAGCTACTAATTCTAGCATGACTCCACATAGCTCTTGACTAATCTTCTTTCTTTCCTAAATTCTAACAACTTTTTAGAATACTCATACCTATATTCTAATGAAGAGTTCATCTCAGTGGAAAAATATATTTCCTTTGATGTTTGCCAAAGACTTGATATTTTTGGCATTCAAATATTGACTTTTCTGGGGAACGAAGGAAGGTGAAATTAGAGTCGTTTCTCAGTTAATTTTCTTTTTGTTTTTAATTCCTCTGAAAAGATTTCAGAATATGTTTTTTTAGGAGGAAATCTGCTGCATAGATTACCAATAAAACTTAAAGTATTATTATTTCACTGATCAGGTTTGACTCCAATGGGCAACTGAAGACTTTCAAGGAACCCATTCTTGAAGAGCCTCCTGAGAAAAGGAATTCTTGTGCAGTGGATGAAAATAATTCCCCTTCCCTGGATTTGACACCCAGGTAAATCACTTGGCTTTGTTATTACTTAACTTATTTCAAGGATTTTGAGGAAGAACAAAATTTGGTTGTAGGAGTGTAGCTGTAAAATTCTATCATTATTTTCAACTCTAAATTGAACCAAACTTGAAATACCTTTATTTCAGTAGTTTGTATACGTGATAAATGTCATGTAAATGAAGTTGGATATTTTGCTAAAAAGTTGATCAACAATTCTTGGAACTATGTCCTCCCATACATTCTTTATTGCCTTACTTCCTATCATCTCTGAATTCCTCCAATCATCTTGAATACCCCGCTTCATACCTTCCTAACGACTTTTCTTTTTCCTCACCTACTTTTCCCATTCTGATTAGAATATTGAGTTGCAACAGACTCTTGTAAAGACCAGAAATGATCGTTAGAGAATGCACATGTATTTTCTAAGAGAAATGATCGCTTCAACAGACTCTATCACCTTGTAATGAGACTCTATCACCTAGTAAAGGTGATAGGTGATAGAGTCTGTTGCAACGATCATTTCTCTTAGAAGATACATGTGCATTCCCTAACGATCATTTCTGGTCTTTGATGAGCAATTAACATTTCTACCCCTGATATGAAGAGGGAAAGAATACGAAATTCTTCATTATTATCACCAGACTAGCATCGTTCCTGTAAAGAAGGATGGGATTATTTACATATGGATCAGCACTTCTGCCTAAGATCAGATTATTTGTGTGCTCTGTCTAGGATCAAAGTGTTGCTCCCTGGCCTTCTACCTACAATCAGTATAGTGTCTGTGCAATCAAGCTAGTATCAGAGTGAGCTCACTGAAAAGTGTTGCATATATATATATATATATATATATATATATATATATATATATATATATATATATACATACATACATGTAAAGAGAGAGAGAGAGAGAGAGGCAAGATTTCTGTTGACAAGGAGACATGCTTAGCAAAGAGCTAGAGCAGAAGAAAAGAGGCAGGATCATTTAACTGGAACTCTCTCTTGCCAAATCTTTTCTTGCAGCCCAATTCTAAAATTATATATATATATATATATATATATATATATATATATATATATATATATATATATATATATATATATATATAGATATAGATATAGAAACATATATCTATATCTCTCTCTCTATATATATTGTATATATACATTTATAAATATGTATTTTTTTTATACATTTATTCATTTATATGTATATTTATATATATATATATGTATTTATTTTTCATATAATTTTGGTTGTCTATGATCATATTTGTGCACAATTAAAGGAAATAGGGCTGCTGTGGGAATTGAACCGGTGACTGATAAAGAAGCAGCTTCAACTTGGCATTGTTCTTACCATTAAGCTAAATAGCCACTAGTAATAACCGCTTCAAGTGGTATAGTAAGAACAACACTAAGTTTAAGCTGCTACCTTATCAGTTGCAGATATGATTCCTGCAGCAGCCCCATTTTCTTTAATTGTTCATTCTATTTATACTGTTTGGGCCAAACGATACATTCACCATGAAATCGCAGAAGATCATTTCAAATAGAGTTTTGAAGTAATATAATGCATCAATCATTAAAATCTGTTGGATTGTATATTTATTTCTTAATGATACATATATATATATATATATATATATATATATATGTATATATATATATGTATATGAACTATTATTTGTGTTATATGATATGGAAACTTATTTGAAATGATCACATGGGTAATTTATAATTCAATTTAGACAATGTAAGTAGAATAAAAAATCAAAGTAAATGGGGCTGCTGCAGGAATTGAATCTGCTACCAAAAAGCAGCTGTTTTAATGTAGCAATGCACTTACCATTGGGCTAAACAGCCCGCCAGTAATGCAGAGGCCAAATAATTGCTTTCAACCCCAATTCTCATCTCATTTATTCTCAGTCTTTTTTGTCTCTTCCACTGCGACAGTATCTATTTAAGAAATGGACATATCTGGTGAAATAATTTCCCGTCATTACATTGTTAATATATCATTCAAATTAAACAATGTAAATAGAATAAACAATTAAAGAACTGGCGGACTCTTTAGCACAATGGTAATTGCATTTCAACATTGAACCAGCTACCCATTGGTGACAGGTTTGATTCTTGCAGCAGCCCCATTTCAAATCAATGACTACAAGAAGTTATTAAAAAACTGACAGATAACAGAAATTGATCTCAATGAAAGATCAATTCCAATCATCTGTCAGTGTTTGAATGTCTAATGAGATGTTGATATTTATATTTGTCATCATTATTTCAAATGCTTTCATATTTTTTATATAATTTATCATTAGTGGCATCACTCTGTCTGGGGGTGGAAAACAGCATCGTGTGAAACGGAAAAGCATGCATGCTGTGGAAATGCCAACGAAACAGAAGAAGGGATCTGTAGCTGATGATGAGGACGATGGTGGTGGTGAGTGGAAAATCTTTCTTTGGTTTTAATTGGACAAAAAACCATTTCATACAAAATCTTTGGAATTCTTCAAGTTCCATTAGATTTTAAAGTTTAAAGGTTTTATGGTTTAATGGTATAGGATCATAATGTTACTAAAATAATCAAAGTATATAAACCTCTCTTGAAATATCTGTCCTTTACTGAATTTACCAAAAGTCTATAAGAATATATGAATATTTAAGATGAAAGTCAATTGGATTTATGTGAAAATCAACAATATTACATACAACTAACATTCTAATCCTAATTTTTACACCTTGCTATTTTTGTCCAACTCTTACAATTGAGTTTTGACTTCCCACTTCTAAAGCTTAACTCAGATCGACTTGTTTTACTAAAGTTTGCAAATCCTATTTACAAGGACAACTAATAAAGGTATTGTTTACCTTTCAAATTTTAATAAAGCAATGGAGCTTGATCCTAGCACAACCAAGCTTATTTCCACTGTATTTATCCTTCCTAAATACTGTCTACATAAGGACCAATGAGTGCGTGTGTATCAAATTCTTTCTCAGAGATACATTGGCAAAAAAAGACTAAAATTGGTGCCTGATAAATGCATCAACTGAATTGGGAAAGATATGAATCCATCTCTTCTCTCTTCAAACAATGGGTAAATAGTAAGACAGACAGGGATGACTAACTATGGTTGGCAACTAATCTAGGACATGAACAATTCTGATTCCAAAACCAACCTGAAGAGGAATGGGCTCAGTCAGGCTGTCTTGCCTATGACACACTTATGATGAAGATCATCTGTGATATACTTATGACTCTGCTCTTGATTATGGCTTCATAAAAAAAAACACCCTAAAACATAAATAATTAAAACTTTATTGAAAGTCTTGAAATTGATTGATTATAATTGTCAAAATTGCTGATATTCACCATTAAGGTTTCCAATCTTGTTAGAATCATAAAAAAACACCCAGAAAATCTTTTCAGAATTGTCAAAATGAAACTTAGTCAACCAAGAGATGATAATTATGCTTTTATTATGTGTATATATACTTTGCTTGATGGATTGATAATTGATTGTTTTTTCTCTTCATTTCCTGCTTTTTGTAGATTCTGATGGCGCTTGTGCCATCTTCCGTGACCGAATGGTCAACCGTAACCGACCACACTCATTGGCCACAGTAGGATCAACATCTCTGAGTCTTGGCAATCACCCCGAGAGCAAATTATAGCACACTTCCAAAATATGGTCATTTATTCTGTGGAACTACGGTAAGAAAACAGTATTGAATTCTTAATTTTGGATATTTCTTAAATAATTACTGGTCATGTAATATGAGATAAGTGGTCAATCCTGAAGACAGAAATGGTCAACAAGCTCTGGTATCAAAAAGTAAAGGCATTAGAAGTATGTGAACACAAGTAAACAGCATTGACTAGAAATAAAAAAGTAGCCTTCAATGAGATTTGAACTCACATTCTGAAACCTAAGCAGCCTGATATAGGGCGATGCATTACTGATTTATCCACAGAGACTCATCAGCAAGCGAAATTCCATTTTAGTTCTATCGCTAAATTCTTCAAATTTACTCCATACCATGTTATTTGTTTACACCTGGTAGTATATATTTTATCAACTACTCCTAGAATTTTGTTGTTCCTTACCAATTTTTGAATTATCTGTCATGACAAATACATCTAAGTATTTTTAAATCAAGGTGGTATAATTGAACTTCAAAAGTTGCCATGATGATTTTACTATCAACTCTCATCACAATTATTACCTCTCAAAATACTCTTACCAATCCTCTTTATAATAATGACACTGATGATGATGACGAAAACTATGATGATGATGATGATGACTTGGACTTGGAGATTCTTTCAAAAAAGTCTGGCTTCATCTAAATAAGCAGAATGAGATCAAGAGATTTTTGGTGAGGAAAAGGTTTAAACAGTCCAATACATCAATGGGAAACGGAAATTTGAATAAAAAATAGAAAATGAATTCCCAAACAATTTTTAAAATCAGTTAATCTTAAAAGCAACAAAAAAGAAATATTTGTGAATGTTAACTGGAAGATCATGCGGGGCCCATTTCCTGTCAAAATCTGAGGAGCATAAAAATATCTTCATGTCCTCATTTATATATGTGTGTGTTTTGGGTGTGGGAGATTTTCACTTGAGGGAGTTCCTGGAGGTGGGTTTGTTGTTTGTAGTTTTTATCTTCATTTGATACTTACATCACATTATGTATCTAAATGTAAATATATTCTTATGTATAAGCGCACATATATATATTCATGCATGTGAAGACATATACACAGATTATATTAATATCATTAGGAGAAAAGCAAGTAAATACATATACAAAGTGATACCGGAAATTGCATTGAATTTGACTGCAAGGAAAATGACTATGTTCATCAATAAGTTCTAATTTCCACCATCTCCTTCAAAGTGGTCTCTTTGGGCAAGTAAACTGTGATCTTGCAAAAAAGGTGACAATAATCTATCCTTATATATATATTTATATGTATAAGAATGGATGAATATATATCAGCCAATTTTTATGCTTTTTTAATATCATTGAAATATTTTGGTGTCCAATCTCACACTCTTTGATGGTATCACTCAACAATATGAATTGGAAAAAACTTTTCATTTAAATTCCAAACTTTCATAATGATGGTAGTCAAAACTAGTCAGTCGAATATATATATATATATATATATATATATATATATATATATATATATTTTTGATTTATATGTATTGTTGGATATCATATTCATATACTTATATATACATGCATATAATAAGTATGTGAATATGATGTCTGACAAATATATATAGATTTAATTACAACGGGGGAAATACTTTTATCTGAAATTTTCACTGAAAAATGTTCAGTATATGTGATTAATGGAGAAGCCTTGGGTTACATGCATTGAGAATGAAGGGTATTATGTTGAAATATAAAAATAAAATGAATATATATATATATATATATATATATATATATACATACATATATATATAATTATATATATACATACACTCACATGCACTCATACATATATATGTGTGTGTTTATGCTAATATCAATGGATGAATGTGTGTATCAGTGTGTGTGTGTGTGTGTGTAGTATGTATATGTGTGTAGGTATAAGGCAGATATTGAGTCCCGAGTGTTAATGTTTAATCAACAACTTACATCTGTCCTTTATGAAGCATGATCAAACCAAATACTAATGTTTTAACCACAGACATTAACTAAATAAACACTCTGGATTCTGATTCTCCCCCTGAACTACACAGCCCCCTTACTTATGAACCAATAATCCTAGAATTATAAATCCCTTCCTTGTGTGTGCAGTCACTCAACAAAATTATTGACATGCCTTTGATGGTAAGGATAAAGTGTAAAAACAGAATCTGTAGAAGATAAACATTTGCTTAAAAATTCTTGAGACCAATGTTTTCATACGTAGACACCTCTAGAGCTAATTCTAAGCCACAGAGTAGAAGTGACCTCTCACCTTTACAATCAGGCAGGGTGGTCTCATTACAAACCCAAAACTCGCAAGTCAGTCGTATTTATGCAATAATTCTAATCTTTTAAGTTAATGACTCTTGCATCCATATTGAGATATTGTAATAAAAAACTTCTATTATGTCAAAATTTTGCAACAAATTCATTTTTAAAATTTTAGATTTAATGATCACTTGGGAAACAAATTATAGTTTTTCTTACAAGCACAAGTAGCACCTCTGCATTGCACCGTTCATCTCTGGTGTGGTTTAAAAAAAATCTTTTGTGATAATCAGTGTCTTGTTATCATCTTTTATTTTCCAAATTTACTGTTGTTAGATTTTTTTTAATTCTTTGTTTATATTCTTCATTGTTGAATGACAATTTATGATTGTCAAAATTAATTTCGAATTTAGGTTGGGAATATACATACGTATTTATACATATAACCTAATGAAGAAAGAAGCATATATTGTACAGAACAAATACTAATTTTTCAACATAATCTTCTTCCGTGTCAATGTACTTTGACCCAATGCCTCTCCATTAATCACATGATCCATATTTGAAATGGTTTGTTCCAAGAAAACACTTGGACTTAGGATGAAGCTAAGCCTAGTATGTCCACATACATATCCATAGATTTATGGATAAACATGCATAGAATAAACAAAAATATTAGAATATTGAACTTAGTGAACTACCAACTTTACTGATATGATGGCTCAATAGTTCATAATAAAAGTAGCAGGATTGATACTACAATACTACTGAAAAAAGTATGAAAATGATCTGCTTCCAGAAGATGCTATTACATTAGCATGGGATTTTTTTCGCTGAAAAGCATTCTTGAAGTATGACAATGCTCTTCTCTTCAAGTAATTCTAGTAAAGCAAGAAGTTCTACAAGATGAGTCTTATCATATTGTCCTCAAACCTCAAAAATCTATAAAATACACCTTCTCTTTCAACTTTCCTTCTTTTGGTGGACAACTTTGGGTACAGTTGAAACTTTAAAATACCTTACCCCAGACAACATTCATGGGCTGCTTTTTGATTTCCAGGTCACAAGGTTAGTATAAATGTCACTTCGAGTAACCAATTTATAGGTTTCCTCTGACAGATGTTGGTGCCTGGGAGGTCTTCAGAGTGTCATTGACTAAGAGTTATGGTTGCTTGTGTCTGATTAGCCGGGGATAATGTCTGCTTAATTTTGATTGGTTACATATCTGAAATGATCCAGGCATAGAGGAGCCAGAATTTAGTACAAATTCTCTGTGGCCATCTGTTTTTTGAAACAAAATTATTCTTGGGAAAATTAACTACTTGAATATTACATTACTCTTTGAGAATCCCGTCATCCCTAGACAAAGTTATCCCTTCAAAGCATTCCAGAATTAATTTTCTGGTTATAAGAATTATCATTATATGTACATAAAGTAAATATGAGTGGAAGTGCAGGTGGCCTGATGATTAACAACCACAGAGAATGGAATCAGCAAACAGATTATTTATTTATAGATATTAGAACTACTAACTAGTACAAAGTCAATGGATTCATGTATTCATTGTTAACATGACATAACTATTGATGATTTTTCTCCCTAGGACAAGGGGATTGTTAATTTTTTCTTTGCTGAAAATATTGAAATTCTTTTGACAAGGCAATGACATTGAAGTAATCGTCTCCATTCACTCTATAAATGTAATTGTTGGACAATATGTAGCATTGAATAAGGTTGTTCATTTTCTAATCATGTGTGTATATATGTTTCTGAGATTAATTATGGTTTCTTCTTTGAAGTAGACATTGTCTATAATCATTGTTGGGTTAAAATCAATTGCTCCGTCTAGAGTCTTTTATCTGTGGATGTCAAATTCTCAGAATCCCTTCTTGCAAGCCACATTCAGATTGGTCTGCAGAGGTCAAAGGGAAGTAAAGTTTAGAGGTGAAAAAGGATCAAGTTAAAGCCACCTTCCTTAGTCCAGCAGCAGCCATCTTCACCTTCAGGTATCATTATATAAGATATATGATTCTTATATTGTTCTAGATAGTTCTGGTTGAAGAATAGGTAGCGCAAAGATGTTATGGGAGATAAAGGATTTTGCTTCCATGTGGTTTGATGTTAGCGTTGACGTCATTGGAGTTGTTGATGAAGGAAAGGAGATGTATGAAGAGATTGCGCACCAAGTGTGAATGTAGATGTGGAAATGAAACAAAGTAAAAAGGATACATATAACTATTTGGATGGACAAATAAAACATACATTTAATACAGGAATATTAAAATAATGAATGAAAATGAAATAGATGTAATGAAAATATTGATTTGATCAATCGTGTAAAAAGAAGAGATGAGATAGGGTATGGTGAAGGGTGGAAGCTTTGTTGCCATAATAGTACAATCGTTGGAGTTGAAGTAGAGTTTTTGAATCCATAAGGCTAGGTGCATACCAAGGAATGGTTATGGAAACCAGGTTCAGTGTATATGCCAAACTGCTGAGTTGCATGTGCAACTTGGAGACCATTCTCTGACGCTGGAGAACACATGACAGACAGATTATTATGAGACAGAAAACACATGGAGTTTAATCCACGTGTGCTTCCCAAAGTAGGGAGAATTAGGATAGAGATCATTGTGACCATCGTGTAGTAAAAAGCATACCATTTCATTCATGAAAGTTAGAGGTGTATATGCATTCGGAGCATGTGGTGAGGACACGGTTGAGTAGCTGTGTAGCTGTATATATGTGAGATGCCTTGACATTGGTGAACTGAAATGGGTAAAGTTATTACAGAGATTGGTCACGGTGGAAAAATGGTTAAGTTTGGATTGGCCTGGAGGCCGGCAAAAAGATACCAATCTTAGAGAGGAGGAAAGAGAGAGAAAGAGTGACAAGCTACAAGTGTTGGGGCCAAAAGGGTGTAAGTGTAGGTGCCAATAAGCAATTGAGCACGTGTGTTCAGAGTTTTTATAGGGGTTGTCATAGGAAGTGACATTTTTGATATTTAGCTAAAAGAAGGGTTTTATATTGAATGCTTGACTAAAAATGTAAGGGGCGCTACAATTACAAACCTTGTATTCTATTTTGATATTGACTGATCCGTTAGACACTTGATTTTATCCTCATAAAGAAAAACTAAGACTCCAGATTGAATTGCTCCCTGTTTCTCAGGATCACATAAACTGATTCTAAATAATAAGAACTGAAATGAATTGGGATATTGTATGGCTATAGGGAAAAGCACTTCCCATTGAATGTTTGCAGTTAAGCAATGTCAAACACTGGCTCATTATCATCATCATAGATAATGCTTAAAACACATCAAAAGTGATTCAATCTTTTCTTCATAAAATAACATCCATGTATATATATGCTTCTATAAAACACTGAATCAATGAAAATGAGAGTGGAATTCCAAATTGTCCCTGTTTTGTTGACCAAGATCAAGAAAGCCATACCATGAAAACAAGTCGCTTATATTTGTTCTGTATGTGTGTGGGAGAGATGGAAGATAGATAGGTACTGATTGAAAGAGATAGACGGAGAAAGAGAGAGAGAAAGGAATTACTTGCAGAGTTTGAAATTCAAAGTTGATAGTTGGGATTTTACTGAGTTCCCTAAGGAGACATTGTTTTGTTTTTAAATAAATTTCCTTTTTGAACTAACAAGTACATTGGTGGTGATACCAAACATACTGGTCTCAAATAAAGAGCTCAAACACAAATAAATGTGATACAAAGGTGCTTTTGTCTGATCTTGAAATTGAGTTTGCCTTTTGGTCAATGTGTTGGTGGAAAAGAACATCAACATCTTGTTATTTGGGATGTTAGCTTAAATTTCTTGACTGTCAGTTTTTTTTACTTTCACATTGAATAAATTGGTGTTTATTTTCTAAGAGCCCATGTTAACATCTGAATTTCATTTCTTGAAATAAAGAATTAAATTGACCAAAAGAAATAGGAAAAACAAGAAAACAGACCTAGTTAGTCACTCAATAGAAACTGTCATGTGTTGAATGTCTTCTGGCTGAATGCCATGTTGGAAGATGATCAATTAAAAAATTGGAAAAATTAGTGATCAATGAATAAGTTACTTCTCTTGCCTTTTGATGGGCAGTGGTCATTAAAAAGTCTAAATTTTCAAAAAACAAGCATGAATGCTGCTGGGTACAAACTAATGGACCAATTCAGCATAAACTTTCATTTCAAATTGAATCTGCCATTTGAAACCTACTCAGATGGAGGAAATAAAAAAAAATCCCCAAAACTGCTATCTTTAGACATAGTAATAAGCAAATGTTTAAATTTTCAGCCCTTTAGAATCATTGGTGCAGCCAGTCAGACCATCTTAAAAACTGAAGAAACCTATGATGACAGTTTTTGTTGATGGTTTCAATTAAAGCAAGAAAATAAAAAAGAAGTTGAAAGAAAAAGAATGTAATATTGAAAGAAAGAAAAAGTAAAAAAGAAATTAGAGAAAGGAAGGAACAAAGAAAGAATTAAAAATAGATTGAAAGAAAGAAAAAGTACAAAAGAAATTAGAGAAAGGAAGGAACAAAGTAAGAATAAAAAATAGATTGAAAGAAAGAAAAAGCATAAAGAATGTGAATAAAAAGGCTGAATATATCTTTCCTTTTATTTTTCTTCATAATAAGCAATTTCAAGCAAAAAATTAAACAGAAAAACAATGAACTCTTGAAAAAAAAACAATAATATAATTTTTTGTCAACAATAGTATTTGTTGTCTCCCATAGCCATTTTTAGAAAGTGGGTCTCAAGACATAAGTAAAATGTGGTAGACACATTAAAAATAGAAGAAAAGAAGTTGCACTTTTACGCTATTAAATGAAAAGATAAATACTCAAGAAAGCTTCCTCTTTTTCATTGTTTAAAACCTGCCGTCTGATTCCAAAATGGATGCTGAAGAAAAAAGAAAAAAAGGACAAAGATGAAAAAAAAGGAACTGAAGTGATTGCCATAATGAAAAGCAAAAAAAATATGAGAACGTTTATTTTAGAAAGAAAAAAAAAAGAAAAATTCGTAAAAATTCCTACGTATTTTTTTCAGTCTTAGAAAATGCATTATAACCAATGAGATCACTGGGTCATTAGAACAGTTTGCAAGTATATTGCTCATGGAATAGTGCCACTGGAAATACTCAAGGGCATAATGAAACCACTTGGTGTTAAATTCTTTTTGACTTAAACATATAAGGAAATCCTATTAACGCATCAGATGTTGCCATAGTTTTTAAGGTTCTACAAAGTTATTTTGCATTATAGAATTCTTAAGATCTTCATTTTGCATTTCATCATAGTTTTTGTTCATCCTGACATCTTCTTCATTCATTGAATAATTAAGTAAGTATGGAAGGCTAAAAATGTATAAAAAATATGTAGGGTTAGTCACTCAATAGACACTGTGACCAATGTCTTTAGGCAGCATGCTGTGTTGGACATGATCAATTGCAAAATTGGAAAAAGGGACTTTTTTCACCTTTTGTTGAATCACTAGAAAGTCTGAATTAAAAAAACAAAACAAGCATAGATGTACATTAAGTAATCAATTTAGCATAAAGTTACATTGCAAACTGCCCCCCCCAAACCTATTCAGGGAGGGAATTTTCAAAACAAAGAAGAAAACTTTTTTTTTTGTAGATATAACATGGAGTAAATGTTGAAAGTTTCAGTCCTTTTGCTTCATTAGTGCAGCCTGTACAGGTGATTTATAGATAGCCAGCCAACAGCCAGCCATACCATCTTAAAAAATGAGGAAACTTATGTTGACAGTATGGGTACAGTTTTGGTTGACAGTTTTAAAAAAAATCACTTATACAAATGTATATATATGTGTGTATACCCCTTACCCCCACATAGATGTTCACTCATACATAGATATTTGAAAAGATTGTAAGGTAAGGGTTATAATGAAAATTGTATTGTAAATACCTAGTGAAACATCTTTGACTAGTATTTCTTTCATCCTAATTTCAGTAGTTTTCTATTGCAATGTCTCAGACAGGCATTCTCTGGCTGCTTCACCAAAAAGCTTGCTAAAAGTTTGGACTTTGTTTCTGATCTGCATTCTACACTAACAAGCGTAGAATGACAGGGAAATCAAGATACAAGAAATCTAATAATAGTAATAAAATTCATAATGATAATGGCGACCCATTTGCGAAAATCATTGAAACTGGGGAAAGTAGACCACTACATCTACTTGAGACAGCGAATCTCTATGAAATCCACAAAGGAAGAGGAAATCAAGCGGAGAATCACCCTACGATGACAAACTTTCAGCAAAGCATGCTCAACCTTCAAAAACAAGACGATCCCAATAATTCTGAAAAGAAGAGTATACAACCAATGCATCCTCCCGATAGTCACTTATGGAGCTGAAACATGGAACACAACCAAGAGACAGACCTGCAAACTGAGAACCATGCAACATGCACATGAAAGAATTATGCTGGGCCTCACATGGAGAGATTACAAGACAGCACAGTATATCAGGAAGAAAACAGGAGTTCAAGACATCATAGAATCTATTAAAAAACCTAAATGGCAATGGGCAGGCCATGTTGCAGGAATGGCAGACAACTGATGGGCATCACAATTCACAACAGGGATCCCCAGAGATCATTTGTGAAACTGAGGCTGACAAAATATAAGATGGAGAGATGAACTAGATAAATTCAGAAAATACTGGCTCTGCAATGCCCATGATAGAGAAATGTGGCAGATCCTGGGGAAAGTCCATGTCCAAGGACGAACATTAAGAGACTGATGATGATGAAGATATATCATATAGTTGTCAGCTGTCTAGTAGTTTAAGGATTTGCATATACGTGGCATAAGTTGTTTGTAATTACCCTCCACATATTCTTATCGGATTGGCTGGTGGGTCGGTGAAATGATAACGATCTTAGGGAGAAAGAAAGAGAGAGAAAGAGTGGCTGGCTACGAAGGCCGGGGCCAGAAGCATAATTAATCAATCCAAATTGTCAATATAGGTTTCTTCAGTTTTTTAGCTGGTCTGTCTAGCTATGTATGTATATATAATGTATGCAGGTTGTACTAATGGAGATTAAGGGCTGAAAATCTCAAGGAAAAATGTTTCTTTTGTCTTTCTTTGAGAATCCTCTTGCTAAATAGGTTTTTTGGTTCAATTTACAATGTAGGTTTCTACTAAATTGGTCCTTTAGTTTGGGTCCCCCTGCTTTTTTTCTTTAAATTCAGACTTTCAGGCTTGAATTCCGTGTGAAAATGAACAGAAAAGAAGAATATTGCTAAAAGAAACTTTCAACGTCCTCTTTTCTATTTAAGTATTTCATTTCACTTCTGACAATACAAGATCTCAATCATTTGGAGTGCATTTTATGAGAAGTAGATGTTGGGATAAGAACCAGTCAAAAACAGGGAAGAAAATATGGCAATTTCAATGTAGAGAACTGGTACATGAAAAAAAAATAGAAAGTTGACAACACTTGAACTCATTAATTTTTTTTTCCTTATACTACCCTGATAATCCACCTTCTTTGTTATACAAACATTCATAATGCTTGAGTATGAAAACAAATTAAAAAGTATATTTATAAATCTATTAAATGACTTTAGCCTATAGTTAACATTATCTATTCTCAGTAAATTTTAGGATCGAAAAGTTTTGAATTTTTGTCTTTTTCCTGTTTTTATTTTTTTCCCTCTCATTCATTTTCTCTACAACCCCTTTTTTTTACTTTCTTACTTCTTGTCTTCTCTCTTTTTCCATTTTAAAACATTAACTTAACTCTCATTTCATTTGGCTTTTCTTTATTTCCATTCTTCCCCCTTAATATCTTTGTCACTGAGTTCCATGTTTGGTCCCTAGCCCTTTGTTTATCTTTCCCTGTGTAGTATTTTTCTATAAGTAATGACTGGAATTCCTTCAAATTGGTTGTGTACATTCATACCCCTTTCATGAAGCTTAGAATCACTTATAATAATAAACAATTTGCTGTTTCATGTAAATATGTTTTAATTTTGTTCTTGCAGATGTTCCCTTGTCAATTCCAGAACATAAGGAGAAAATAAAGGCAATCATCAAAGAAAGGAAAGACTATGAACACCACCATTTTATTATCTACATAATTGGCTTTTTTACACTTCATTCTACACAGAATCTGAAATTTCAAGTCATGAAACATTTACATTAGAAGAGGAGGAACAAATCCTGAATCTAAAAGAAATCCAAGATGGATGCTGATTCTTTGTCTTTTGCTGATCTCTTTCTTTTCTTATTCGTCCATTTTGTTTTCTAAAATCAAATATGCTTTGGATTGATTTCTTTCCAGTCTAGAGTACAACTCATTCTTCATCTTCAGCTTGAGAGGATTACTTTCTTGAAACATTCTCTTATTTACTAAAATGAAAATTTGTTATAGAAAATGGACTCATCAAATCTATGAAAAACATTATAAAGATTGCCAAGAAAATGTTACTCTTAAAAAAGTAACTCTGTTTATAAGATTTGTTAGCATTGTCTGCTCAGGTATATTGAAATTGTGTTTTGTTTTTTGTGTATCAAACATGAGAAAATATTCTGAAGAATTAATCTTCTAAAATAATAGCTACATGGAAAATATGACAATAAAAATTGATATTGGAGGAAGAAAATTACCCCAATCTGCAAATCAGAAGGAGTGACTATAAAATGGTGTTACTCAGGTATCTTTGATATGGTTTTAAGGCACTTTATCAAAGCTCTGATGATTATCTATACTTGTAAAAAGTAAATTATATTGTGTATGTAAATTTGAATAATCATCTGCTAAAGATAATCATTTTATATGGAGCATTTTACTCATCTTTATCATATCATAAACATCACAGATTTTTAATGAATACATTTCTGGTTGCAAAAGGAAATTTGATAGAACTAATGAGAGTTACTTGCCATGCAAATGGCACTGAACACCAGGCCTTGTGGCTTCAGATTAATTGTTTTATGAAATGAATTAGAATATGTGTATGAAATCATTTGAAAAGTAAATGGAATATTGTGTGTATGTACGGATAAGTTCTTTTGTAGATGACATAAGACATTTGATAAGAAGTTCAGTGAGTAATGAAATCTGGAATGTCTTATATAATCTCTTCTAACTGGAAGAAAAGAGCTCAGCTGATGTAAGATTTTCTTTCATTTCAAGGTTAGAGTAGGTATTTATCCTCTACACCTCATGAGGGCACAATGTAACACAAGGTCACATTTAATGTAGAGGCCCATGTAGGCAAGTATCAAAATTGCTCACTCCCTGCGAATAGTGTCACAAAGGCGTCAGCATGACCCATGACTTTCCCCTTTTAGTCTAATGAGGAGGTGCTGTTTTGGGACACCTGACCCTCCGAGACAGGGTATGCTTTACTTCTTTAAGGTCACATGACAGGGTAGAGTATGATCCTGAGTCCACATTGATAATTAATCTCACTCCAAAACAGAGTTTGTTCTATAGACTGAAAGTAACGTTTACTGAAGTCAACCAGTAGCGATCTCCTCCACTCCTCCATGGACTCTGTGGTTGCTCTGAATAAGCAAATATGAGTAAAAGTTCCCTATAAACTTCCAGGCATTTGATTCCTATAATCTAATCTGTGATCCACTCAGTGTAATGGTTAGCACATCTGCCTCACACACAGAAGGATCTGAATTCGATTTCCGGTATGATCGAAGAGTGTGAAAAACTCTTCATTAGGACAAATTTCCCTGTGCACTCTGCAGCTTGTTGAGTACACCTTAAGCCGTGGGATTAGAGTGGAAAAAATCAGGGTTGGAATCATGCCCTCCTACTATTCAAAAGGATATTGTGAAAGCAAATTGAAAAAGGAGCCTTGAGGTTACCTTGAAACTGTCAGCACAGTACGGTCTTTGATTTTTTGACTTGATGATCATAAATAACAGCAACAAACCAAGGATAAAAACTAATAAACATTGTCCGTTGAGAGTTAGAATATTAACATGATAATTAAAGTTGATGTTTTATCTTTTTATTGTTTGAATATGAATTAATGTAAAGATTCTAACAAATCAACTTAGAAGTTGCTTGATCAACAAAGCTTTGTGGCTTAACTTCTTTTCTTGTTTTCTTCACATGATCTGAAGATTAAAATGTGTTTCAATCACATTTGAGAACACATGTAATGTTTATACAATAATCAAATCAGATTTGAAGAACATGAAATCTCAACCATAATTATCAATTTTTGACTAATATTTTCTTTCATCTTAATTTTTTAGTTGCAACTCTACTAGGGCTGTCAATCTAGAGCGATGAGCAAACAGTGTGGATCAGAAATAAAGGACAAGCTCATGATGAACTCATATCCCAGGGATGCTTGTTAACTTTACCAGCTGCTCTTACTGATAAGGCTGCAAGAACTCTATAATTGGCAGAATATCAAAACTACCCTTTAAACCTCTCTTCTATTCCTCCTTGATCTCTCTCAATGCCATATTTGTTATTGTTTTTATACTAGTAGCAGCAATATTACCTATTTTCTATTAAAAGAAGCATTGTTAGTCATTATTGTTAGTGGCTGACTAGTATTTTTGCTCATCTTGATTTTTTAGTTGCTTTACACAAGTGAGAGCAAAAACATGCATATATGTCTGAGCATATTTATGTCTCTAACAAAGTGAGAAAGGAGAGGAGAGTTTATGTGATTGCTTATGTTATGTATTCAAGTGTCTTTTTTAAAAATTTGTTTGTTCTGCTTATTTTTCTAAATCTTTGTTATTCATGCAGAATTCTTGCCCAGATACTGTCTCCCTTATTTGAAAAAAAAATACCGCTTTTTTTCCTTAGATTTTCTTTGACAATAAGGCTTTCAGTCATTTTATCCAGTAAATGTCTCCTTAAGCCTACATGTTATACACAATGGAGATCAGCCCTTTTGAAGGAAGGAAATCTCTAACTTCCAAAGATACCTCGAATTCATTAAAAAATATCCGGACTTCAAATTAGTGTCTTCCACATGGGTTTTCAGTGTCTACTTGTAAAACATTTGTAATTTCAAATTGAAAAAGAAATGTTAAATGTTGTTCAGATTCAGCAATTGCATTAAAACATTCATTAGACCATTACTGTAATTTTGGCTTTTCCAAATGTTTCTCTAATCATAATGAGAGAGAGAGAGAGAGAGAGAGAGAGAGAGAGAGAGAGAGAGAGAGAGAGAGAGAGAGAGAGAGAGAGAGAGAGAGAGAGAGAGAGAGGTCTTTGAAATATAACCAGATGAAAAGGGCAACAATACTGAGAACAATTTGATCTTACATAATACACAATGTCATTTAGTAAGTACCATTATCTTTTTGAGAATATTTTGCTTTTATAAATAAACCTTGTTCATCAATAAATCCTCATATCCAGGGGCAAAAGTATCCATGATTTTTATAAATAGAATGAATGGTATTACTTTTCTGGTTAGGGCTCAAATTTTCCCGCTTGATATCCAAATTTAAATGATTTTTAAATATTATCCCATTGCCACAGCTTTCTGCAAGAAATTTAATAAGAGTTTAAGATGAAAAGAAGACATTTCATTTAGTAAAAAGAAAAATAGACTTTCAGACATATTCATTAAAAAAAATACTGCCTGTCAATAAAAACACCATTGGAGAAAAACTGCCCATCATAGAAATACCATTTTAGAACAATCATTCATTTAATACTTTTCACAAGAATATGGAATAATCATGGTGTGTATGTAATACTATAGTTCACAACTTGGAATTTATAAAAGTAGTTTGGACTTTGCTATATTTACAGCAGTAAAACTAAGAAATCAGGTATAAACTAATTTCTATTCTTGACAGTGTGGATCATCCATGTGTGATATTATCCTTAGCCAGATATTGTTTAATCTATTGTGGTTTATTCTCAGAAATTCCTTGTGGAGCATAGGGCTGCAACCACACCGCATCAGCAGACTTAATACTGGGCAACTCCCTTTCAGCTGTGCCCATCTGCCTTTTGCTTTGTTCTCAACTGATCTTCTCCAGATCTGTTTTGGCTTTCTAACTCTTCACTCCCCTGGGGATTCCAATCAACTACTTGAGCTGATATCCTCTCAAACAGGATTCTTATGTTCCATGTCCCTATCTTGGTTTTTGCCTTCATTGTTTGATTGTTTAGCAAACTGGCTTTCTACAGGCTTTCACCAGCATCCATTTGAGGAGAAATCTTCCTGACCAGGCTCCCACTGGGGTGATCGCTGTCATGGTTCCAGTAGCAAGTAGGTGCTAAGTGCTGAAGTTGCTAGTCCCATTGCCAACCCTCATCCTTTATCCAGACATGGGACAGGCAAGACAACACAAAATGAATATCTTGGTGGAATTTGTTCAACTTACGATCACTTATTGATGCATTATGATATTTCCACTAATGCATTCAATTCATTCATCATTATATGATAACCCATCAATGTAGATGTCATCTCTACATTATTTTCATTTGTCGCAAAATAAAGCATGAACGATGAAACTATTGTTGGCTCTCGTTTCAAGCAATATATTTCACTTCTGTCAAACTTTATATAAAAGCAAATAAAAAGATAATATAATATATACTTGAATGAGTGAAAGAAGAAAAGATTCAAAATACTGATTCCTTTCTTTCTTTTCTTACAGTTGTTTAAAAAACAAATTATTTATTCCTGTTGCCAATTGATGTCATTCAAAGACAATTGATTCTCCGTAGTATATATCATAATCATCATGATGATCACTCGTGATAATCATCATCCATTTCAAGTCCTCAGTTGGACAAAGCCTTTTCCAGTTTGTTCTAGCCGAGTGTGTCTGTGCTAACCTCTGCCATGTCTCACTAGCAAACCTTTCTATCCCATTTCTAGATCTTTTGTCTGGTCTTCTCCTACTGCATTTGATTGGGCATAAATCAACTAACCTTTGAACCATCTGTTATCCTTCTTTCTTACCATGTGCCCTGTCCATCTCCATTTTTGTTGCTTTATCACTTCTATGATATCTTTCACCTAGGTTTGTTCTCGGATCCATATTGATCTTTTTTTTTGTCAGTTATTCCTGGCATTACTCTTTCCATTGATTTTTGTGTGATTTTGAGTTTGTTTTCAAGTGATTTTGTTACTTACCATGTTTCACACCATTATGTCATAGCTGGTATTATACATTTAAAACTATCAATGTGTGTTTGTATTTATGTATGCATGTATGTATGCATGTATGTATGTATGAGTGCACACACTAACTAAAAAAGTAAAAAAAATACCACTACAGTTGCTTTTTGGGAGATGTCATCTCATGTTTGGCTAAAGCTTGTTACCATCAAACGTGGTAAAAAGGAAAATCTTAGTAACGTAAAGCTTAGGAAAACCAAACTTATTCACGACCTCAGCAGTGCATTTACCGTCGAAATATTTGGTTTTAACGTTTCAGAATCCGAACTGAAGTAGCTCATGAAGAATGTCTGTTGCTTGCTTTAAGGGTAACTGGACAACGGACATGTCAGGAAATGCTGGTTAACTATATATCATGCAATTGGAAATGTTTAATGATTTAGTCTGAAAGCCTTTTGAATTGTTTTCCGTATCATTTCACAAGTGTTTGTTTTTATCAATATGCTGTAAGTAAAACATGTAAGTAAACAGAATTGCTATTTATCCTCCATTGAATTAAACTGCTGATGGTTCAATTCAGTTCTGTTGTTCCCTCAAAGTCTGAGTGTCGGATTTAACTGTTAGAAATAAGTAAATAAAGGGATTACTGATTCTCAACGTTTATCTAACATCTTGAACATTAGAATAATAGCAGTACTTGAACCCACTCAAAAAATATGTGTTGTCCTTATGCTCTGGAAAGCGAAGAGCAGAAAGTAAATAACATATTCGAATAAGAGGTCAGTAGATTAATTGATTAGATTGGAACGCCCGACCCTTTAGCTTATCGATAACCTGGCCAGGGATTCGTCCTGTGATCCCCACCCGAAGTATACAACATCCAGTTCTGGAGATTCCGATCCAGGTGCAGTACTTCTCCATTGCACTATAAGGAGAGAGTCGGAAGGGCACTTCTGGCGCCTTCGAATCATAGGTTGCGGCACTGGGTTGGGTATCAATTTTTGTCCTTTCCGGCACGTACGCGTGTGGGGTCTCTACGTTAAACCGAACCTATGTCACTTTCCAACCTCGTGTGGGGGGAGGGGGTGATCAAATAAGTATGACCAGTATGAACTTCGTGTCTCCCAGTAAACACGCAGGTTCCAGTTCCGGGTCGTTTGGTTTTAATTCTGTGAAACAGAATTGTGTACTTGCAAAGTACTCAACTCTTAATTTATAAATATTTATCTTCAAAAATTTTTTTACAGCTGATTATTTCCGCTAAGCTACTATTAAAACGTTATATTTTCCAATTTTCAAAAACTTTATTGTTGACTGAATCAAAGGGAAAAATCATTTCTCATGACTTGATAATATGGATTTTAAAATTGAGAACAAATGAGGGAAGCTCGAATGTTTCGTGGCAGACCTTGTCAAAAGTTTGAGAGAGAAGTTCCATCGTTCGATCGTAGGAGGCGAGAATGGGAAGAATAGGATGACAATAAAATATAAACAATCACTAATTCGTCCAAACGTTGTCCATTAAGTGAAAATGCTAAGTGTATGTTTAATAAACACACACAAATAACACACCTACGCACATATACACACACACATGCGCATACATACATACATAAATACACATATACGCACTTACAAATATTATACATGTATGATATTTATGTACTATATGTGTTTGTGATGATTTATAATTATTAACTGTTTTGGGACTTATTATTTCATTGCCATCAAACAATAAACAGAGAAAACGTCTCACCTTGTATCTTTGTTTTGTTTTTTTTGATTGATCGCCAATGAAAATCTATCGATACAAACAATATTTATTCAAATTTTCAGCGAACAGTCATTGGAATTAAGTGTTGTGAAGATGTTTTTCTTCAGGAAATGGTAAAAGAGTGTCCAGGCAAGCCTCTACATGCCATACTAGCACACGTGATTAATTATACACGATAATAACATTTGTTCTAGTGCCTTATACGGCACTCACCAACATCAAGATGAAATTTAATAAGACATAAAATTATTTCAGTTGTACATTAAAAAGATTGTTGATAAGACGAGTTTGGTTAGGCACTCAATTGAAATCATGATCAATATTCCTTAGCAGCGTGCCGGGTTGGGCGTGATGAATTGAGAAAAAAGGGTGATCAATGAATAAGTTACTTTTCTCGCTTTTTGGATGGTGATCACTAAAAAGTTTAAATATCCAAAAATAGGCAGACACAAAATAGTGGTCAATTTAGCATAAACTTACATTGCTAATTGAATCCTCACTAAAACCCATTTGGGGTTGGAGAATTTTCAAAAAAACATCAAAAAAGTTTTTTGTTGACATAATAAGGAGTAAATGTTTAAATTTTCAATCCTCTAGCTCCATTGGTGATACACACATACATACATACAAATATAGCCAGCTGCACCGATTTGAAAACTGAAGAAACCTATGTTGATAATTTTGGAGATAGTTTCTAATTAATAATGTTGGTAAGAAAATATGACAGGCTTTTACAGACATTATCCCTCAGCCTGCTCTTTTCTGCGTTCCTGTATATCCTTTGCGAGATATCTCTCCAAAGAATAAACTTAATAAAAAATCATTAATTAGATGAAATGGAGAGCAAATTGAATCGAGGTAAGGTGAGCTTTCGAATATCGTTTATATCTAAAACTTTCACTCTATCGTTCAAGCTGAATATCAGACTAAAAACGATATATTTCCCGTTAAACTGAAAATAACAAAAAGAATGAGCTGTGTTGTCTAAAAACTCTTTGAATGTGAATGTTAATGACTCTTCTCAAAATTATTGGCAATAAGATAAAAACATTATACTATTTTTCACTATTTGCCCAGTTTAAAAAATAATGAAAAAACACGATTTTAGGTGAAATAATGCATTTACGTGGTTAGTGCAACAGTCTAGAAGTAAAAGTTTCGTTCAGAGGGCGCTGTTTCAGCAAGTGTGACTAAATATCAAATCAGTCAGTTGGAAAGTTCTCAGTTGCCTAGTCTTAAAAAGGAGACCCCAATATTCACTGAATATATAAAAAGGTTTAGGAATGATTTTTTCTTCTTGCATATTTGGCATAAGGGGCTTACGTTTTTCTTTCACTGTGCTGGGCCAATTCTGCCTAATTCAAGTATTTATGGTTCTTGTCACGCCATCATCCAACATTGTTGCCGTCATTGGTGGTACGATTATCACTGTTGCACTAATGTCAATTGTCTTTCCTTCTTCTTTTTTCACCACCACATCTTCCTTTTTCTTGTTTCCCTCTTCTATGACTTTTCCAGAGCAAATTAAATAGTAAAGCGAGAAAATGAAAAAATAAGGCAACCGAATTTCAAGATACGCCTAGCGATTTAAGAAAAAATGCGCGCGAATTAAAAATCTGCACTGCGATTCAGTTCGTTTGTCTTTCTATTTTGCTTTGCTTTTTCAAAAGTTTTGTTGCTCTATTTTTTTTATTTGATCGCCGTATTAAAAAAAAATGCTTATTTTAATTTTTGATTTGCTCAGGAAAGGGTAAAGAGCAACCACTTCAATTCACCCGGTTGAAACTAATATTATCATCGCTATTACTTATGCTAATTTTCTATCTTAATAACTTTTTTTATAACTGTAGTAAAAGTTGCATTGGGATATTCATACACACGCAAGTAAATGTTAGGAAAAAAGTAATGAATGTACTTTTCTTAAAAAATCGTTTATGTTTCTGTCAGACTATAAAATAGTCCATTAGAACATTCAATGCATTTAGACTATTAACCGTCTTTAGCTTTCTATCGATTGATAACAAACTTGCCAACTTTAAAATCCTTTTCGTGCAACGCCGACCCAAAAGAAGCGTTAAAAAAAAACGCACTAAAATCATTGTTAGTTAGACTTATAGAAGTGGCTAGATGCGCCTAAAATGGCTGGGGAACAGCTAAAATTAAGCTACGATTGCAGAAAAATAGTGCTAAAAATCAGCTAAAAATAGTGCGCTGCTAAAACAAGAAACGCGCTAAATTTAGCCCGAAAAGTGCTAAATTGGTAAAACCGGTTGGTAATGAGCGCCTGACCCAAGGGAAGATGAATGGTGGATAATTATCTCATTGAAACTGATGGGAAGAAGACATATTTTATCGCAAATAACTTATTATGAAGAGTTTGTTTCTATTTTGAATGAATGACTCCATCAAATGTGTATACGTATGTGTGTGAGAAGGAATGGTTGTGTGCCTTTCCACACAAAGATTATTGCGATGAGTTTCAACTTAGTGTAACTTCTACATACCTACATACATACATACATACAAATGTAAATGCGTATGTATGTATGTATGTATGTATGTATGTATGTATGTATGCGAGTGGGTAACTGGGCGGTTCTTACAAGCTTTCAAGCCTATACGTAAATAGACACAAACGATTAATGGAAAGCGCCTTCATGTTGTGGCTGGCAACACGGCCATTCAGTGTTCGACTCCAAGTGAGAATTGTTGCCACACATATGAATACATTTGATTACTTGTAAAATCTGCAACAGCCAATAGACAATACTACTAAAAATGAAACCATTGAGTTGGCACTAAATACACCCCGGATAGGGATAGTTAAGTTTCGTTCCCACCGGTCGACCTTCGCATTCCAGTATATGGTTACGTGATCGAAAGGCTCTTTTCATCAACCCATTCACTCCCCACTTGAATCGAGCGTCATTTTAGCGTGTGCACACGATTAACATTCTATGAAAATTCATTGTCCAGTTTTGATTAATGAACCTAGAGCACGGGAAAAAGAACAAGTTGCTGTCTCATTGCTGGGTTTCTATGAATCGGGTACACCCGACCAGGGTTCGCTTGCCGGTTCATTGAATAAAGATTTTAGTACTTGGATTGGTTTTACTTCAAGAATAAGTTTCATTGCACTTTGAATGTTTCTAGACAAAATATCAAGCCTGCAATTGCAATATATGGAATGGCATCTGTCTCTGAAACTATCACAATTTCTCATATTTACACCAAAAATTCTCGATCTAATTCTATCATATTTTCAGTCTTGAAAACCCATTATAATAGCGTAATTCGTGAGCTAAACCCGGGAGCCTATTATCAAACGCAACTAAAGGCATTTTTTTGCGATTGGTGGTTAACTTGACACCGATTCCAACAGTCAGCAGTCGAATTCAGGTGTAAGCTGTGTTTTAAAATCCTGAGAAATGTCGTGTCCATGAAAATTATGGCCTTGTGTCAGACATTCTTAATTTCTACTTGGCCCATTAAACATAATGATCGCTGAACCTACCCCAATCATTAAAGATGAGGGAGAGAGGTTTTATTTCAAAAGATACTTCTATAGGATATTCGATATTTTTCCCAATAAATCTTGAACAGATCCATGTTTCTAGATGCGCAAGCATCTCTGCTATCGATTGCCATCACAGCCTGATTGACAAGCTGACATACCAAAAGAAAATTAGCTGATTTAGCTCTTTTTGAGCGTTAAATTTACTAGCTTCTTTTTGGTGCAAGGGAGACAATTCGCACATCCATGGTCCAACTTTCAGGTTCATTTTTTTTACTTTCAAGATGTATCTGAAGTCAAACTCATTTGAAAAATCAGTTTCTCAATATTAGAAGTTTAGAATTCTTCTTTAGCAGTCAACATTTCAAAGTCCTTGAAAGGATTTCGTTTCACAAGTTTGAAAACTTGATTTTATTCTCACTAGATGATCAATCTGTATCAACATTTGCTCTCGTTTTTGTATAAAGACTTTTCTCTTTCGATAAGTTTCGAAAAAGTTTCTTCTTCTCGGAATTTTTGAGATGAGGTATTATTATTATTTCTATTGATATTCGGACCATCCTCATCTTGGTTGTTTTTCATACAACGTTTCGGCCGTTGCACTCTACGGCCTTCGTCAAGTATCATCTGGTAGATTTGGGGAAGTAACGAACCGAACCCTTTATTTATCCGACGGGGGTATATTGACCGTACTCCCCTCTCAGCATTAGTAGTATTGTCTCACACTAGGATCGAACCTAGAACCATCAGATTACTTTACAGTAATTTGTCTGATGCTGTAACCACTGCGCTATGTGTCCATCGACGTTACATGTCTAAACCACACAATATCACCAAATTTCGTTCACACACCATGTTGAAAAATTCTCAATGAATTCCAAAAAATATTTCGTAAAAAAGTGGGCAATTGGCTGCATGAGAACTGATCAAATTTTTAGGTTGGATTCATGCATAATTGTTGCCCAAACAGTTTTGAGAAATTTCTTTTCGCTTACTTTTATTGACTTGACTTTCTGGAATTGTACCAAGTCGTTTGTGTTAACAGGTGAGTGCTTCCATGATAAGAATACGATTTACAGTGCATGTTTGTATGGGAAAGGACAAAATCCTATTTGTAAGACTCATACCAATTAATGATCGTCAAGAATGTCAGGTTCAGTGAAAGTTCCCTCCCGCACAACATCAGTGCTTTTGTGTGTATCTGTGTGCATACTTGTTCGGAATTTGGCCTCCCATATATATATATATATATATATATATATATATATATATATATATATATATATATATATATATATATATACTGGACTCGTTTTGTTGTGAAAATCCCTTGTTCCAAATGACGAGTGAGAGATTTTTTCATCAGCAAAATTGTTACCTTTAAGGGGAAGAGTTCATTTTTATTGAAAGAAAAACAGAAAACGTCACTCTGTTATAGTGTATGTTTCTGTACACAATCAATGCATAAACACACATACGCGTACACAAACACACACACACACACACACACACACTCACACACACATATACACAGACATTCACGCACAAATTCACACTAAACACAGACACATGTACACGTATGTGTGTATGTGCAATTTGCTGGCATATAATACTCGTAAAT